>VZTZ01028728.1:177694-293567 GCA_013400955.1 Drymodes brunneopygia | reverse complement strand
GTCCGGCAGCGAGCGACAGACAGCGAGTGTCCGGCAGCGACAACGAGTGTCCGACAGCGAGTGTCCGACAGCTCCGCAAAACTGCCACCATCGGCACAGCCGGGGAGAGACACAGCACCCAACTCACCCTGAGACACAACTGAATACAGAGCGGCGTTTTTCCATCTGCGCTCATGCTTAGGTTTTAACTGAGAAGTGATCTGAGTTATTTATCAAATGCACACGTACTCCTCTAAACATTAACAGGCTTCTAACAGGAAGATCTTATAAGGACTGACATCTGCACTAAAAATATCTTGCCACAATGTCTCCATCAAAACCTATGTTCTACTAAGTTGCTCATATAGGCAATATATTGACAGTCAAGTACCTGGAAATTACCTTCCCTTCCAATGCTAAACCAGAGAAAATTCTTTCAAAGCTGAAACTTTATCATCTGCTGTGCAGCAAGCTTATGCTGCCCTCTGTATTGTACTGTTTGCATCACTTGCTGGAAACATCAGCATTCCTATTAAGCTAGGGAGAAGACAAAACATAAAATACCTTTGAGTCAGGAGTTGTGTGCTGCACTATGAATGTAACAGCAGGTCATAAACTGTTTGTATCCTACTCTCCAAGAAGGCAGAGGAAAGAGAAAAAAAAGTTGAATGAAAGTTCCTAGCAGGAAACAGAGAAAGTAATCAATGAAGGAAAATGGCACAACATGGAAAAAGCATAAAAAGCCTCCCAAAAGCAGTTTTCATTGGGTTTTACTCCCCTGAGAATATACGTGGAATTTGCTTTTGGATATAATGTGCTATTTTCCTGCAAAGTTTGTAAAAGCATCCAGAAAATAACCAAATGGTTTCCCATCCTACTCTTATAATCAAGCCTTTTCTGCCACGTGAGCTAAAATGTTTCTACTTTTCTAATGACTACTGCATTTCCAAAAGCTTTTGAATACAACAGACTCAGCTGGCATTTTCTAAACTAAGATATAAACAAGGGCAAGCTTTACATCCTTATGTGTGCATATTAAGATCAAGTCAGCTTAATTTTACATCAAGGATGTAACATTTGCTCTCATAGTTCTTGTTAATTATATATTTAGAAAATCTGTGTGTTACAATTAATTTTATTGTTCTGTTACTAAATTTACTGCAGTTAATGTTTATCGTAAATTGTATCTGATCCAAGCAGGTGCATGAGATGAACAGTTGGTTGATAGCTCAGGAGATGCTCCTTTCTATAAAGCCTGGTCTGAAGCAAGGATAAGGTATCCCACAGGGCCAGTTTCAAAATTACTGTTGCCTGGCTGATCTGTACATAAATCGCAAAAAGACTTTGCAGAAAAACTAACAACACCGAACTGTGTCCTGCACACAATGCTGCTTCTGTATTAGCAAAACCTAACTCAAAGGAGTGTGAAGAAGGAATATCCATGAGATCTAAAGCAAAGGGCATTGGCTTGACTATTTAGTGAGGAGGAACAACTCACAAAGAGACTGCAGGTCAGATATTTGGCCATGCTAGGTCTGACCCTTTTGCTGGAGAAGCAGGTTTATCAGCTGCTTCAAGCAGCCATTCCCGACAGACATGAGCTACTCAAGGCAGCAGAAGCAGACATCTGAAAATCTACATGACTCTCCAATGAAAGCTGGAGGGAAACAGATCCCAGTCTAGCCTAAGCAATGCCAGCATGGACTCAGACAGCTTCACACAATCATTTGAAGAATTAGGCTGCATTTGTTTTTCCACACAGAAATCACGCCAAGTTTGTGAAAAGAGAAAACCCATAAACAATGGTCTCCATCCACATCAATTCTACACTTTGACCCAAAGGATAACAATTGGCTCCTAACAGTGGCCCTAGAAACTTAAAATGAAAAAATACCAGCCCCCAAATCCTCATGCTTTTTATGGACATGAGGAGTTATCCCCAGAGCTACACAGAGTTTAGCTTCACTTCTTTGGGTGATGTTCCACAGAAGGACAACCTCTCTTTCACTTGGACAGGGCTGGGCCAAGGGACAGCATCCAAATTACCCTGGTTCAATCAGTGACAGATCTTACAGTGGCATATCCCTCAGTAATACCATTTCCATACTAAAAATCTGTTCTGCCAGATCCTTCATAGTGCTTGACTCTTTCCACAGAACACCTCCTCTGCAACTGCAAGAACCACTGGATAATCCAAATACTGTTGCACTAGTCCAAATTATAGCAATTGTCATTGAACTACTGCTGTGAAGCAATGTTCTGCCTCTGTGACAATTCAACATTGTTTATAGTCAGAGGAGACAAACATCCTCATTTTGTAACAATTGCACTAAAAGCTATCTCCTCCTACCTGTTACTTTCTGCGTTTAAGTACACCAAACATATACTGTACCTACCATCATCTATTAACAAATAAATGAGAAAGAACAAAATTCAAGTCCACATATGGAAGCAAAAGGCCAATGTAGAAGACTCCAAGTGGGAAATAAAATAAAATAAAAAAGAACAAGTAACTCAGCTGTGTAACAATGCTAGCCCACATTTTATACACCAACACCAAGAGGTCCCACATTTAAAAAGAGAACATAGGAAATGGATAGCACTCAGTCAAAAACATGAAAAGCACATACTTACCTGCAGTTCCTAGGCTAAGCAGTACAGCAACCCAAAATACCCAGAACACAACGAGAATCAGAAAGGTCCAAAGTGGTTGGAACAGGAGGAAAGGAATTCTGCCAATGATTTTACCAACAATTCGAAAGAGATGCACAGCAAACTGAAGCCTCTTCCTTAGTACAAATATAAGGGAGAGCAGAACAACCTGTTACAGGAAAAAAAATTGTTGGGGTTTTACTTCAAGAAAATGATCAGAGTTGTCAAAGGTGGGATCAGAGGATGCAGATTTCACAAAACATGACAGCAAAGCAATTTATACAATCTTACTACACATTAGAAAATCCTCCCTAGACACTGCCTATGTTCCTTAAGAGCCTATGGATTAAAATCTGGTTTCCTGCAATAGTTGCTGCTGGTTTTTTAAACAAAATAAGATTCATAAGACTTTAATTCATCTATTGGAAACAGTCTGTTTTGCTTTATAGCAAACATAAATGTACATTACACACTACACATTGCTTTCACATACCCTGCATGTCATGAACTTTTAAAATTTCTTTCTACTCAGGTCAGCTTTCCACTGTTCACTTTCCCAATGGTAGGAGTACCAGTCCTTTCCTGCAGTCCACAACCAAACTAGTTTGAGAGCTATGTATGTATGGGAGCAAAGCAGACATAAAATGAAAACTTATTTAAATAAATTATTGTCTTCCAAAGGAAAAAACCCAACCCACCAATAACAAAATCCCGAGTTAAAAATCCCACAATATCCCCAGTTCTTTGTGAGTGACAAGGAACTATGAACAGCAATTAAAAGGGAGGTTGGAATCTTTAAAACAATAAATACAACCAGTGGCAGTTGCTTCACTAGTTTTCTTGCCTGCTCTAGAAAGAAGCCACCAGCTCTGAAGAGAAGCACAACCTGCAGCAGGGGATGTTGCCACAGTTCTGCAAACAACAGTCAGTTGTACTGGAACACACATGCATTCAAAGAAACTTCTTTCTTACCTCTTTAGTATCAGCAGATATAAAAAGGTCATAGCTTACTGAGGATATAAAAAAAATCTGATCGGTGACACATTTATATTTGTCACTGTAAACTGTCAGACTGTTCATATCTGGCAAATTCCATAGGGATCTTACTCATCTCTAAGACAACAGGACAATTGCTTTGACAAATGTCTCATGAAGTACAAATTGACTACTCTCAAATTGAGCAATGGCTCCTTTAACATTGCAATATCAGAGTGAAAAAATCACTTAAGAAGTTGCAAGCTACACTCAGATTTTCTGTTGTAAAACAAGGTCAATGAGAGAAAAACAGAATTTAGCCCCACAACTTGAGGTCTGCACACTGCTGCCTGCTTTTCACTGCCCCTTTCATTGTCTAAAAGAGCTGGCACCCTTTTCTCCTGCTGACAGAGATGAATCCACAGATCTCATGTTCATACTCAGCCAGTGCCCCTGTGTTTATTCAACATGATTCTCCAGTGAGCTGATGCAGAACAAAATGGGGATGGAACACAACTCTTGAATTTCTACACCAACAACACTAATGCTGTTTGTACAGGTTTGAAGTGTGACAAGGCTGGCAAACAAGTTTCACAATGAAGACATAAAATTATTTTTGTAGTTTTGATGAGATAAAAATCTAGTTGGAACTAATGATCTTTAAGGTCCCTTCCAACCCAAACCATTCTATGGTTTTATGATTATATTTAAATGAATGTAAGATCTTAGGATTTATTCTCATTTTCCAATTTGAAAAGAATTAGGAATTATTTTTACTCTTGCAGAACCACTGTAGTTCAAGTTTTCAAGTTACGGCCTCTGCCATTGCTCAGGGCAAAATGCTACTTACAGTTACTATTGTTGAGAAGATGGCATATCCAAGTAGGAACTTTACATTTTCCTTTTCTGTTTCCAGTTCAGTGCTGGGATCATTCCTGTAGTCATAGTGGAGCCACCAGAGAACACCTGAGACGACTGAGCAGAGCAGAGCAGCATGAGGGCAGGCAGGGCAGGCTGATGGCTGCCTGGCCTCCCTCCCCAGCCTCCCACCCTCCCCACTAACCCACACTGGCTCGGGAATGCCTCAGCAAAGTGAAGCACAGGGTCAGGGAACACAGAGAAACTGTCCAGAGTGGCCTGTCAGTCTGAGGTAAAACCGCAGCAGAACATTTGGATTTCTCGCAGTTATCCTAAGGCTCAGGCATGTAATTTCATTGTGGAGATACAAAGCTAACTTTCATGGAATGACAAGCTTTAGCCAGACACATTCCTATGGTTCTCCCTTCCTAAAGCAGGCAGTGTAAGAGTTCACTAAGCATTCTTAGAAACAGTAGCATTTTCAGAACTGCATTCTTCTGCCAAAAGAAATGTTGTTTCTAGGCATCTATAAAAACAATAAACAACACCAGCATCCTAACACTCAGCAGTCGGAGCAGCACAGCCAGACCTTGGCACCAAAAGGCAAGCAGGCCTCAGCTTGGAAATGACTATGGTAAGCTGAAGGTTACTGAGGATGGCCTCAGTAAAAAAGGAGAGCTATTTGCTCAGCTGCTAATCCTTCAGTTCAGTGAAACAGTAAATATACTTACACAACAACCCAAATACAACCAGTGCAATCAGAGTATGGATGAGGAGGGTCTGAATGAATCTGAAGGCTAAAACCAGTATCAAAGAGAAAGCTGAAAAATATATAAAGTAATTTTGAGTGTTACAACCCATTTAATTTAACCCCTTTTTACTTTAAATATAAATGTAAGGTTCTTGTATATGCAATGCTATCTACAAGATATCTATTCTGGCTTTTATTTTTAAACAATAATCTCAAAAGCAACAGCATTTAGTAAAGCTGGCAACCTTTTTAACATTTAAAGCAGACAGTTACCTCTAACTTAAATAATAAGGAACATATAGCTGACATATTTCACCATGGGAATTACAAGCTTTTTAATAACATTTTATGTAAGAGTTAAGTTCAATTCATGCTGATGTCATTTTTTTCATCCACAATTTCTTACAGTCCCCCAAAATGAGGCATATAACCATGTCGTGGAACACAGAATCTGATAACTTTGAGATCTGCATTTCACCAGTCTATTAAATGTCTCCTGATAAAACCTGATCACTCTTTCTTAAAAATAACTCTGCTCAGAAAATATGAAAAAAGTCCACTTTTGAATTAAACATATAGACTTATAAGAAACATTTTAACCTTTTAATTGAATATCATTATTCACTTTTTACCTATAACCTTACCTAGTGCAAGGACACTCAGTCCTATCACAGTATCTCTTCCTGCCAATATTCCACTCAGAATTCGGTGAAACACATCCATTTCATTAACCATATTTATTAAGACAGAAGCATACTTGGAATAGCATTCAGGATTTTGTGGAACACATCGATTAAACAGTGGAAAGGACTTACTGAAAGGTTAAAAACAAAAGTGGTAAAAAATATTAATTACTGGACAAACAGTTTAAAATTCACAGAGATCCATCCTGCCATTCTCCACAGACAGCATTCTGTTATAAATAGTAGTTTTATGTATCATCTGCAAAATAAACTGTTAATAGTGTCATTCCTGTATCACTGTACCAGAACAGATCCATTCAAGACCAGCCTGGGGAAAGAAATTAACAACTCTCTCACTAACCATCATCACCTATTCCCATTCTAGTCTGGCTTCACCTGCTTTGCTCCCATGTCTTCATGTAAAAACAGAGTTCATGCTAACAAAGCTGTAACCTATGCTGTTGCAGATAATTCTAGATCACAAACACTTTGCATTGTTCTTATGATATTTAAGCATTCTCAAAGCCACACCAAAACAATGTTTGCAAAGTAAAATTAATGGCACCAAATATTTATACAAAATTATTTGGCACTCCCAGCCAAGTTTCTTGCATATATTTATTGTCCCAGTTTGGCAGTGCTGCACCACAACACTCAATGGCATATTCATACCTGAAAAGGAGAGGTTTTGCCATCAACAGTTAAAAATTTCTCTAACTAGCTTTACTTCTACTGTGAAATATTACTGTGCAAGATTAATAACTTTGCTAGGTTCATTGACAAACAGAAAAAAGCCTAGAAAGTTGAGGATGTAAGTGAAACATGCTGTATTTTTTCATCAATTTACATGCTGTCCTTTGATCCACTGTATGTGATGTTTTTATGTGTCTCCTGCTCTCTTCTTTTCACCTTGTTCTTCCATTTTCTCCTGTTCAGAGCAGATGAATTAGCTCTGCAAACGCAGGAGGTTCCAATTCTCTGCTGTATTTTCATCACACAGTGGAACTTAAAATCATGGGATTAAGAATTTTGACTCACAAATGCCAGATTATAAAGACAGCAACATCCACAGATCTGTGCTCCAGATCATCTGGCTATAAAATTATTCTGATGGAAATTTCTGGGCTCAGGATAAGAAGCAAGGCCAAAGTTCACATCCTTGGCATTGAGGGAGGGAACAAAAGTCTGTGCAGGAGGTAAGTTGTTCCTCATATGGAGTGCTTTTTCCTAATTTGGAGAGGGAAAACTCTCTAAAGGGTAGAGGAATGGAAGGAATGCAGTCCTTGTTTATTCTGTGGGACAGAACACTGGCATGTTCACAGGCACATAAAAGAACTTGTAAGGATACATGGACAAAAATAAATAAACAAAGCAAAACCATCCTGACTGTAAAGCATCAAGCCAAATACAAAATGTGAGGAAGTAACAATCCATAAGAAGCTGTTTGGACTCAAGGAAGTTGTGAAGTACCCAGTCATTCTTACCTTGGTGGAACTGGCAGTGTGGGACACAGCTGAGCTGCCTTAGGATTTAGTGTGTAACTGGAAACATTCAGGTTGTAAATGCAAAGAAAAGAACCTAAAAAAGGGGGGGGGAAAAGAAAAAAGTAACTTAAGATTAGTAAAAATTTGACAGAAAAACACATTAACAACCAAGTTTTGTTTGCACTTCTGGTTTGATCCCTTAGCAGGCCATTCTCATCTCATTCTCTCAGTTCCAAATTTGCCCTAAACCAGGATACCTGCTAATTACACTCTGCTCCATTATACAGTGCTTCTGGGAAAGAAAGGCTGGATACATCCAAGTCATTCAAAATGCAAGATTTCTCTCTGCCTTGACATAAACATGCAAGCAGTTTTAGCTGGAATTTGATGCAATTATGTTTAGTTATACTGAAAATACTTACATACTCTCACAGGTGTTTACAGCTTTCTGCACAAACCAAATGATGCCAAACTACCCCAAAATTAAATTAAAACAAATATTGTCAATTTAAATAGCAATCCCTGACAAATAAAACACCAAAACAAAAGAAGAATGAGATACTGACCTCCAACAAAAATAGCCATTAATATTCATATGGTGTGAAGTTTACATATACCCCATGAAATAAGGCTTAGGCTACATATTATTTTATTTGCATTTTGGACATGAATAAACTGGAGCCTCTTTCACAAAACAGCTACCTCTGACAGCATTTTCATCTTGAGCACCAGAATCAAACAAAATTTCCAGGTGTGTCCTGGTTTTGCTGGGAAGTGAGTGGCTGTGTGGTACTTAGTTGCCAGCTGGGGTTAAACTACAACAAAATGGAATAGCAAACGTTGAGATCTGGTGTCTAGAGAGATACAATCACTGTGTCTTCCAGGAATTAATTATGCCACCATGGTTTTAATTAAATTTAAAGGAACCAATTGGACAAGTTTCTCAAACAGTATATGAACTCTGGTCACCTACTGGCACCCCCAGCAAACTTCACTAGTTCATTCTCAGAAGTTTTCTGCTACATAATCCCAGCACTGTGCAGGAATTAATCAACAACTTTTCAATTTGCATAACAGAGCTGTAACATTTCTAGAAACTATGGTTTTGAAATAAAGCAGAAACAAGACATCGTATTTTCTGTTACCATGAACTGTTCAGGAAATTAATGGTAAGATATGACTCCCTAGGAAAAACAAAGTGGAAGCTGTTCAACTGTTTTACAGATACACAAAGGTACTCATACTCCCTCTGGCACACCATTATTCCTTGCGAAACTCTGGAGATCTTCCAAAGAGTTGAGTTGCTCTTCTGGACAACTTGACACACACAAGGAAAGTGAACTGATTTTGAGGCTTTGTATTTCCAGGCTGCATGAATTCAGAAAGAACACATACCTAGAAAGAAGAGAGATCCTTTTCTCAAAAAACAAGCCTTCTTGCTTTTTTATAAGTTTAAATTCTGAACCTTCTTTCCATCTTTTAAAAGTGCTACAAACCAAATGGAACTTTTTCCAAAGGAGTCAGTGGAATGACTGGGAACTTCAACATGCAACTTCCTTAAGTAAAAAGATTTGCCATACAGAATGACTGCCTGTTTGGCTGAAGTCCCGTTTAAGATCCTCTTTAAGAAGGCGGCTACATGAAGCATAACAATGCAGCACATTTTCAAATTCTATCTTAACTTTCTAATTTCATTCACTCTTTTGCACCATTACCACCTTTTTTGCCTTTCAATACAACAGTGTATAGATAGACAGATGTATATGACTGACAACTAGAAGATGTGTATTATGTTTTCAACATTTGATTTATTTAGCCATTACCTGATGTACTTACTTTTTATTAGTCATGTCCAATCCAGAAAGATTTGCCCCTTCTACAGGAGTGTTTTTTCGACCACATATGTTCCCAAAGCTGTCATATCCAAGCACAAGTCTTTCTGCAGCACCAGCCACCACGGCATAGCCACTTATAAACATCTGTTAAAATATTTTTTTAATGTGGAAGCATGCTGCCATAGCTTTTTCTTCCCATTCAATAAATACTCCTTTTAAGTCATACATTTTTGTTTTGTGGTTGCAAATAGTTAAATCTAAAATTCACCCTGCTGCACAAGGCCAGAGCAAGTCATATGGACAAGTTTAGCCCCATAGCTTCCTTAGAGCTCTTCTTCATCTATTGTTGAAAGTATATAAATTAAGCAGAATAACACAGGAGAAGAAATATAGAGGTCCTGATTAAAGTAAGAGGAAAGCATTACTAAGGTGCTAAACACTGTCCCTAGTGATGTTCATGTGTGTCACTGGACAAGATCATTCAAATTATGATGTTTCATGTGCTCACTGCATCTCATTTTACAGGGTGACCTTCAAGACAAACTTGGGCAATATATCTGCTGCCACGATGGGCCCTTAAAGCTGCTAGTGAATTTAATCAGAGGTATTTTTAAACACAAAATATAATTAAAATGGAAATTATCTGAAATTTCAGGAATGACCACTCTTTAACACATGTGGAAAAGCTGGAAAAAGACACACTATGCACTTAGGTGACACTGCCCTGACCTTTTAGTTGTTCTGTTACCAGATTAAAGTTCCAGTAGACCATCTCCCTGTAAACCACAGAAGCAGCTAAGTACCTCTGCTGGCCAAGTAGCAGCAATCTTTAGTCAAAATAAAACACCTTGTCTAGGAATGCAGCTTAAACCCTGCTGTACCTTGTGAGGGCCAAAACAATCCTTGGAAAGAAACTCTGCAAGTGCCAAGAAGCAGCAATTCTGTGAAACTGGTGAAGTCCTGAATACTACTTTACCCAAAGGTTATCTCCCCATCACTGCAGCTACTGAAGAATTCAGTGACCCAGGCTTCTTCTCTGTCCCACGGGGTGCAAGCCACATTTCACACACACCAAGGACAATCACTCCATGGCTATGTACCAACTGCTGGCAGCAGCCAGACTTCTCAGTCCTACATTAACCACTGCTGCTTGGAATGGATATGAGGGAATGCTGGATACAAGCCAGAAATATTGTTAAGTAACAGAGCAATAGCTGCAAGGGTGTACCTAAACATGGCTGTGATATCCATTTCCACAGAGCTATTAATGTGATTTCAATTATTTTTCACTATGTGAACGAATTAGTGCCGTTGCATTTTCTTAAATATTTTGAAAATAAGATCAAGCACAAGAAAACAAATACATGTATGCAATAAGCTATTTCACAGTAACTGAGCAATAAAAACAGTGAGAGAAACCAAACAAAAATCATAAATCCTTACCATTTGACAGGTTTAATTTGTGGCATTCCCTCCCCTGATCAAAGTACTAAGCATTAAACAGCAGGTAAAAAACCCTGTTCTGCTCACAAAGTTCACCATCCATTTATGCAGTGTTCAAAATGTGTAGGTAATATTCTGCATTAGCTTCCATTTCAAAAGTTACTATGCATGGAACTAAAAAGTGTATTTACAAGAATCCTGAGTAGACTGAGGCATATCATAAAAAACCCTATTCACACTTGAGAAGACAAAGCCTACTCCCAAAAGCTTGCACGCTGTTCTAAGCGTAGGACAGATAGAGACTTAATGTAGCATCAGAAGGACACACGTTGCAAGACATCAAGGCTACAATGAACAAGCAGAATAAAGAGCCCAGTCAGAGCCTGGACTGATTTACAAAAGGCAAATTCTAAATAACCCAGCCCTGTGCACACACGGTATCTAAAGCACATGGGTAGAACTTAGAAGTGTGACAGACACCACAATAAGGCACTGCACCACCACAAAGGTAAGATCTGTCCCTGGGCATCAATCCTGGGGACCTGTGCCCGTGACAACCTCAGTTTAGATTTAGTGTAACACTATGCAGAACCCCAGTAACTTTGGATCTGATTTGTCCTTTCAGGAAACAAACAAACAAACAAACATACTTGCTTACCAAGCCAGCCCAGAAAAGGCAGAAGAGGAGCAGCCAGAGAGTGTCCGTGCACTTTCTGTAAACGGCTGGTCTCCATTCTGGTAGTTCAGAAACAAAATCTCCAGAGTCCTAAATAGAAAAAAGTTCGAGAAAACAACAGAACAAACTTCCTGTGAGGTTAAATCAAGTTCCAAACAGCGGAGATTTCAGCAAGCGCATAACTTGGCGCTCTCAGTGCCGAGCACCTGGCAGCTCTGCGCCGTAGCGAGGTGCGCTGCGCTGCCCCCCGCACGCCCGGGGCGCCCCGGCCGGGCGGTGGCACCTCCGGCAGCTCCGCCCGCCGCTGTGGCCGGGCTCGGCCGGGCTCTGCCCGGAGCCGTGGGGCAGCTGCGGAGGGAGGGAGCAGCATCGCTCCCCGGAGCGCTCCGCTCCCGCACGCGGCTCCTGGGAGAGGCGCTGGGGGGTTCCGGCAGCTCCTCCACAGCCGCAGTTTAGACAGGGCCCCCGGCCGGGGTGGGAGGTTTGTATTTCACCCTTCATTAACTTATTTCTGGGAATAGCTGAAGATTTGTTATTGCCAGCACAAAATGAGGGCTGTTCTGTAGAGCCCACTGACGCTGATACCCATTTGGCTATTGTGGCTGCATTATCAATACACAGACAGTCACAGATCCTTTTCAGCTTCTGTTTGGTTGTTGTTCGTACAGTTACACCATGCTGACATGTTGTGTTAGGCTGTACACACCTCTCATCCATGTCCATATGCATTTTGCATGCACAGGAATTACCTGCAATAACAGGAATAACACTGAATTAGGTCAATCCTTGCAACTCAGATGACCAAGGAATGCGGGAATTATTAACCACTTACATGTTTTCTCTGTGCTGTTCCTGTTGCCTTTTTATTTCTGTAGTCACTAAATTCAGCTCAATAATCTAGAGAAAACTACAAATTGAAAGGATATTACAAGTATGGTTTCGTCCTCCTCCTGAGAGTCAAAGAAACAAATAAATGCCCTCTTTAAGAAGTAACACAACATCTGCAACTGCAATTAATTTAAACAATTGAATTAAATGGAAGCTGTTTTGAAAAACTGTTTAAGAATTGGTCCGTCTTGTATAGGAGACAGAGCACTAGGCTAGTCTTGTCTAATAAAAAAGAAAGCAAAATGGACCAAACATAATCCAGTTTTCTGGAGAAAATCCAGCATGAAACCTTGGTGACAAACTAGCATACATGGAAGAAAATAGGTAATATCAGAAACTAGGCTTTTCTAAAAAGGAATGATCTCTGCCCCAGAGCACTTCAGAGTCCTTCTAAGCTGACTGGAAATAACGACATTTTTCCAAAAGAGTAAGTCATACAATGTTTCTGAAACTGACATTTTAACTGTTTTAACAGAACTTTGTACAATTCTGGTTTAAATTTATACACCAAATCCCGACCCTCACCCTTCCAAGAAGTGGCTCTGAAGAAACACAGCAGGAAAGATGGCTAAAATCTCTGTCCTACAAAGGATTTATTAATTTATTTAGTTTCGAGCCAGCTCATAGTTCTTGTCTTTATCAGCATTCTTTTAATGCTCATTATCCATCAGTTGCTGGGAGTTTTGGGAATTTGGGTGAAAATCAGAATAAAATTCTAAAACTAAAAGGGTAGTTTTGTGCTTATAAAACCTAAACAGAGAAAATAGTTTTTCCTTCACTTTGTGCTGTTGCACTTTAAAAATGTGTGGGAAAAGCCATTTTCCTTTGAAATACATACGTGAAATTTCACAGGAAATGTAACCTTTTTTAGTAACAGAAGTTCAAATTTTTTATTATATCAAGAAAAATAACAAAAATTGTTAATAATCTTCCACCTAGGCACAAAGTCTATTCTGAGACAGAATCATTATCTGATTAAGAAAAATCATCTTGAAGAACAGTGCCAGTGATGAAGGCCTGTATTAGAATCTGATGACTTGCTGTCATCACATGCTAATATTTTGCTGTTGATCTGGCACTTTTTGAAGGATTGTCCTTAAGCTTTGTGTTCCCTTGTTATTGTGAATAGAGGGAAACAGCAAGTGGAACAAATATTTTTTAATAAACTCCAGAATCCAGGTAACTGAAGTTCATGAAAAAACACTGGAATCAGCAGTAGGGGCCTGATTTTACTGAGCAATATCAATCATAATTCTTGTATTTCTTCATTTAGCCTAGGAGCAATTACCCTAGAAATGCTACAAAATAACTCACGAATAGAATAGAATTTTTTTTAAAAAGTAAGTGAAATATTTTAATTGTACTAAGGTTTTTTTTCTGAATTTCAAACACGATCAAATAAAACATTTTTTTTCTCCTTAGCAGCAGCTGAGTACTTTTATCGTGTGTCACTAGGTGGGGCTCGGCTCCCAGTTTCGAGCTCCGGCTCAGGATTTGGAATGGGCGCACAGAGCCTCACACCACGGTGAGCCAGTATTCACAAATGAGGATCTTCATGCTACTGAAGAAAACATCAGAAAGCAAGGCTCAGATTGGATAACGGATTTAAACATCCACATCCAAAGTGCAATACCAAAAACTCTTGCTTGTTATTTGCCCAAATCTGCCACAAATTGCCCAAAAGATCGATTTTGAATTTTCTGTCTTACTGCTTTCACAGGATAGAGCCTGGTTCTGCAGCTGAATCATTTGAGCACTCCGTAAGCAGCAGGGAGTTTTAGAAGTGACGTTTTGTAGCGTTGAAACAGAAACGAGATCAAAATGAACTCTGGAAAAAGAGTATCAGGCTAGAGAACTGGTTCTTTTATGTGAGCATTAATGACTTGGCCAGAGAGGTGTCCACTGGCTTGTGCTCTCTCTGGTGAGAAGCCCATGTTGGAGCCTTTGGTCTCATCCCCCTGGTCTACATGGACAAGATGCCAACTTTATGATATAAACATCTTCATTTCAGTCTTGTATCTAACTACAGCCACTCCCATGGGATATTAGTATGGTGAAGATCCTCATTCACTCATAAGTCTGCAGTGATCTCTCACGTATGTAATGTTTCTTGGAAAGGAAAATATTTGCAATCTTGGAGCAGCCAGGAACCCATAGTGATTTATTTGTATTTTAAGACATTAACCATTCAACATGCTTGGTGTGTTGCAGTGGGGGAACCACAACAAGGGAGATAAACATTTACACTTCTGAGACTACTTGTAGTTTTTAAAGGATATTTTACATGTTAACCATCTTCAGACATGTTTACCAGCATCAGCAACAGAGATGAGCAGCAGTGTAAACTCATGGGCATTTTTCAACTCTTTGTTTTTCATGAAATCACACAGAATATACAGAAAAAATCATGAAATCAAGCTTCCTGACCCCAAGCCTCTCCAAGGTTCCTGACTCCAAACTTTAATCACAAAGTTCTTATTATTTCTTATGAGTATAGTGTTTATTTACTGAGAATGAATCCTGGTGCTGCCTGCATTTAGGGCTCAACTTTCTTACCAAGAAACTTACCCGGTTAAAACTGGAGCAGCAATGTGGATTGGGAGAGGAAGGTGCTAAATGAAAACATGACAGTTCCTTGCTAGACTGGTTAAGTGAGATGACTATCCCTATCTGTATCCCCTTCTGGGTCAGACAAGGAACAGAGGTCAATTACTTTAATAACAGGACACAGCAACTGAGAAACTCAACTTAAAAGCAAATATTTTCTGCCTAATTAGAGAAGGTGCAGCTGAGCATAATTTCCATCACTCTCAAATGATCTTGCTTATGTACAATAGCTTAGCAAGCAGGCACTGTTCTCTGTAGGTAGCTATGCTTCTTGGAATATCCTGAACTGTAACACCCAGAAACTGAATATAATGTCTCCTATTATGTTCAAGCTGCTAGACAGGTTTGCATTCTAAGACCTGGAGTTTATGACCTCATCTCACTTGAACCATTCAGTCTGAAATTTCTCATGATAGGTGCTGAAGATTTTTGGATATTATTATTCATATTATATTCATATTATTCAGTCACTTTTAAGAATGAAATTAAAGAAGCAGACAATATAGTATCCTTTCTTGGATAGTAGTAAAGAAATTCTTACACATTATTTGGGTCAGAGATTTTTAATGGACAAGGAGAAAGAAATTCTTCTAGCCTTTTCTCATATTTGAGAAACTTCATCCATAATTACCCAAACCACTTTGATAAATCACAGTGTATGCTCAGTCAGCTTGATGAGCTTCATAGCTAAAGGATCTGCAGACTGTGCCTGTATGGTGTACCCAGGCTGAGACACTCTGGGCAACCCTGAAATGTGCTTTCTGGCTTGCCATGTACTTTCACTGTTCTGCCTTCACATCAGTGATTGTCCTGGTGGAGAGCAGGCACAATGGACAAAGACTAGTCCTGAAATGAATGCAAAGAAAAAGGAGAAATGGATATTGCTGCTAAATAGGTTCCTGGAGTTGATAAGGAATATCTTGGTTGAGAAGGAAAGCAGAACCTAGCAGCTCTCTGAGAAGGATTAGGGATACAAAAAGGTCAATATCATGAAAGCGTTTAACCTAATGCTGCAGACACTGGGCCATTATGCCTGTGTTGAGCCACAGTAGCAGACTGAAAGCCAGGGCTAGCTCAGCAAAGACACCAGAAACAGAAGTAAAATGGAAGTCTAGAACAGGAGGGGAATGGCAGCCAGAGAGAGGAGGTGGTGGGAGGACTGGCATGCAAGGGACAGCATGCAGGATTCGAGGGAAGGGTGGGGCTGACTGTGAATGAGACTGAGAGACACGAGGGAATGGCTGAAAAAAAGGCGGTTAAGATTGAAAAAAGTAGGAACCTGAGAGATAGGGAAGGCTAGAACTGGCCAGGGATCATGAAAGCTGTGTGGGCCTAAACAAGCCATAGAGCAAGTCCTGAAGGTACATAAAAGATTAAGACTGTGGGGAATGATCAAAAGAATCTGGGTCTGCCACAACTCCCTTTCATAAGCAGAGTATCACCTTTCCTCTGCTGTCAGCAACTATTCTCAGTGTTGAGCTGAGAGTGCCCTGACAGACTCAGGCCTGGCTAACAACCCAAAGCACCCTGCCAGGTTTCTGATCAGCCTGCCAGTACTGTCACTGCTCCACTGGATCCACTGGCAGATGTCTGCCCTATATATCCAAAGAATCCAATCCTTCTGATGACTTGAGTTAGTTTATGATACTCCATGTTAGCTTTTCTGTTTGCTCATCTAGAAAACTCCACCTGATCATATATTTACAGTTGGACTGTTTAAATACTCTGTTATAATAATGAAAATGCACAAAATATAAAATAAGCAATAATTTTTCTAGTAATTTGATGATTTTTGAGATGTTTCACTTCTCAGCCTTCTCACTTGAATTTAACAAATTAATAATCAAATTAATTAAATAAATTCTTCTGGATGTTTCCAATGCATTGAGAAGCTCTATTTTTATTTCAGGATAATGATTACTGAGTAGGTTAGCCAGCGGTCTAGAAGAATGGAGCATGCACATCTTACTACTCAAACCACCATCCCTCCCGTGATTTACCAAACATATGAATCATTCAAGGAAGGAGTATAATACCACAAAGTTAATTTGTTCCACTTGCCACACAAGCATGCAGAGATCTGCACAAAGAGCCCTTTCATTCCCGTCAATACACAAGTTAGAGCACAGCCTGACCCTAGGAAAGTGTTTGCTGAGTTGAATTTGATAATAAACTTTAGAGGTGACTCATTTCAAGGTTTTAGAAAAGAGCAAGAGGATCAGGATCACACAGTACATTACCTACCAAGCCAGACAAAGCTAGAGCTGTGCCTTTGTGGGAAATCAGAATTACGATGTACTCAGGGCTCTGAGTGGTAAATGGTGTGGGTCGCATAGGATGAAAGAGCTTGAACTGGAAGGACTTCTGTGCTTCAGGACTGTCAATGTCCCTCTCTGGTCCAAAGAGCAGACAGGCCAGTACATCCGAGTGTCTCAATACAGAGAACAGACACATCCTCTCAAAAGCCAGGGAAGGGAATTTCTTGAGTTTTACAGGAATTGAAAAGTGAAACCTGTCGA
The DNA here is from genome assembly GCA_013400955.1 of Drymodes brunneopygia. Taxonomy (NCBI): domain Eukaryota; kingdom Metazoa; phylum Chordata; class Aves; order Passeriformes; family Petroicidae; genus Drymodes; species Drymodes brunneopygia. The sequence continues at coordinate 276,217 of VZTZ01028728.1, read as the reverse complement.
TTTGTAAGGCTGGGGAAGGATGGCTTGTTCTGTAAATTATGTAAATAGAAGGAAGCATGGAAGACATTCTTGAGAGCAGCAAAGAGAATGGAATAATCTAGGATAAACCTGAATCGAATGGGGTTGCAAAAGGCATCAAGATGGACCACATGGAGTCTGCAGATTTATCTGTGACCTACAGAGTCAGGTCTAGTTCTGAATGAAAACAATGAGATGTCGGGTGGAGACCAGGGAAATGTGGTTTTTTATCAACATGAAGATAAGCAGCAGAATCATTATGAGGACTAGAGGGAAGTATTTTCTGCCAGCACAAGATGCTTCCCTGATAGTTTAGTTCTTGTAAGGACAATTTACATTAACAGAATCAGCTACTGAGTGTTTGCCAGGGAAAAATCATCGTGTTGCATCCAGAGACAGCTTGGACTGTAAGCCTTTCAAAGCCCCGGGACAGCAGAAGGAGCGGCTGCCCCGTGTGCCCCCACTGGATGTCACTCTCGGGCAGCTCTGTCAGCCTGCGCTCCGCCACAGCAGCGCGTTATGAGCTCCAGAAGGCAAACCCAGGCACAGCGCATGGCTGTGCTACAGCGGCTGCTAAGAGGCTTTAGTGCAATTTCGTTGTTGCTTTTAGCTCTGGACTTTCCAAGCACTGCCTATCAATGGTTCCTCTAGTGGAAACGTCAGCCTAATTTCATGGATTTCTTGTCTCTAGATGTTTATTGTATGGAGGTGTAGCAGCAAGTACAATTCTTTCTGTATTAATTAGTTGTCTTTTTAAAACAAAGCCTGCTAATATCTAGTGAGGCTTGGGCAGCAGCATATATTATTCTGCTTTTTCTTCCTAAAAATAACAGAGGTTTTATGTAGAGAAGGTATCTGGCCATCTAGTTTATTCAAATGTAATGCTCTCAACAGCACAGGCAGCCAGCACAGAATCTACTGAAGTTCGTAGTCCATTTGTAGATTTCATTGTATTTACTGCACAGTGTGGCCTATTACTGCAATTGATACACCTGAGAATAATCATTATTTTAGTCAGGAGTTCCATGAGGAGGGTCTTCATGGGCAATAATATATTTCTGCATAAATTTTATACAACGGGACAGGATCTAAAGTTCCACTGCAATGCACATTAAAAAGATTTGAAAAGGGAATACCAAACACTCTGCTTCACTCAGCCTGCTAAGAGCAGGAGGAAAGGTGAATATCTATTTACTCAGTGCCAATAGACTCCCTTGTCAAAGAATCATCAATCTGCTCTCCAAACACTGATATTTGAACAGCACATTTACAAAATCTATGTGGCCAGTCATGTTGAGTCAGATAAAGGCCCACAGATGTCTGTTATTTTTCTGACCCACTCTTTATACTACCTTTGGTTTACATTCATTGTTTTACAGATTTCTCATGAGTTACCTGCTCAATTTATGCTTCATCTGAGTTAGTCATGAGAAGAAAATCAACAGTAAGTGGAATGCAATCATGGAACCAGCAGTCACTGATGGTGTTACAGAAAATGAGATGGCATGACTTACGTAAACAGTTTATTCATCTTCATTAAAGTTACATTGAATCAGCACTCTCTCAGATGAGTAGCTCTAACTCATTGAACTTCTGCAGTCATTCTTATAAGCACACCTATTTATAGGGTGAGAATGCAATAGCTGAAATATTTTCTAAGAACAGTGGTCCAGTTCTGCAAAACCTAATTAAATGTGAAATAGCTAGAGAAATAATTCCTATTCTGCTAAGAATTTGTGGAATCTAATACTATAAACAGCTTTTTCAGAGAGAGGAATCCTGAAATCTGAAGTCTTTTCCATGATATTTAGATTTTTCCCATTATCCGAAAAGATAGAGAATATTGTTACATGTTAAATATCATACTTTCTTTTAAGATTTTATCCTGTACACGTGCATGAAGTTCAGCTAGGTAGAGCAGCTGGATTCTAAAATCGGAAGCACAGAGCTCCATGTATTTGGACAGCCCTACTCTGCTTTCATCCATTTGCCTGCTGGTACTTCCAGTACCAATATATAGTTTCATATAAAATGTAATCATTTTGTGTCAATGTTTCCATCAATCATTTAAAGTGAAAGAAGAAACAGTTTTCCTATAATAGCAGGAAGATCAATATTAACTAATTTTGTAGCATTGTCACTAAAGTTAACTTTCTAAGACTGACTAAGATTAAAGAACTGCATTCTTCTGAGACTTCTTTTCAAGTAACAATTCTGCATCTGCAATAACAACTCATCACTCTGTTCATAATGCGTATTATAAGCAATCTTATTGTGTAAAATGTTTTTGTGGTGTTAGGTAAAATGATATACAGTCTTACACTGAGACCTATGTAAAGCAAAATGTACATAAATGTCTAGATATTGTTGCAGTTTTGATTTATTTTAATCTTTGCACATAAACTGAGGACTGTTGCTCATCTGTTGTGATTAAACCATAGAACAACACTATTCCTAGTCTGTCACATTATGGGTAAAGTCATGGGATAGCTACTGTACTTCAATAGCATTCATGCAGTAAAAAAGAGTTAGCATTCTACTAGCTGTTCCCAATGAGCTGCATTTGTCCCAGTAACTGTTATATCATTACAGTGGAGTAAACTGTTAGGCAATGTATGAAACAAAAACACTCCATGGAAGGTAAAAATATCTTCTTTGAGCAACCATTTGAGGAAGCAACATTTTGCAGCAACCACTGCGTGTTTAATAATGGGAAGATATTTTGAAAAAAGGATGTTGATCCTCTTTCTAGCAGCTAAAATTTGAAGCTGTCAGACAGACATGAGCAACGGCGGTATAACAATTTCCTGTCCACGTAACAAATTTGCACAACATAAAGTTGCTGATAACACAAGCTAGGAAAGTGTATAACCCAAAGTATGTGGATGCATCTGGGAATTCCCATGGTCCTTCCTGTGTACCAGTAAAGGAATAAGACAAAACAAACATCTATGGGCTAATCATGCAAACTCTTATTCACAGACTGCTACTCTTCACCTCGTTGACCTGTGAACTTTACGCTTCAATTTCCCTGTTTAAAGTCAATTCAAAGTAATCCAGCTTTCTGTCAACACTTGGCTCAGAAAAGAAAGAACACATATAAAAAACTACTTAGCAATTGATTGTTTTGGGTAAGTAACTGTTCTAGGAGTGTTAGAGGCAAAAGGTGATTCTGCTGTTTCTGGCTTCTCTTTGAAGCCATAGAAACCTATGGGTCGCAGTGGTCTGTATAAAGCATGCTGGCTTTGCCACAAATGGCATTGTTTATTTTGTTAATCTGATTGTGGTCTGATGTGCACCGTACTCAGTGTAAGGAGAAAAAAATATATATTGCAGATAAGTTATAACTTCGATAGTGCTTATGTAACAAGACTGTTGAAATTTTAAAACTAGTGGCCAGTGTACATGAGTTTTCTTATTTCCATCTGATTTATTAAAAAAAATTCAAACATTACATTTTTTACTGGGGTAGTAGTCACCAAAACCAAAGTATTTTTATTTTTGATAATGTAATCTTAATAAAAACATTAAACTGTGATATGTTTCCCTCAGGAACCAGATATCTCCAAAGTTTCAACACCCACATCATCAAGAGTCATAGCTGGAGCCAGATTTCCCTGAGTTATTTTGAAAATCAGCAATAAACACAATAGTTTTGTATGCCACCTTTCCACAGAATAATGCAATTTCCGTTCTCACTGGTCCCAGAGAAGTATATATTCAATGTGTATCTGATACTTTAAAAAGAGAAAAAGGCATAACCCATAGAATTTTAGCATGCGTGGTCTACATTAGTTATCAGTTCTTCTAAGAGGGTTATGAACCAAATACTGGAGCCAAAGTAAATAGTGTTTCAGCCATCATATAACAATATATGCCATGGATGTAGCCTGTTAAATGGCATCTGATCAGATCTGTTGGAAACAGCTGTAAGTTTTCTTATCCATATTAACAAGATTTATTCTGTGTTCAGTTTGTGCTGCTGTGGAATGCCCTAAAACCTTTGATTAAAACAGAAAGTGTACAGATCCTTAATTTCCAAACATGGCATTGTGTTCCCTTATACCTTATTTTAAAAAACTGTGGATATGTTTGTAAATCAAGACACTAGTCACATCTTTCGTGTTGCAACTTGCTTTTCAGGCTTTTCCATGAGAACCCAATGCCAGTATTTTAGTAACCTACAACACTTCAGATTTTCGGAAGTATCTGTAATTTTGGTTACTGGAAGGAAGTTCCTCATTGCTCATAGTCATGTTTATTGCAAGTTTTTATAATTTAGAAATCCCCGTGTGTAAATTTCACTTCCTGCCTACTAGTGATCAGTGAAGCAGCTTTTAAATAGCAGCTAAAGAGTTCTATTTTTCATGTAGTTGTTCATTTTTCTTTAGATTCCACTTCTTTATACCATGTGGCAGAGAGTGCTAGGTGTAGTACAGAAAATTTGGTAAGACAGAGAAAACAAAATAACCAATGTCTTAAAAGTTCCATGGTGAAAAGCAAAAGCTCTGGCAACAGAAAAGTTAAGGAGGGAGAGAGAGGAGAGATATGCCTCAGGACAACGATAGTAAGTGCTTGAGTCATCAGGGAGAAAACAAACATTAGGAGTGTAGACAGCAAGGTTTCTCAGACAATCCCTTACAATTTTTTCTTTGTTCTTACTTACAAGTAAGAATGAATTATTACAGACAGAATGAATTCAGAAATCTCATGAGTCTCATCCTAGTCATTATTTCAGTGGCAAAATATAGAAATGGACTAAATCCTGTCTGTCTATTAAGAAACATTCAGAAGGACTGGGAAACATTAAACAACAGAACAGTAAGGTTTGGGGACAAAACCAAAAACAGGTATTCAGTGTGACTCTTATCTGTCACTTCTCATTTTGATAAAGGAGAAAGGGAGATGTAGAAGAATGTGGTTGCTAATATTTGCTGCCCTTCCTGATGTGTCAACAGATTAATTCTGTAGCTGTCACACTTCATGCCTGGACCTCTCCATGGGTGGAAACACCTTTTTCAGTGTCCCTGTTTACTGTGGTTTGTGCATATTTATTCAGGGACTTCAGATTAGCCATACTGTCAGTTAATGATGCCATCCAGACTTTCATGTTCTCAGAGTACAGACCACATGGTAACAGCTGCTGAGACACTCACTCTCTGTTACAGTAGTTACTGTGTATACATTTTCCTCCTAAAATTAAACTGATTGAATAATGAGTTCTATGACTCAATCAGCTGCTTTTTCTGTTTATGAAATGACACTGACTAATTTCTTTTATGTTGTCTTTTTCAACTAATACATCTTTTTAAACCTTTTTCCCCTTCCCTGATGACTGAGTCTAAACCCAGCTTGTCTGTTCAGCTGTGACATGGCTGATCAGAAGTATGTGTTACTGTTATTTTCCAATGATTAGAGTCTGAAAACAAATACTGAATGGACAGTTTCATAATAGACATTCCACACTGCTAAATAGAAATACTGAAATGCTCTTGCACATTAAATGAATGCAAAAAATAGATAAATTTCTATAATCAACTTGCTGCTGCTAAAAAACCAGACATTTCTTGCTCTGTGCTTTTGTAAATCTGATTGGTGTATAGCTAGCAGCACAAACCAGCTTGTAATTGTCACTATACTGCATACAGTTAGTAACACTGAGGAGAAAATTGCCTGTATTTTCTGTGTTTAAAAACTGATGACAAAATAATATCAGAGCCTGTCAAATAAAACTATGCAATAGTTAAAAACTATAGTTGAATAACTGATTGTTAAAAACTATATTAAACCGAACAACTGATGCCTAAGTTTATTTTGACTCGGGCCCACCCACTTGCCAGCATCTTTTCCAGGGATATATAGGTCTGTTTGCAAGTATGCTGGGACCATACCTTTAACCTGAAAGTAATGGCACTGTGAGGATACAAGTGATCAGATATTTAGAGTTACAGGGCATTCCTGAAAGCAAACATGACAAACCAGTTGGTTACCAGCTGGCTACATGGCCACATGTACCTTGCATAGCTGTCTAAACTGAAATGTGAACTGCTAGGTCACAATATTGTGTACCTTCAGCATGAATGTGAACAGCTGAAAGAGCAGTAAGGAGGGGTGGATGTATGAGCAGACAATGGACAGATGAGCAGACAATGCAAAACTGTCCATCTATGCTTTGATTCACAGGAGTGAGTGGCCCGGGCACAATGAGAGATGAGCAGTCATTACTTGGTTACATTGTTCTGAAAGGAAGCAAAATAAGGAGGAGAGAAAATAGAATATGTAACACATTCCTTTTTTGTCTCTAATATACTCCTTTTGTGGTTTATTTAATCTTTTTTATTGCCCATTACACTAATGTTGAAAAAGGGAAAACAAATGAGAAGCAGCTAAAGGAAAAATGAGTGATAGAGACTGACTCACTCTGATTCACAGCCCCATCAAATGGGGCTTGCAGAGTTCAGGTGGTCCAGACTGGAGCAGCCCTGTAGTTACAGCCTACTGGACAGACAGAAAATGTCTCTGGAACTGCCAGGCTGGAATTTCTACAAGAATTACAATTGACTGAAGCCAATCATAATAAGAGATGAAGTGGACAAATATATTTAATAAAGTATCAAAAATAAACCTTGTGTGTATGCTTACATTTCCAGCTGAATCCTAGGCAGGCCTGTTACTGAGAGGCACCACTGCAGGTCAGCTAGACAACAGAATGCAAAATGCAAAATGACTGCAAAAAGATTATTCCTCTGTCCATCTCACATATGCACAGTGGTGCATGCAGTTAGCAGAATTGTGTCACTGCTTCCTAGCAGACACAGGCTGGCCTCAGGCTCCTACAGGCTCAAAAGTCACATTATGTCTGTATTCCCTGTAATTTTTCATTAATACGTGTAGAACAGTTAAACTGTAATACTGTAAAGCAACAAATAACACTGTGCTTACCCAACAATTAGAATTTATTTACCTTCCCTTGAAATACCAAATAGTAGTGGGTTACATCATGGCTTTTCCCCATTGCAGTCAAGCAGCCACCTTACCAGCAAAGGCAGCTAGCACCAATCTAGACTAAATAGTGTGCTCATTCATGCAGTGATGGGGCACAGCAAAAGACAAATGTTGGCCCTGCTGCAAGGGTCCTTATGAGACAGAGAAGGGGCCCCAGAATATATTTCAGGACCTGACGCCTCTCTGAAAGGGAACAGAAAGATTCATCGTGCTCCACCTCCTCCAAGCCATTGTGCTTTGAAAATGTAGCATCTGGTCCAAAACCTAGTAACTTTGGGTAACCTAACTGAGCATATATTTCTCAAACTGTATAAAAGGCATTTGCTATGCTAATTGTTCTGCTCTAAGGCTTTAAGAGGATGCCAGACATGAACAGTTGAATCTGAATCAGTGTTGACCAAGGTGATCTGATCAAAGTTTTGGACTTTTGCAGGATATCTGTTTGGTAGTCAAAATGTTGTTCTGTCATTACCCTGTGGATTATTCATGTTCCCTAGAATTAAGCTACTAATCTTTTTCTACCCCATTCTACTATTTGCTGTTACAGTGCTATTCCATTCCCAGAATTGTCAGTAATTATTTTACCCCCTCTGTCAGTTAGCTGTTGACTGATGTAGAAAGCAGTGTAAAAATGTCTGAAGTCAACGGGGCTGAAAGTCTGTAAACAATGCAGGAAAGAGCTATGCAGTATCTTCACATTACAAAATATTTACTTAAGAATCATCTCTAAAGTGTAAACTTGAGGAAGCAGCTGCCTCAAACAATCTTCCCTGATGATGTCTTAAAATTAAATAAAGTAAACCCATAAAACTGGTAACGAGACGTCCTTAACTCTCCTTCATTTATACTACGGAGTCCAGCCTTTTCCAATTTAATGCAAGTGTTTATTCCTCTGGGGAGATCATGACTGCCAAAAAGAACAATTTGATGGATGATTATCAGCAGTAAATACAAAATGTTTATATCATGTTCTATATGGAGCCCTGAAAAAGTCGTAGCAATATCGAGTCATTGACTTGACTCACTTAACCAGACATAGAAGATGCCTCAGATGGGGGAGGTGGTGCTAACAGAAGATGTGTCCTCTTTTCAGACACACACAAAGGATGATCACAACCATTTTCTGCTTTGCCATTTGCAGGACATTTCTATCTGAACACAGTACGAGAAGTGAGGCTTGAGGAACTATATGTAAGTAATGCTGGCTTCTGAGAAGTTGTATTTATCCTGCAAAGACAAAAATGTCTTTCCAAACTAATAGCACATGTTTATAATCAGTTCTGATGGCACTCAGTTCACTGCAGATGCTGCAGATTCATCCCTGGCATCAGAGCCAGTGCTGTTTTTAGCAGGATGCAACTGATGAAACTTGCAAAAGATGATGCCCTTTGAAATCTTCATGTGCTGCATTTTAATGACTTTTTTTACTGAAATGTTTTACTAGACAATGCAGAAAATGGGGATATGAAAACTCCTCAAACTCCAGCTCTCTGAAGACATTGAAGGAAATACTGTTTCATACTGAATCAATTTGAAATGTAAGCAAATGGATATCAATGTTTTAGAATAATGAATATTACAATGTGGTGGATTTTTTCTGATGATGCCAAAATGCTGTATTTCGGCATTCTGGTTCTTATTTTTTTCAGAACTCCATGAAAATGTCAATATTTCACTTGATGAAAATACATTTCAGTGGTGGTGTTCTCCATTCTGATTCTTGCATTACTGGGTGAGTTGATATGGATCTACATCATTTTAATAAGTCTGTAGCCAAAGCATTTTAAGAGTTAAACATTCATAAATATTTCTGTTAATACAAAAATGTTCTCAATGCACTAATGAAACTAAAACAAAACAGAAATTTTCACTCCAGGTATCTTTTCGTAAAATAAAAATATATTATTTACTCTCTCTCAAAGTCTGCATAATCTGAAACTTAACTAAAACTCTCCTCTGTCAACTGAGTCTCGGAGTTTGAAGGAGATGTGGATTTGCATTTGAGTTTTAAAAGTCTAACTGTAGCTATTTATTAAGAAGGATCCAGACACCATGGGAACTGCACTTCAGGCCCTAATAATTGATTTGACAATCCTCATTTTAAATAAGTAATTTAAAGTAACATACGGACATGTCAAAAGAAGACGAGAGGACAAAGTATTTGTTTTTCTGGTATATGTCAGAAATCCTATTTCCAGAAATAAAGATGTTTTTGTTTTCTTCTGATGATCAAAAACATATGTGCTTAGATAGTATATGAGAACTCCTCGTTATGATGTCAAATCTGAAACTAGAAAGGACTTAATTCTTCACACTTTCATTTACTTAAGCAGACAGGAAAAAAAGGGAAAGAAAATTAGGAAAAATATGTCAAATTTACTTAATGCCATAATGATAAGAAGAAATTCAGAAAGATAAATCTCTTGTAGTTTAAGAGTTTTTGGAATTTAGGAATAACGATAACCAAAATTCTCTGTGGACTCAATCTAAGTCTAAGAAGATCACGCCATAAAAAGTAAAATACAGAAAATGCTTAATCATGTGAAGTCAGCTACAGAAGATACAAAGAGTGAGTCACAACAGGTCAGTGCAGAGACCTGCCATCCCAGGAACCATCTGAGCATTGTGATACTTAAAATCTTGTCCTGCATTTCATTTCATGCCTGACAGATTAACAAATAGATTTCAATACTCAGTAAAGCATAAACTCAGTGTTCATCTTAAGAGAACAAACCACAAATTAGTGAGGTTTGGACAGTACCTGTGTTCAGTTTTGTATGTGCTACTAAGCAGTCATGACACAGGACAGTGGGGCTGAGCTCACAGCCTGTGGAAGGGAGCCAGGGGACAGGGAACCTGCAGTGCTGGGAGTGGTGCGGTGCCAGTGTGGGTGCAGCACAGAGCTTCGGGGTCCGGGCTGAGAGGGGTGCTTGGACAGGCAGGGCAGCACCGGCCCCGTGCTGTTCTGGAAGCAGAGTAAACATGCGGGGTAAAGCTTAGGGGCTGGGAGGATGGTTTGAAGCAGGTGTGGTAAGAAGGCAGATGGCAGGGCAGGGCAGGGCTCCAGGGGTAAGGCAGGGACGAAGGAGCGAGACCTACGGCAAGGGAGGAACATGGGAACGAACCCTGAGCATAATGAGGAGGTGCAGCTCATGGCACCGCTTCAGATGTGGGGCAGGCACGGAGGTGCGGGGCTTGGGGCTGAGGAGGGGCACCAGCACAGGCCAGAATTACAGCGAGTCCCTGGCAGGGCTGCAGAGAAGGCAGTGCCCGGCAGCGCTCCCGCAGCACGGGGCTGGCCGAGCTCCGGGGCCCAGGGACGGCTGCCAGCCCCAGCAGCGCCGATGGCCGGGGCGGGACAGGCCCAGGCGGGGCGGCCTGGGCGCGGTGAGAGCGCACAACAGCCGAGGGGCTGCGGAATGTCGAAATGCCCGGAGCTTGGTTCTGTGCCCACACCATGATAAAGAGGAAGGAGAAAGCAAGAACTCACACAGAGCGAGCGGTAACATGCGCTGTCCCCTGATCCCCCCTGAAAACACTTGGCGAAACACGGGCTGCTGTCGCCAGTGATTTGTGTCGAGTGGCAACAACACGTCTGAGGGGCCAAAAACTGTCTTCAGTGCACTACAGAGCAAGGCGGGAGACTGCAGCCTGATGATGCATTTTTCTTTGTGGCTAAGTTGATTGAACAGCTTGTCATTCTTTCCTTTTCCCCTTTTCCATCTACTTAGCTGAAGGGTTGCCTTTAATATCTCATCTGCCATGGGATAAATTACATTTCTAAATGATTTTAAACTACAGAACTGAAGTAGTTCATGGCATCATTATTGTTGCTTTTATTACTATTATGCCTTTTTTTTCCCTCCAGAAGATGTTCTTTCCCTCATTTAAAAAACAAATATGAATGATATACTCCCTATGACAAGCTAAGATTTAGCATTTAAAATCCCCAGAGGAATGAAAAAGAGTTGACTCCAACATATGAAAATTGCTGAGTAATGCTATCTCTTAAAAAAATTCTACTCGAACTCTTTCAAACCACATCCTTTATAAACAGACCTTACTACTCCGTGTTGCATAATGTCTGTGGCAGTTGTTCTCGTTATCAGCTTTATTAGCACTTAATAACCAGACAAATATTTTCCGGTTCTTTTGCTTGTTATGTCTGTGTATGGTTATACTAAACGCTGTGTCAGAAATTGCTATGAATAGGACTCTTACATTCTTTAGCACTGAGCAGTAATCCCTCTTTGGAAAGAAGAGGCATAATTCCTAATTGAGCTTTTTCCCTTGAGTGCTGCATGCATATTTACACTCACACATATGTATGTGGCAAACATATATATGTAAATATATATTTATAGGTAAATAAATGAATAAATAAATCACACACTGCTCTATACATGATACAAAATGTGGTATTTCTGAGTGTTACAATTCGTATGTCCTATAATCTGCATATAATATCTTTCACATAAAGGATTGTACAACCAAACTACATTAGAGATCTATTTTAGAGTTTAGTTAATTTTGTGTCATGGAAAATAAAACTTTATGAAGAAAAATAAAAATGAAATCAAAAGGGAGAAGCTGCTCTCTATCTACCTTACTAAAAACTTACCATATCTTAATTCTGCATTCCTTGTGAACCTTAAATACCTATCAAAGCTGATAAAGCGCAGTAAAGTGAAAGTTGGGGTTTCAAAAATCTATTCATACCGATTTACAAATGAATATTGACATAACCACAGCAGTTATATTTGGACACTAGAACAGAGAGAAAAATGCATGTTTACCTCAGAAACAGATCTTAGTGCAACAAAAAGAATTTGTACAATCAGTGATCTTCCAGTGGTCTTATTTCTTTTGTTGGTTAAACAGTTCCATGACTAAAGATGTCGAGAAACATAGTGAGATGTGGAAGCTATGGATCGTATACTATCTAGTACATAACCTCTAAACACACTGGAATGGGTTTATAAAAACCCATTTTTATAAAAACTTAATTTGTGTAACATTTATCAAAAAAATGCAGTGAAATCTCAAGTATTAGAATATGAAACAGCAGTAAATCTGGGATGTATTCAGCTGTGACAATAAGAGAACACACTTTTCTTTTTTGAAGTCATGTAACCTTTAGCCATTGTCTCTTACTGAGAGGAACTTTGTCTAATCTCCCCATCAACACCTATTTGTGGATTTCAATCCCCTTGCCAAGGGCTTTTCTCCACTGACCCAGAAGTTTTGCTTATGATGCACATGACTTTATGCAACTTGCTTTGATGTGTCGCTACAGTCAATAAAATACTATTTCTATTTTATGGGATATTTAACAAAACTGAGAAAAAATCATGGCTCTCACAGCTACTTTTGAGCTGAGCTAATATGGAAACAGATTTGACTTATCATTACAGCAATATAAAGATATGTTTGTACCTATAAACAAAAGCATCATAGCTGTCACCAGAGCTGACAGATAAAGTTTGCAGGTGTCTTTGACGAAGGCACTTAGGGTCCCCATGACCCAGTTTATCTGAGAATGAAAGACAGTACCACCTAGACCTCTACCTTCCTTTTACAGTGTTTTTCAGATGAAAAAAAGATAGCGTTGTTAGTACAATTACTTTGGTTTGCTTTCTCCAAAATACCTCGAAATCTAAGAACAAATATAAACACATGCTCTTTGTTAGTGGTCTGGTAGTAGGGAAAGAAGACTAAATACCCTTACATCTCATCGTAGTTTTTCCTACTATATACTACCACAGGGAGGAAGTCCTTTATGGAATATTATCAGTAATCACTATAGTGCTGAACTTCTTGAAGATAATTAGTTTGGGTTCAGAGGCAGTGACAGCTAAAAGCTTGAAACTTGGTGGTGGTTTTAAATGCAGAGTAGATATTAATCTTTAAACTCTTGGAAGCTACCTAGATCTCAAAATTGTGATGATCACTTTGTGAAAAGTGTGTAGTGTTCCCAAAGCATTTCTGACAGTCATATTTGCTTTTTCTTGAGATTGAAATAACATAAGCACAGTATTTCTCAAAGAATTTGCCTTGGGTTTAGATGATGGTCAGAAGTCGTTAAGTCTCTGGTTTAGGTTGTTAAATCCTTTTTGTAGCATATGTAAGTATGGTATGAGATAGTACAACTAACACAATACTAATATGGATTAGTTTAGCACAGTCATCTCTTAAAATTGAGATGTCATATTTCAAGTACTCTTTCCTAAGCTACTAAATTTTTAAACAATGTGGTTTAGTAGTGAAGGTGTAAGATATGTGTCTGTTTGCCTGATGATGCAAACCGTAAAGAATGCATGGCGTTTATTCTCTTTGTTCATTTCTGAGCATTATTTCAGGTAGTGCTTGAGACTATCTACATGCTAGACATTCTGGAGCCTGAATGCTTACAGGATGTCTGTCTTACTGCAGTATTGTGATTATCAGAATCGTCCAGCACATTTTTGCCAATGAAAATGTCGTAGATACAGCAAACTCTCAGCTTGGAGATTTGTTTTGAGAAGGTCTAGTCTTGATGACTTTGAAGGCATGAATCTGTTTTTGTGGGCTTTTTGCACAGGGTTTTTTGGTGGGAATTATGTTGACTTCGCCTGAAGTGACATCTGTTAGGTATAAACATTTATCCACATATTCAGACTACACTTTGACAACTTTGCTTATATAGTGGTTTAAACATGAGCGTGTCTTTATAATTAAACTGTGCATCCAGACTCCCTGAACACAGGCACAGCTATGCCTGCTCAGCCCAAGCCTGCCAGTGCACACCCCCTGATGCCTTGCAGCAGTGTCAGCTGCCAGCCAGGGTGCCATGCTGTTCCATGATTTAATCTTTCACACACAAGTGCCTTACCAGAAGATGTTACCAAACCTTAACAAATCTTAAGCAACGCAGGTACCGAGGGCTCATCAGGCTCCCAGCTCACTTGGACTTGGGACTTGTATTTCCTTTGGCAGAGGAAAAGGAGGCTACATACCAAAACAGGGATAGAGAGCTGTTTCACTCATGTTCCCAAATAAATAAAGAGATCTTTCTGTATAAATACTTCACAACTTCCAATAGATTTTGTTTTGAAATTTGTTATTTCCAAATACTGTGGAAGAATCAGAAATTCAGTATTTAATGTCTTCCTGTAGGGTCTTGGAACGGACTGTTGGAGTGGGAGGCCTCTGGCAGAGTTCTGAGTACACAGGAATCACACATAAAGAGCAAAGTTCCTATGAATTTGGAAAGATTTCAGCCGTATATTTGACTTTTAAAAACATCTGTCTTCATTCATTTCCAGCATGTTTATTTAATTTGAGACAGATGTCTGTCATTAGCCTATTGGTGGGGATGGGCTCCCTGAGGCAGTGTCATGCTCTCAACTGCTTGCTGTTGCTTTTTGAGTTTCTGAATGAAGAGTTTTCAGAGTTCCTCTGAAATAGGAACAGAGACAGGCATAACAGGTCAGAAGCCAGACTGTTTTTTTCTGCAGTACCTCTTACCTCTTTCCAAGTCCCTACTTGGATGGCATATTTTAAGAAATTGAAAAAAATATGTCACTGGATACCAAATCCCTCCTTTTCCAAAAATTTCAGCAAGCGCACTTTCCCCTAATTACTTATCTGGTTTCTTTTCGCAATAAAGCTGCAATAAATCAGTACATTCCTGGCACTGATTGGATCTACCTAATTGTGGTCAGACTAGATGGATTTCTAAGAAACTAACAAAGTGAGGTACTTGCCCTATAGCCAGCAGAAGAAGGGATCAAATTGCTTTGTTCAGATTTCTTTTATCCAAACACTTACTGCATTAGGGGAATATTAGGGGAAACACATTCTGCCATAATAATTTTTCTATAACTAAGCTTTTGCTTCCACCAGTGTGGGAAAAGAAACATTCATCTGGCTTCACTGCTGGCCTCTCAAGTCTGACTATTTGATGCAAGGGACTCATTAGAGTTACTTTTTTTTTAAGACTGGAATTCTGTGTGCTAGGGAATAGAAAAAATTAATTAAATGTCTCATCTGTGGCTTAAAAATCTATGCCAAGAAGATGACTGGAAAGTTATTAAATTAAAATTCACATTTACAGAACAAAAATCTCTTTGTATCAAAAAATACCTGTTTGCTTTTTGGTAGTTGTACACTTTCAATTCACAAACTAGCCAGTTTATTTTCAGAGATTGAAAGACTACTATTTTTTAAAATTTAGAATCTTTCATTACATCACTCAGTTCTCAAATGCTTTATATTTCTCCACTCCATGAATCTGGAAAAGATTGATACAAAAGTGGGAGGCTATGGAAAAGGAAGAACATCTGACTCACATAATTAGAAATTGTGGCCAAACCACTCTGCAAGGAGGAGGTAGAATGTCCTGGGAAAATTGAAAGCTATTTGTTGCAAACAAGAAATGCCAACTGTGTTCAATGGCTCTGTGTGAATCTATATTTGGTGCACTACTCTAAACATGTACTCACCTACACACATTTAAAACTAATGTGAGAGAAAACAACAGAAGTAATGAATTAATGAAACCACTTAAAATAAATGCACACTTACTAAGGCCTGTTTTTAAAAGAATACTTTGGATATTTACATATTAAATTATGTGTATATATGTAAATATTAATTAGACTGATAAGCACATGAGTAAAATAGAAATTTTCTTTTGAATAAAAATCCATTTTTATGCTCAAAATGATGCAATCAGTTGTTTCATTAAAAGTTTGTACTCAAAGACACCTCTATTTTGGAAAACAAGGAGCCCCTTTTTGATTTTTGGAACTGTTACAATAGACTGCAGTTATGCATGTGACTTCAGCCACCTAGCATCATTTTTTTCATTACTAGACAGCTTTTATTGCTTATTTACCCTTATTGTATATATGGGAGACCTGTCTTTAACAAGCAAAGTTTATAGAATTATGTCCACTGTTAAATGTATTAACATCTGAGATTTCAAAATATTTCCTTCGCACATGAAAAGTTAAGTAGCCAGGGCACTGTAATTGTGAGAATTTCAGCAGGGCATAGGGGGCTTCTCCAAATGTGATCGAGTGGAGAGGCTGATGGGTCAGGAGCAGCACACAGACACTGCCAAGTGCTGGCTAAGGTCCCAGCCCTCAGGGATGGCACCTTCCCCTATAGCAGTAGCAATGCTAGAGATGCTGGATATAGGGTCAGGCACTGAGGCTTGTTCCCTCCTCATTAGACCCCAGATTGGCCAAAGGCCATTTGTGCTTAAGAAGATTATTTATTTTTTTTTATGCAGTCAGCTGAATCACTTCATTCTTTCTGATCTGACTAGCAATAAGGGCAGAAGAGTCTTGTGCTGGAGCTGTGACAAACATTGCCTGGGCTGGGTTACCTGGCTGCAATGGAAAACATGAACAACACAGCTGTGGGAACACATGGATCCAGAAGAGGTGGTAAAAAAAAATCCAACAGAAAATACAAGATAACTGAATCTGTTGGCAACTATACCAATGCCTTGCCTAACACTGCACTTATGAAAGCAGCAATTCTAGGGAACAATTTTTTTCTCTTTTCTGTGAACCCACAAGAGCTGAGGTACCTGCTGTGTACTGGGAGATGTTACAGGAAATATGGAAGTACTCTTAAAAATGAAGTAAAGCCAACTCAGAAGTCACTGCAAAAACTTTTGAGATCAAAAAGGATACCTTGCAAAGGAATGCCATCCAGATGGATTACAGTGTTACTGGAAATGCCACACAGTGACTATGAGGTGCAGGTTGGTGAAGCACTATAGATATCCCTATGCAGCCTATCCAAATGACATTGGCCCAGGTAAGAAAACCTAGTGTTGGTGAATCGGGCAGAAGACAACCCAGAAATCCAGTCTTGAGCAGCAGCCTCGTAGTTCAGAGTTCTGTATGTATATGGAGACTGAAAACTGAGGCATATTGCAAAGGTGATACAGTGTAGGGCAAATTAAAACAACCTTTGATGTATCTTCGAGATAGAACTTAGTACCACTAGTGGTTTGTATTTCAGCTACAAAAGGCAAAAGATCTGATGAAAAATTACTTGAAAATGGCACTGGGCTACCAACTGAGAGCTGGGAGAGCAAATCATCTTATAGGGTGCAAACCCAAATGTTAACCTTTTTTGGCACAGTTTGGCTTAAATTATCCTAAATGTTGTCAGGCAACAGGAATACTTAGCAGTTTCAGGAGGAACATGGATGAAAATAGAGGTCTTTTTTTGTCTTGTTATCAGGAGATGACAAAATCAGAGGCTGCCTCTTCGTGTGGCATCTCATTCTGTATTTCAGAGCCTAGGGAAGACCCACCAGACAATTCTGTTTGTCATGTCTGTTTATGTATGCTGGCTGCCTCTGTGACGATGTACATTTCTAGCCTATGCCCAGGAAGACAAGTAAGGCATTAACTGTGTCTAAGCAACTGTGATACTCAGTAGTATAGGCCTAAGTCTGGGCTGCATGGGCCTGGCTCCTGAAAGAGTCCTGGAACATTCAGTGGAAAAATACTGTCCTTCTGACACTCACTTGTTGATTATTAGCCAGTATCCTGCTGAAAGCAGTGCTGAGACAGCAGGGAGATGTCTCTAGCCCAAAGGAACCTGATGGGGCGGGGAATACCAAAGTACCAAAGCCCTGGGGAAATTTCTTGGGAAGCAGACCACTCCTGCAAACCCTCTGTGACTGTGTGAGACTGTCTGGAATCAAGACAGATTTTGTCCAAGGTCAGAGAACCTTGTGTTTTGCACAGGCTATTCAGCAGATGGTTGATTGGCTTCCTTTATTCTGAGGTTTCCTGGGGATGAAAATCCCCCACACAGTGAACAGGGAATTGAAAGCACCCAAAAAGAAACAAGAAGTTCTTTGGGCTTTTCACCATTTGAATGGCTATGTGGAAGGAAGCCCAACAAAACACTGGAGTCCTTCTGGAATATGATCAGAGGGTCTGTTTGTTCTTTTGTCTTTGGTAGTAAATGCAGCATCCAGATACAATGTTTACTCAACATCCTGGTGGATGAAACACTAGAGGGGCCCAGGAACGCGTGGTATTGTATAACCACGATGACACTGGCAAACAGCACAGGTGCCAGAATCCAGAGCTACTCACTGCATGTCCTAGGCCCTGACACGTTCAGTCTGTTTAGACAGAGCCCCAGTAATATTTTAGAAACTGATTTACAGACAGTTGATATACCTTGATGGTCTCTAACAATGATTTCATGGACAGAGCAGAGCTTTTGCAGAATGTGCAAACTGCCCAGGAGTTTCCACATCAATTTGGCTAAATGTTGAGTCAGACATGAATAGAAAAAACACATAATGTAAAGCCTGAAGAATTAAACTGCATTTCATCGAGAATTAAGATAAGCCCTCTTTTGGTCAGGTAAGATTTTCACCGGAATCTCCTGTTCTATTAAGCAATAAAGGAAATTTTCAGGATGGTTTCAATGAACACAAAGCCATTAGGTGATTTTCTTGCAACGCAAAAGCAGAGAGCTCACTACAGTGTAGAGAAGACCTGTATAGATGTGCTTGGCAAGATACAAATCAAATTATAGAGCATTCTAGAGTTTACTCTGTAGATGGGTGCTCCTGAATGGTGTTCTTACTCCTGTGGGATTTTAGTTGCTACTCAGCGGCTGACATAATTAATTCCTCCTTTACTATGTGTGTGCAATGCAGTGAGTGTAAACTCACTGAGAAAAACCTGTACATAACTCTTTCAAGAGATGCATATAATTTCTTGGTCACAGGTAAGAGCTACTTAATTTCTGGTATTTCTCAGCATTTTATTACTTTTGAATTTATAACTAAAAAGTTTTGAGTAGAGTGTGGAGTTCAGTGGCACAATGTGAACTTATTCCCTATTCCAATGAATACATACATAATAGAACTGGGTTCTCTGACAGTATTTTGGTTGAAATAGTGCTCACAGGCCAGAAACAGCACTGGAATGCAACCCTGGCATCCTTTTCCTTCAGCATATTGCTTGCAGATGATGATGATTAGAGTCATAAAATCTTCTCCACCATTTCCTGTGATAAGAAGGAAAGAAATACAGGTTTGTATGAAATATCTGTGCAACAGAAATACACATACAGGAGATGTTAACTTCATCTAAGATGGCTGTCTATCTAATAGAGCTGCTTAGAGTTTCTAAAGGGCTTAGGGCAAAAGACTGTAACATTTTCATTGCAAATCATATTCCATAAAGTAATACATTTCAACCCTTCAAAGGAAGAACCGGAAAGCAAACTGATTTTTGCTCTTTCTTTCTTCCCCCACTTGAGACACAGATTTTATACCCATGCTAAAATACAAACTCCAACTTGTTGTTCTAATCTGTTTCACAGTATAAAAATACAGCAATTTTGCTATAAAACCTGTCCAGTAGTTTAAATGGAACTATTTAAAAGGAGTAAAATAAAGGTGCAACTTTTTCCCACAGGTTTTACTTTTTTGTAAGTAGATTTGGAACTCCACCTACACTATCTAGAATTCAAAAACAAGAAAAAAGAAATTAAGTGGAAAGGTAGCTTTCTTCCCCCCCTAATTTTGAGAGGGCTTAGGCATTGCTACTTAATGTATGATCCTGACATATCAATCGTACACCTAAAAGAACCACAGTAAAACAGAATACCCAGAAGAAATACTGGGGAGTACATGCTGATTTTATGATGGAGCAAATTAGAGTGCAGGGTTAGCTGTGGTTTTTCACCCCTATGAAAGCATGATCAGCTGAGAAGTTGAGTCCCAGGGACCAGGAGATCCTTCTCCACACCTGAAGGAGGAAGTTCACGCTTGGGAACGAAAACCAGTAAGACATTCTTGGTAGTTTAGCAATCCCCACTCCTGAAACTGCAGATATTCCCCAGATGTGAGGTTTTGAAAGCCAAGGCACCACAGCAGCAAGCTGAATGAGTTAGAAAGGAAGCAGACAAGGCCGTCTAATAAGGTACTGCGTGGTATCAGAAGCCCTTTAAATTTTTTTTTTCTTTGCCAATTACACATTTAAACAAATCACAATTTACTAGTGAAAACTTATCTGATAGAAATTTGATGACCATTCCTACTATTGCTTGTTTATAAGTCCTGCATTCATAGTTGGAAGAAACATTATTTCTTACATAATTTGTTCCACTTGGCCTTTCAAAATAAGATCTAGCAGATCCAACTAAAACTAAAAAGCTAAAGCAATAAAAACGTAGTCAAATGAAGGGAAAGGAATGGAAATCTCACATTCCTTGTCTTCCTCCTGTGTTATGAAACCAAAATAATCAATTTTTTAGACTCTATTAATCTCTAATAGGTTATCTCTAACAGACGTACATCAAGATCTGCAACATCTATTGACTTTATGCAATAGATGCAAGGAATATACCTCTAATATTAATTTGTGCTCTATTTTAAGAGCATATACAAATTCACTCCATTTTAAACCCTTTTTTAAAGAAGTAAGCCCCATTTTTAAACTCTGTGCTACCAGATAGACAAAACATCCTATGTGGATAGCAATCTAATAACACAACGTAACATTCATTTCTGAAACGAAGCCTCATGCAATTCTTAGGAAAGCAGCTCTTCCTTCAGGAAGGGATACGCATGACCTGATGGCCTACAGATGTGTTCTGAAAACTGCCTTTGGCCTCCTTCACAGAGCACCAGATGGGTCTCACATCATGAGATTCCTCTCACATATGAGTATTGCCATCTATATGCTTAGTCACTAGAGCTATAAATAGTCTAACTCCTACTTTTTTTTTTTTTTTTAAACCAACAAAATTAATCAGCTGCTTTCAGAGGGAGATCTTCCTTCAGGAATTAGCAGCACCTTGAACACATGACTGGTTCAAATAGTACTTGTTAAAACTTACATAAATGCAAGTATATCAAGTAGTTTAAAAACAAAAAAAATCTTGGATTTGCTGCCCTGAGCTCCCACAAAGAAATTCAGATTTTAGTGGTTGGTGTGGGAGGCAATGGTAGGAAGGAGATGGTAACAATTACTAGTCAAAGTTTCAGCCCTTTGCCAAGTCTGTCTTCTTTTGGAACTTGCCACATGTATTCTGTATTGCAAAAATCTGTTAATTATTATTCTGCAGAAAGCACCCTGGTTTTCATATCAGATTCCCATGGTTTCTGCTGGGAATGGTTCTTAAAACAGCAGAAAGGAGCCTCTCCTAACCCTGTGCTTACTGCATTACTCTCAGCATGTTGCCAATGGTATCACATTTCTGTTATATTGTGTTTTTACCAGAAAGCCATAAAGAATGTCAAAAGACTATGAAATGGTCTGCTCTAAAACTCATGAAGAAATAACTGGGAAAAGATTAATGTTTACTTCAGAGGCTTCCAATTCCAAAGTATTCTTTTCATCCTGTAGTGCATGACTCCTTTCTCACTTTTCTGAAAAATAGTAAATTTGAAAGGGACTGAAACTTAAATTCCAGTCCCAAATTCTTTACATATTTTGGGGATGTACTAACTGAGGTCTGAATTGAGCAGCTGACCCCACACTAATGGCTGAATCAAGCACCTCATTTCTATTTCACACTCAGTTACAGGCACCTTAAGGGCATAGGTTATTTGTGCCTTTTAAAAAACTTGACCTATTTGATTGCCATACATATAATGCACTGGAGGGGGGGGCTGTATGGTTTTTGGTTTTGCTACAAATGAAACTAATTAAATGATCTTCACAGTGAAAAAGAAATAACTCCATTTTTAGAGGACAGTTTCTCTCAAATCCCTTTTAATTTTAATTTCATACACATTTTAAGAAGCAGCTCCTCTCCCATGGCATTGCAGATTTGACTCACGTACTATGATGATGAGCGGAAAGCACTCTGTGCTCACAGCTGTGTTCTGTGACACATGTTGGAACTGCTATGAAATGCCTTATAAGGTATTGCCCTGGCTTGGTCTTCAGCATATTTTTCTGAGGTGGTTTGGCATGATTTGTATGCAATAAAAGGTTAAGTAATCCAAAACCTGCAGATGTACAATGAGGAAAAGGCTTGCAGGGATTAAGTGATGTAGGGTTTTAAACACATAAACTACAAAACCAGCTATCAGGAGTCTCCAGTGACATGGCTTAATTTGGTTTATTATGAGAGATTCTTGAGTCTTTATCTTTTCACTAAATGAGAATAATAAAGATTTTAGAGAATAAACAAAGTCATAGGTTCAGCCTTTCAGAGAAGAGGAGACTGAGGGGAGACAGCATCGTGATCTTCAGCATCCTCGTGGGGGGAAGCAGAGGGGCAGACACTGATCTCTTCACTCTCTTGGCCACTGACAGAACCCAAGGCAATGGCCTGAAGCTGTGTCAGGGGAGGTTTAGGTTGGTATCAGGAAAAGGTTCTTCACCCCATGCATAGCTGAGCACTGGAACAGCTCCTCAGGGAAGTGGTCACAGCACCAGCCTGACAGAGGTCAACAAATGCTTGGACAACGCTCTCAGGCACATGGTGTGACTCTTGGGGAATCCTGCACAGGGCCAGGATTTGGACTCCATTCTTGTAATGGGTCCCTTCCAACTTAGCATATTCTGTGATTCTATGAAACCTTCATTCCACTTTCTGCTTCATATTATAGTCAGAGTCTGCATAATTCAATTAAAAATACCCTTCAAACTGGGGGAACAACCCCTACTCAAAGAAGCACAAATACATGGTTTATAGATTTTAGCTGTAGGTATTAGTAGCTATGGATACAATGCAGAAGGTAAAAACAACTACTTTCACAAAGCCTGTACCTCCTAATGTATTCTACACCAGTCGTGATGCTTTAGGATACTGCAATTATTCTCCTATATAAGTGTATTTTTCAGTTCTTCTGAAGGGCTGCTTCATCCAGTCTACAGTGTGAAATACTGAAAGATATTCAAAGATAATGGTAATATCTCATTGTAAATAACTGGTGGAGAGCTAAAAATGTCTTTATCTATACCATATACATACATAGGTTCATCTGTTCATACACTATCCCTCTCTATATAATTTCTACTTTTTTTTTTCAAAATGCCAAATTATCCTAGTGAACACCAAGACCTCAGCACGGTGCCTTCACACCAGCTGTTAGAAGATGCCTCAGCTGTAAAGAGCTGTAGAGATGAGACAGTGTGGAGGAAGGAGACAGTGTTTCTACAGCAATACATAGGAACATGAGATGCAGGACAATGATGGTCTTGTTTTTGTGACTTGGGTATAGCTTATGTGGAGCACAGAAATATGCCAGAGTTCACAAATCCCTTTCAATGCTTAAAAATTTTTCACATTTACACTCTGAATACTCTTGTCCTTTTGCTTAAGGCTGCTCAGCTGGATTCCTGTTCATCTTCTCCCCTCTAGTCTCTGGGTTCTAGGATCATTCCTGCTGCCCTCCAGTCTCTCTTGTCCTTTCCATTCAGTGTTTCTTCTCCTTTTCTGTCTCCCCTTTTGAGAGCTTCCCCTCTTAGCAGAATTTCATCCCTCCTCCCAAGCATTCATGAGCCACTTCTCATCCTACAGACTTTGATTTCTCCCACTCTTTTTTAACCTGCTCCCTTTCTCTCTTAACAGGCGTCTTCACAAAGCTGCTTATAGATTGACCTGAATGTAGAATGACCTGATTGTACTGGGACTAAGTCTAACTACCAGGAAAACTTCTACTTCAAGTACTTTCAAATTTAACACCGCAATCCAAAGATCTCATACTTATTTTTCAGTTACCTTCAATTCTCCTGCTAAGAACAAGCCTAGGAAACTTTTATCAAAAAAAGAAACACCAATACATTTTCCTACACTGGTTCCACTGTCAGAAAAGTTGCTACTTAAAATGTTCACTGGAGTTGTTCAAGGGTACTGGCAGCCAGACAATGGGGAACAAAAAATGTCTGTGGACCACGCAGTTCTCAGGATCAGTTTTCAATGTAGTTGCACATAACTATCATTTCCAGAAAAGAGCTAGCAGATACACCCTCTGGTAAATGAGACAGTCCTGACTGGGAATTTGAAAAGCAGGGCATTACCCTTCATGTGACAGCACCTTAATGTGAAAAAAAACCATATCTGTGACAGTTTATACAGTTCAGCACTTTGCCATTGCCAGCATGTTTTTTATGTTGCCATGGTACTTCTTGTCCTCTACTGTTGGCTTTAAAGCATTTTAATCCTGACATTTTAAATGCTAAATTAGAAAGGAAAACTATCTTCACCAACAATTCCATTTGTTTCAGTAAACAAGATAATGAGAATGTTATTATAACATCTGAGACAGAAAGTCACTGAGTATGAGAATGCCAGTGAGCCTAAATGACCCAGTGGGGTCAGCCTTACACATCTCCTGAATTTATTTCCTTGCTGTTGATCTAAATTAAAGCCCCTATACAAGTTCTACTTTTGATCAGTCACTTCACACCAGCATCAAAGTTGAACTTCACAGAAGAGACACATAACTTAAAGCTGCAGTTTGGATCCTTGTGTTAGAGGATCCAGCTGTGCAATCCTCTGCTTGTTCAGATGGGCTTTTCTTCTCAGCTGCTCACTCATTTCCCCAGATACAATGAAATATCCAGGTTTCCCAATAAGTCCTCTGATATAATGTTATTTTATGGAATCTTACAGAAAAGCCAGCAGTTTCTAACTTTTCAGGCTGACTAATTTCCAGGCCCTTTTTTTATAGGCAGAGGTGTTAGTCATTGCTCCCCACTCTTCTATTCAGGTGTGTTGCCACACTAGTTTATGGTAATGCCATATTTTGGAAGACAGCTGTATAGGTCCCAAACCCCTCTTCATCCCATAATGTTTTTGCAAAGAAAGCTCCATTATTCCCATCCCAGCCATGCCTAGAAACAGGTGCATGCAAAATCAGATTTTCCCCCTTAACACTAGGATATCTGCTGACCGTGCTCATGAACTACATTCAGTGCCAAAAAGCTACCAGTACTTCCAGGGCAGTAACATCTGAACTCTGGGTTCACCTAAGGAGAGGCATATTGAGCATTCTAATAAACAAGAATGTGGCCAGATGAAGAACAGCTGCCTGTTTGCCTGGGAAAGGGGAGCATTTCATCCTGACAGCAACTGGACATGCTTAGAGTGGAAAAACTGCTGGGGTACAGCCTGGGGCAGTGAGAGGGAGACAGCAAGTGAGAAACCCTATAGACCAGGAGACTCCTGTGAGAAGGGGATTCCCCTGCTGCAGGGAGCAGCTCCAGTGCCAGTCTGACCCGTGATGGGTAGAAGGCAGCTTTAATAATGTGAGGTAGGAGCAGACCTGTTCAGCTGGTCCTTCAGACCAGGTATCTACAGTGGTTTTACAGACAAGTTCTAGACTAGCCCTATGACCAAAAAGCCCAACTATAGTTGGCAGGTATGCAGTGTCCAGGAGCAAAACACAGCAGAACAGTGTTTTCCACTATTACAGATTTACATTTTTCTGGTTTGTTATTTGTATATCTAATGATATTCTATTCTAATGCTGTACCACCTATCTCAAAGGAAAAGACATATGAGACACGGAAGGGCCCCGGGTTCCCCTCACATCTCTGACTGGCACAGCTCAATATTTTGTCTTCCTATTTTCTATACCCATGAGGATGTTCTGTGGTTTACTGAAAAGATAAGACTGCAGACTGTAACAGTCAAAGTAAGTGGATTTGTCAATCACCTGAAGAACAGCCATCTTGTCCTTTCCTTAATGAACCATTACACCAGGAATTCCGAGCTGCTGCAATATTCAAGATAATTCCATTGCATTACTAAACTCAAAAACATGAAGAAATTGTTTTTAGTATTAATAATAAATTCCAGACCTTTTTTTGTGCAGTCAGCCTCTCACCATTCATTCTGTGATGCAATGATAAAAGAAGGAAATGAGAAATGGAAATTCTGGCACTAAAAGGCAAGCTCACAGCAGAATGAAAAGGAAATGTCTCTACATACTGATCATTGAAGAGGTGTATTACAGGAAAGCAGTGTCAAAAATCTTCTCCATGAATTAATATCCAAGGATAAGAGAGTTTTCAGCTTATATTCTTTTTAATAGCACAAGATGTGAACTAATTTATTTAATTAGAAGGATGCAAATGCATTTTATAAAAATTTGAAATCAGCATGTGTTTATCTGATTCCATTTTTACTGTGAAGCAATTTTGGCCCCTTTACTATGGCTTTCTCTTAGATCTTGATCACTTTTGAAGAAAAGAGAAACAATCTGCATTTCAGTTTAAAAGCCTTTGTCATCAGTAAGAGAAGACTTCATCAGCCAGAGTGCTAACACCCAGATTTGGTCTCCTCCTAACACTATGTTAGCTCTGAGCCTTGTTGCCCTTGCACTGCCAATTTGATCACAGGAGTACAAAAATTGAGAGTTGGGAGTTTTGTTATAATTAGTTCTTTTCTCTTTTTTCCACTGTGTCATTGCACAGGCTAGAGGAAGGAAAAATTAATTAGATCTATTTCTGCTTACTTTAATGAAGCACACTTGAGCCTAGCAGAGATGTACTAGCACAAATAACAATTAAAGCCAGAGTAAGTAATTTCAGCAGAAATTAAGCCATTGAAAGAGTTCCTTGTGAACAGGAGACATTATGATACATTCACCCCAGAGATTTTCAACAGTGGAGTTACACAAAGATTTAATGTGGCCAAGGACAAGAAACTTGATCATGCCAAGAGGAGTGGCATTTCCTATGTCAATACACACATCAGTCATCAGTACAGGAACCTGATACAGCAAACAACTTCAAATGCAGCTGGACTGTATAATCCCTTGAAAAATGTACTGATGTGAGCTCATCTGTATGGGAAAACTGAACCCATCAGAGGTCAAGGAGTGTTCCACAGAAGCAGTTATGCAAAAGGAACAAACTGTACCACCTGTGAGCAGGCACAAAAACACGCACTGGGACATTTCCCAAAGTGTAGGGGAAAAATTAGCAGAAAGAAGGCAGCAAAGCATAATCAGGCCTTAAGCTCTCTCTTAAGGATGGCGCAAAGAAAAGATTTCCTATGACTGGTCCTTCCTCTTGGTTGGTGGGATTCTATGCCCAAGATTGAACAGATGACTAGAGAAGAGTGACAGTAAACAATGAGGAAAATGAGGTACCAATAAAGCCTATAACTTTATGGGCTTTACCACAGGAGACAGCTGGGATGCCACTGGGCATTACAACTCTAATTCCCTAACTTGTTGAGCCGTATTAGCTCAGGACTAAGCCTTTCACACTCAGTCTTCCTGATTAAAATAGACTAACTACTAAATTACATTTCCAAGATCTCAGTATTTATCATGAAGCTTTCAACTACACAAGTTGTTTTTACAATCTGCCTTTCTACAACATTTTGAGTTATTTGCCCAAAAACTGTGAAGATTTGTTACTTGTAGATAGCACATTTGCCCAAATGACACAGGTTTCATTAGATACATAGAGAAGATGAAAAGATGCACGACCAGAATTTTTTTCATTTATCTGAGATTAACTGACATGAGAGGTGTCACTAAAGCCATTTCTGCAAAGGAGGCAGCCCAGACCAGTCCTAGAGGTTTTAAACTTGCAGCTTAGGGAAGTGTCTGAGTAATAGCATCTGCCTCATAAAGATATTTTGCCATTTGCCATTGAATAATCTCAAGCATTACAAAACCTATAATAATATTTAATGTTCTGCTTTGCAGTGACTGTTGAAAAATTGCATCTTCTCTCTGATCTCTAGATTGTCTAACTTTAATTTTCAAGCATTATCTGGCATCATAAGTGCATCTGTAAACTTAGAAGAGTCACCTCTTCTGCAGGCAGTTTCTTTTAGGTTAGCAGCAGTTGTTTCTTGTTCTTCACATCAACAAGTAAACAGGTAGAATTAATTTATTGTCAAACTAAGAAAGGCATATTTTTCTATTCTAAAATTATTCTGTTATTATACTAATTATTTTTGTTATTTCACTAAAAAGAAACAGTTAAAATCTCCATTTATTGCTCATGGTTTCTAAAAGTGACACTGGATAGTGACTAAAAACAATTGGGATAATTGAGTAATTAGAGAAAGTAAAACAATTGGAAGAGATCATATTTTTTCTGATTCTATGACTCAAATCAGTTCATCTGTCTAGCCAGGAAAGAGACTGAAGGTATTACAATAATGCTTTGTTCTTTTTCCTTTTACTCTTTGGCTGGAAGGAAGGACTACAATTATTTCTCTTGTAGTCACTAGCATTAATTGTGCCTCTAGTGCAGTACCAAAATGGTTTAAATATATGGTGCTACCATGCTCTGATCTATGCTGGGACAACTCTAGGAGCTAAGCTAGTGGAAAATTACTACTTTCTATTGTCACTTTTCTGGCAGTTTATCTGTCAGATTTGTTACACCAAATGCTTATGTCAAAACATGTAAGGAAATAGGGCTGTGGCAAAACTAAATTACCTTGGCTGAAGTCATTCTGGAGTTGCAGTTTCACTGTTGTAGGTTTGATCTGATTCTAACATCTGCAAATGAAAGCATCTCTTATGAATCTGTTCACTCTGTGCAACAAGAATGCCCTTGTGGATGATAATGATTTACACTCTAAGTTCTTTCCAGCAAGACAAATCCAGCAAACAGCTAGAGATGTGTGAGTTAACTCTAACCTTGCTTCTTGGTGTACTTGTAGCAGGGATGTTATAGAAACTAAAGAACCACAGCATATTAGACAAATTAAAAACCTTAAAAAAAAGCCAGGTCAAAATTACTCTTACGGCCTCAGTGGAGAAAGGCAACATTCAGCTTTGCAGTGGCAGAAAAGAAGATTCCAAGAATGAATCAGTGAGGGGTTAGCCAAGTCTGAACAGTCTTGGTGCAGTAAATGAGGTCTTTGGGGCATGCTAGGGGTTGGCACAGGGGTGGCACAGGTTGACAGAGTTTCTCCAGGCTGGAGGTTCAGATGTTGCCCTAGACTCACAACGAACTGTGTAACTGCAGAGGTGGCTGTGGTCTTGTGACTGAATAGGGATTCCCATCTCTACCTTGCTGCCTCCCAGCATCTTCCTCATCCTCTTCCTCCTCTTCAGACCTCAGTACAGGACCATCCCCCACCCTGTCTGGCCTCCGTAGCACTTGACCTGTTGGTGCCCCATGTCCAGCTCAACTTCACTGCATTTCCTCCTCTGGCTCCTTCACCACTAACAGCATGTGAGACACCAAGGGAAGCAAGGATCACTTCCAGCTGCACTAAAGCTTGGGATTATGTTCAAAATGGCTCTGCATGCAACATACAGTGCAACCAGCTCAGAGAGGGGTCATACAACTCCCTCAGGAGAACAGGAGGCACAGCACAGGCCCCGGGGTCCCTCTTGTGCCTCCTCAAAGCCCCTCACCACACTGTCCTGCTCCCTTTCAGAGGCCTCCTGTCCTCATGTGCCACATGTCAACAGCTGCTCAGCCCAGTGAAAGACCCAGGGACAGAAAACAGAACAGGACAATTTGGTTTAGTGCTCTTTTGTTTACAGCATTTGGTTCTAGTTCCTAAAGTCTCTGACAGCCTGAGCCAGGGGAATTCTTGCAGCCCAGAAGAGCCTTCATAAGCTTCACATAGAGCTGATAGCCTCAACACAAATTACAAAAAAACGGGGAAAACCAAAACCAAGCTTGGCTGGCGCTGGCTTTTTACTGACCCAGTTTGGATTTCTGCCCAAACTATCCACTAAAGAAAATATCATAAAATCTTTCTGCACATAATTTTTATGTCATGTCAGACTGGACTTTGACCCAAACTATTGACTAAACAAATACTCACTGCACAGTGTTTGTACATCACACATCCCTTAATCTAGAACATTTATGGAACAGATCAAAGAAGTGGAAGGCGTAATGTGCTCAACACAAGTAGTTTTCAACTGCTCCGTTTAATATCCATTTGTTCACTCACAGGTAAACAGACCTACCTCTTTTACTAAAATTCTCAGTGTTTTGATTTAAACCTTCTTGAGTATTTTTCCTTATATGCTTTTATTATGCATTATATTAATACTTAATATCTTATGTATTAGCAGTAGTAATTGCAAGTGTTTGAGACAGCTGGAAGGTCTAAAGAGAAATAATGGCCAATGTTTTAATAACAATGTTTTCATAACAAGAACTTCAAAGAACTATACAACTACAGACAGACTTTAAAATTCTTGAGACATTTTAAATTTAAAATATTGAATTAAATTTTCAGCTCATGTGAAGTTGTATAAATGCAGAATACAAGGGAACTACCATGAATTTATTTCATCTGAGGATCAAGATGATAATGATATGGGAAAGTAGCCATCTATGAATTTAGATTTTATGTAATTTTTTTTACTCTGGTGATGTTTTGAAATTGGGGAAATTTTTTCAAAAAAAATTTGAAATTTCAAAATCTTGAAATATTTTTGCACATTTTACTTTTATGTAGGGGAATACTGAAAGAAAGTAAAACATCAGTATTTAAATGAAGACAAGTTTGCCTATTCCTGAGGAAATTGTGCAATTTTCCCCATTTAGACAGCCATGCGTCAAACTGACAGTTCTTGTGTTTGGAGATGTGATTTCACTAATCTGGCCATCCCCATGACATCATTTTCAGGAGTGACCACTACAGGAAAGCAAATTATTGTCTTCAGTTTGGTCCTGGAAAGCTAATCCCAGAGGAAGCACTCTCAGTGCTCACAGGCAGAATCATCATTGCCTTTGTATAAGGTACGCAGTTGCACCATTTTCACTTCACGTAAGAATCTATTTTCTAATTCTAAACAAAGGAATCTGAGGACTAGCATGTCCCTTCAGCAATATTACTATTTTCATTTGGAAAAATCATAATGTTGCTGTACCTATTTGTTTAGAAAAGAACTTTCAAGGCCTCAGATTTTTTAAATAGAGGAAAAATTGATCAGTATTACAGGCATACTAACCTCTCTCAACAAGCCTTCCTCCTCCCAATATCAGTAGAGTTTAAAAAAAAGATAACTAGATATTTTTAATTTAAATATTTGAACAGCTTTCTCTCTTTGCCACATTAAGTCACTAAAACAACATTGGCCAGTGTAAGCTGCAGGATCACAGGTTCAGTAGCTGAGGAGTTTTTTGGGCAGTTGCTAAATCCCCTGGTTTTGTTTCCTCTACTCTGAGCCCACTGTGCTCATCAGACAGTAGCTGCATGTGACCTGCCATGCTTAGCCCCACTTAGCACGTGTAGCCATATCCACAGCCTCATTTCTATTTCACTTCACTTTTTAGTACTACTGCTCTTTCTTAGTATATTCCAACACTGAGGAATCAGTGAAAATTTGTCTTGTGTCTCTCCTTATCATTAGACAATGAAGCACACCATCTGCAGTATAGTATTCACCAGTTACAGTAGAGTATTCTGTGTATAACAAGTGCCCTTATAGCAGACTGCATCTTGCAGCAAGTCTACCTAAGCTGCTTGCCAAACAATTTCCATATGTATTTCCACAGTGCTTTTCACAGCAGTAACTACAATCAGTTGACAGCATTAGTAAAGAAATCTTCTGGCATGTGTTCCTCACTGCCTGAAATGAAAAACTTCAGAGTTAAAGCAATTTCCCTGCAAAAGGGCCACACTCACAGTGTCACGTCATCACAAACAAAGCAAGGGCTCTTTCTGTGCAAACTTCCTGAAACTTTTTGCAGTTGTTTCCTTTCCCTCATTTCTGAAGTGACGTAATTTTCACAGGGGTGGCAGATTGCAAACTGCAAATTCTAAGACTAAAGAACTAGTCCATTGTAGTTTCAAATGCTTTCATGTTATGTTCTGTCTGCTCTCCAGGTAAATCCTATGGACATTCCCCAGAATAACTAGGAAAGTAACAATAAATACTTCTCTGAGACAAATGTAACTCTAGCAATGTAGTGATAGTGTCTTTTTATCTCTTACCTAAATAAGTTCTTGGCTGTAGATACAATTCAGCTATTTCATAAAGACATATGTATTTGAATTTTAACGTTGAAAGACCAAACTTCAGAATTCTTATCACACTCTTTTCTACATGTCTTACAGGTCCAGCCAAGTTTGTGGATTTGCACACAAAGAATAGCAATCATAACTCACTCCTGGTCTGCCCTGCCTTACATTACAAAGTCAATATTACAGTACCAACCAGTGGATTGAACAGATGTGTATATTTAGATCAATTAGCATTCAACTTTAGCCTAAATTATGAGGCTACTCTCTTTCATCATCCTGAATAACCTTTAAAATTAAGCTGGGCTACTCTGGAGCACCATTCAGAGCACAGGCGTGTTCTGTCTCCACTAACTGGAAAGGGGCTGAGGTGAAACTGAAAGTCCTATTCGCAATATTGAGAGTTAAAAGTATGAAGGCAAGCCACATGAATATTCTCTTATCCTCATGACTGAGGTACATTCAGTATTGTTACTCATATCAATCCTGATCCACTTCATTTTAAACACATATTCATTCTTCATTCATTCAGAGTTACCACCATATTTCAACAGCCATTAAAGGTACCCAAACAAGATTGAAAGGGGTCACAGAGTTTTATGTTCTCTTTGTTGTATTTACCTTATCAGAAACACTGGCTTTTAACTCCAGAAATGTTCTTCCAAGTTCAGTAAGCATAGTAAGCAAGTGAAAAAAAAATGTTGTGACAAAGCAATCTAACATACCTCACTTTTATTAACAGGTCAACAGTTTCACTATATCTACATAAAATGGTAAATTGACAAGTACTAGTCATTAAGTCCTACCTTAATCTTTTGCAATGTTTTAGAGTAGACAGAATAAATTTTAAGAACCCCCTCAGCAAAAATAAATGAACAAACATAAACACCAATAGATATTAAATTAACCCTGCACCACCAAATGCCCAGTCTTTTGGCATAAAAGATGGCCTTATTGGAAAAAAACTGTAGGATGAAAAAGCCCTAGGATATTCACTAATCCCAGAATGGCAAGCAGACTCTGAGGCTCTCAGACTGTTCCAGTCTGGATGAGATGCATGTGACACTGTGATGTATGAGAAGAATTATTTCCCACAGAGAATTATTGGTGGCTTTGTGCAAGTCATCACCCCTGTCAGTGACAGGAGAGCTGAAGGTTCCACAAGTCTAAGAGGAGGTAATAGTTTGATCAGGGGATCAGAGATCCCAGCTTATGGAAACACCTCAGAGAGCTTACCTTGTTTAAAAGTAACACATGGAAACTCCCAAACTATGATCCCTGTGCCTTGTGCAAGGATAAAAGACAAACTTAAAAAAAGCTATTCAGATTAAAACCAAATTTGAGCACAAGAACTGATGAGTATAAGGTGACTATCAGTGCTCCTAGGCTGATTCTCAAAGAAATTAAGTAACTATTAGTCACACTTTAGAACAGTCCTATACTGAGAAAAAAAAACCAACAAAAACAACCCAAATCCAAACCAAATGTTCCTCAAATAATTACGCATTTTATTAAAGATTACATGGTTTGGCATCTGCAATAGACTCAAATTCCCACAGCTCTGTGTTCCAACTTTTCTTTGATATACATCCCAGCATACTAACATTATATAATAGCATATTCATCATAATCTTATAGTCATTGCAAGCATACTTACTGCTGCCTTTTTGTCAAAGCTTTTAGGGAAAGTATACATAGCATTAAAATGATATTAGAGAACAAGGGGAAAGTGGAGTTACAACAAAATCTCACTTATTCGACTTCGAATATGTGCTTTTAAAGTGTTACCATTAGTAAACTTTGCTGGCTATGATCATTGTCAGGGTATGCTGAAGAATAGGGAAGATACTTGAAGACGAAAGGTAATTCATGAGGTACCGCAGACAAAGGCAGCATTAGGAATCAAATCAGCAGCAGGATTACATTAAGTCCTTTCTTGTCACAATTAGTCTAGTTAAGTTTAGAATTGCAGCCAGGAAGTCTATTTCAGGACAAGTTCCAATTAACTCCTTTTGACCAGCCTTAGTTGTAATTGCAGTGTTTCAGCAGTCATCTGATTCATTGGTTTTCTCTGTAACTCTATCTATCTTTATCAGGCTTTCTCAGGCATTCCAAGGAGAGGTGACATACTTACACACTACTTTTATTTACTTGCTGCATGTCTCATCTGAGAGCTTTATTAAAAACAAAATCATATTCGCTCTCCCTTGACTATAAAAGGACCACAAAATCTCCATGATTATTTGGTGTAAAAGCAGGTGTGACTGCTTATGTTTATGTACCATGATGAGGCTAACTGAATAGTATCTGCTGTTATTAATCTGAGTTACCAATACTATAGACTGTGTAAAAGAAATCCAGTTTAAAAATACGCTTTTAAAGTCACAGTATGGCCGTATCGCCTGCTCCCACCCCCATCCCAGTGGAAAAATCATTCTGAGGAAGGGCACACACATGACCAGCTATAGCAATTGCAATCTGTACAAGAAAAAAACCCAAACAAACCAATGCAGAGAGAATCATATCACTGACTATGGAAATCAGTGCCAGAGCAAGCAACAAAACACATAATTCTGAAGAAAGAGAGGCAGAGACTTGCTGAGAGAGCTGCCTGACAAACAAACCACCAGGAAATCTAAATCTAAAAGAAACCTAAGTTAGCAAACTGCAGCCAGGCATTTTGGGCTAGTCTGTACAATTTACATAGACGCCTGGGTTGAGGGTGTGACTTGGCTGCATTTTATCAAGCAACTGTCACCACACCATCAGGGGCATAGCCTTTTTGACGGTCCAAAACTTATTGCCCTTATTACTCATCCTGTTCCTGCAGGTGAGGGAAGCTGGGGTACTTGGATTTGAGAAGCCCTAGTCTGTCTGGAGTACATTATTATTAGTTCCCTGGAAAAAAGGTTCCTGAGTCCCATGCTTCGTTTTGGGACATGTCCTTGTGCAAGTCATGAGGCAAGACTGGAGAGAGACTCGCTCCACCCATGCTTATCTGAGAAGTGTCTGTTGCAAGTTTTACTGAAGGGCAAGGTAGTACCTCTGAACAGATGCAGCAGACACACGTCATTAAGCAATTAATGCTACCTTGATCACTTTCTTTATTAGTGCCAAGAGCTTTAATCTCTTCAGTGGAATGTGTGTATTTATTATAGCAGTACACACCCAGAAGCCTCTCACTGGAGTTATGAATCCCAATCAGCATTACATTAAGTAAATACAATTTCTCTGTCTTACTAAGATGAAACATTTCCTATTGGCCTATTTATCTTACTGCAGTAGTGAGACACAATGTCATTCTTTAGTCATACTGCTTTAGTATTTTATCACAGGTAATCAGGAATTCCTTGGGTTTCAGCCTACTTTAATCACATGGGTCAATTGGCTGTGACTTACTACAAATACACAAATTTGTATTTGTAAACATATTTGTTTTCAGTTTTATCAACACGCTAAGACTCAGGAAGCAAATTTATCAAATGTCACTCAGGAAGCAAATTACACTAGGTAACATTTAGATTTATTAGAAGTCATCAAAAGCCCTATAACTGCAGTATTGGTTGAAGCTATTTCCTAATATTGTGAAATTATTGACGTTACCATTGAATTCAAATTTGTGTCATTTTACTCAGTGAAGCAAGAAAACTTGTGCTGACATGACTGAGCCCTAACCTTTTAACTGTAAATTGAGGGTGAGGACAGTGATAGTGCATATTATAGGATAGGGATTCTTTTAAAAAAAATCCCAAACAAAAAAAAAAAAGGAAAAACGTTAAATGCAGTGCAGATTTGGAGCTAAGAAAATTTACCACTGCCATGCAGTCCTACTGTATGCCACAGCAGTAGGAATGCTGAGGAAGAGCAGTCAGCAACAGCTGGGCCAGATCCACCATTCCATTTGCACACTTCATGGCTTCTGCAGTTTGTATGTCATGCCTTAAGATTCCTAGAAAACCTACAAGGTCAAGTGCTCAACAAGGGAAAACACTATGCTCGTTTTAGCACAAGTCTTGCTTCCTCTAAAGGCTTTGCTATAATTGCAAAAAGTGTCCCTGCTGTTTTCATATCATATTAAAAACATGTAAGAATTAATTATTTGAGCGGATTATATTCTGAAATTACTTGCACATTTCTCAGTTTAATGTTTTTTTTTTAATAAGGGGGTCACATGCCTTAAGTTAAAATTCCCAGTGATGCTATTATCTGTTCTCTTTTGTAATTTTTTTGTCTCTTTTTTGAAGTTTGTTCTTCAAAACCGTATGCTATAATAATAGCTGAATTAATGGGTTGAGCTTAGCAAGTCATATTACATAAAGATTTTCAAGCTCTTATAAATTAATAGACTTAGTTCAGTGATTCAAAAACAAAATTTGTCTCAAAATCAAGAATTCTTAGCAAACAAACTTCTGGTTTCCCTGTATCCCTTGTACTGTGGGTACAGACCTAGTCAGTCACGAGCTCAGCTTCCAGGTTTTTTAGGCCCTGTGCTAATAAAAAACATTGTTAATTGAGCACAAGTCTGGAAGTCTGGAGGGGAGTGCAAGACCAAAAGCAGTGAGATAAATACAATGACATGAACCATATCACTAAAAGCATTCTTTTTGCTTTTATCAAATCAGAATTCAAGCAACGCAGGGGAAGCTCTCAGTTGTGTATTCACAGTGCTACTAAAAGGAGAATGACTAGTTTGGTGTTGGAAGTCTTCAGCTAAATAATATTGATCACAGATGTGGATAAAGTCACTTTTGGATATATTCCTGGGAATTCGTGCCTTTGAATTATATCAGTTTATTTTTATGTCTGGAAATACCCATATAAATCAAGATGTTATTCACGGAGGGTTTCCCTTTTTTGTCTTTTAAAAATTGCCTTTTTAAGAAAAGAGAACCAGGATTACTAGTAGCAAACTAGTAAAAATAAGGAAGGAATAAAATCATGCTGCAAATAAACGACTGTCACCAATATAACAAATATTAAAAAATTCCTATGACTTCATGGCCTGCTTCTATTCCTCCTCATAGAAAAGCAAAAAATAAAGCAGTTCAAGCTGAATCAGCTAGATACACTTTTTTACTAATTTTCACAGGCACTAATAAAACGAGGCCCATTTCTTCTATGCCTCGCTGCTTGTAGAGCCATTTATACATTAAAAAGAGGGTGACAACACCACAAAATCAAAATTGTAAATTTCATATTCAAAACTTAGTAATGGCAGTTTGCATATGCACTACAGTTTCTGAAAGCATGTAACAGGCATTTAGAATAAATCAGATTAAATTAGGATCCAGCATTGCATTAAGGCATGAGAAAGTGTCTTAATGTGCTGAAAAGCTACAATTTCCAAACTTCCCTTTTGATGATGTCACATCCTCTTTTTCAGAAATCCTTTCTCTGTCTCTCATGTACTTTTCACCTGCTGCTGCACATGAGGAAGTATATCAAGTAACACTGCAGCTCCAGAAAAGGCACAAAAAGGAAAAGTTCACTTGGCCTCAAATAGAGACCAAATGCAAAGCAAAAAAGTCAGTGTTTTGAAACAAAACCCTATTACACGGTTCTGGTGCTGATTACTGGTGTTTGCTAGAGTCTGAGAAGAATAAAGCAAGATAATTTGATTCTTCAAATACATTAAAATATGTGCTGTAGAATTTCAGAGAATCAACATCAGACCATTTGAAATGGATGTTTTGCACAAAGCTCCTCTGTCAAGCTGAAAGTGGTACTTAGCAACACCTCAGTGCAATCTGTATTAATACAGGTACCCACTTGGGAAATGGAAAAGAGCTGGTCCTTGGATCAGGTTCTAGCTCAAAGTAAACGCACATTCATAATTAAGCCCATATTAAATGAGAATGAAAGTTTCCTTCCTTCTCACCTGTAGCAGTGCATCCTTACTGGTAGAAGCAAATATGAAAATGCACAGGCAGGTTTGTGTATTTTTATGCTATCACAGAGACACACAAGACAACATGAGGCTTAGAGAGTCTGTAAGACACAGACTGTGCTGTGTGGTCATACTCTGCCACCCCACAAGGGTCAGCAGTTGGGAGTGCAGCTATTTCCTATCTGGAAATGATCATGGCCTAATATTTTAACTGTGGATATAAGTAGAAAAGTTTTGTTGGCAAATTTAGAGCAGGATTGATGTGATATCCACTGAGCTGGCTGTCAGAGGATAACACTAGCTGATGATCCCTTGACACAGAGGTACTGGTCTTGGGAAGGAAACAAAACCTATGTATGTCTGTTTTAAGCCTGTGAACAAGGCAGATACTATTGCTGACACATGCAGATCTTACAGTTCTAAATCTCATACACTTTGAACCTGATTTTCCTCTCCTTTCTATCATCAAATTAAATCCATAAGGCTTAAACTACTATACTGACAGTGTAAACAAGATTAGAATATGTGTCCTTTTAACAGAGTTGCACAACTACACAAAGATTACAAATAAATGCAAATTAATTAGAACCAGGTGATCTCAAAGTTCCAGGTTCTACAGGTACAGACTTGTTATGAGCTACATACCATCCAATTATAAATCTAGGTTGTAACTGAAAAATATTCTGACAACTTCTCTCAGATCTAGGGAGAATTAATGCTTCTTTAGTAATGGAAGATAGTTTTTGATCTGCGTCAGTAGTAAACACTTTAGCATTCAGCCAGTTGTGTAAAGAAAATCTCTGAACCTAAAGTAAGACACAAGCAACTGACTTTTATTTGCTGTCTTTCTTCTGGAAGCACTGTTGAAGCAAAACTAGTAAAGAGTTGGGTCACTCATGTTCAAATCAAAGACACTTGAAAGAAAACAAAACAAAAAAAGTCATCATATATTGCAGAATATTTCCAAGGCTAATGACAAAAATACTTAAAAAGCTGGAGTTGGGTCTCTGGGTATATCCAGCTCAAATATATTTTTTGCAATTAAAAATGTCATTAAGAGAAAATGAAGCCTCTGAACACACAAATATTTTGACTGTGAAGTTGGATTTATGATGAAAATTTTTCTAATACAGTTAAATCTGTGTCATTTTCTTGGTCAAAGGATTTCTTATTTAACGGCTATATTGCTGTTATAGGTCAGTTCACTTATCTGGCAAGAGGAAGCTACACAGGAAAAAAGTTAAAAACACGTATTAAATACATATTTGGCATATTTTTTCTTATATTAATTATCCTTATCTCTGAAAGCAAGTGCTTATAAAACATTTCACCTGGGACTACTCTTCTGAAGGATAAAGTTAAGGATACAAAAATAACCTAACGTTAACAATATCTCCACTGCACTTAGCAGTCTCTGTTACTCGCCCCTTTGCTACTGGCAGAGACAGAATTGAGAGGGTTGGTGGAACAAACCTGAAAGGAGGTGGAGAACCCAGTAGGATGAAGGCAATTAAAACCCACAGCTAATAGGGGACTTAGTTGCTGGGCAACTACTATGAAAACGTGGAAAACACGCTGTATTTGCCAAGTGATCAAGGCAAAATATAGAGCTATTGTAGACACAGTTTAACTTAAGAGCATTTTTAGATGCAATTTTCCTTCTTAAAAACAGAGTTTTCTTTCAGAATT
Source organism: Drymodes brunneopygia (assembly GCA_013400955.1). Lineage (NCBI taxonomy): Eukaryota > Metazoa > Chordata > Aves > Passeriformes > Petroicidae > Drymodes > Drymodes brunneopygia. The sequence continues at coordinate 236,706 of VZTZ01028728.1, read as the reverse complement.
AAATTAGATCAAGTTATGAATGTAAATTACAGGAGACAGTGAAGGGGGAGGTAGCAAAAGACACCAATAAAAGCTGGTCCCCTGCCTGCCTTTCTCAAATGAGAGTCTACACTACTGATTGCTGGCCAAATATCCAAATAGGCAGAACAAAACTTGCCTGTTTCTTTCCTGGCAGCAAGAAAATATGTTTCCCTGCATACTTCTGCTAGTTTCTTTCAACTTTAAACTTCTCCTGTGTCATCAAGGCCTAGTTCAAAAAAGTGTCTGACCCCATTCTTCCTTTCAAGTAGAACATAAAAGCCTCTGTGAGTCTAGTATTTTTTGTTTCTTAGATTCATGGTTCAAGTGAATCACTGAGCAATGCATTAGTCAATTCATGGACAATTCAAAGCAGGCCATATTTATATTCTGAAAGTGTCTGAGTTTGAGTTCTCAGTGCTTCCTCTTTTCTTTCCCAGAAAATGGAAGTAGCATAATCTTTATCGTAAGAAGGCTTAGGAATTAGCACAACCAATGAAAGAAAATTCTCAGTGCATGCTGAATTCAAAAACTTTGTTACGAATCAAAACTGCTATTTATGTATTTTGGACACCACCACACAACATTCAGTCAGTCTTTTCAAACAAGTAGCAAAGAATAAACACTGAACTTTGAACGAGTTTGGGGTTTGGACAAGAATCTAAAAAGTGTTCAGAAATATTGAAGCCAGAGGAACAGAAGGATTGGACACAATCTTTCAGATTCTGGGACATAGCTTTGGATTCAAGACAAGATAGCAAAGTCTAGATTTAAGCAGCATTGTACAGCAAGAGTTTAAATACTATATTAAAAGAGTTTGGAAGCTGAAATTCAGCCAATTCTGGCCTCTCTCACTGGAATTCCGCCTCCCCCATTGAATGCCTGGCAGTACAGCATATTTGAAAAGGTACCACCTCGAGTTCAAATTCCTCCTAGGATTTTAAAATTCCAAGGTGATACAATCTCAGCTCAAACCTCTGCTGTTTGTCAAGAGGTGCCTATGTCAAGCCTGCTTCTCAGAATAAGAGGAGAGAGGGACGGAGGAAAGGATCCTGTGAAATATTTGAAAAATGCAGTTCAAGATTTTGTTTGTCTAGCCAAGTTTCATGTTTAATTGAAATACTTTGAAGATCTTAAAGCTCCAACAATGCTTTGTTATTAACAAAACAAAGTAATATTTAACATTTGAATTGGGTAATCTAGATGATAATATAGGCTTCTTTTTTCTAAAGCATTTCAGAAAAATTTATCAGGGCTGATCATGAAAAAAAGGCAGGAAAATAGCTAGTTAATTAGTACATTATTATCTGCCTTCAGTGTCTTGCAATATTGCACAATATTGTATTTGATAAAGGAAAAGATCAGCACAGATGCTACAATTATACACAAAGAAGGGCAAAGCTATATATATAGCTAAATCTTTCCCAACCTTTCTACACCTTTCAAAAACTAATGTGTTGTTAGCACAGCAATTTGTTATTGAATTGATACCCAATGCACACACTGACCTTTATCAGCACAAAGACATCTTCTATGCAGAAAATGTGCAAGTTGTACAGTCAATTTTTCCCCTGCATCTAGAACTTGCACAAGAAAATGGGAACTACCTCCAACAAGACTGACTTCTGGACATGCAGGTATGTGATTCAGCACGAGGCATGCTGCACTGTATCTATACACCTGAGTGAACGTAAATATGCTTCTGCTTTATTATCAGACTCAACCTTGCTCTATTTACTTCTCCTTTCTTGTGTCCCTTTGCCAAAAGACAAAGTGAAAACAATTGCATGGATTGACAGGGGAAGACTATCCTTGCTTTGTATTCTTCTTGAACATTAGTGTTATTGGTTCCCTGAGAAGTTAGAAAAGGAGGCATACAAGTCCAGCAGTCCTGTTTGTGTCTTGTACATCGTGTTCTGCTAAAAAGAAAAGAAGAAAAAGAATGAATGAGAGGCACAGCAAGGAGGAGCCTGCAGTAAAAGCAGAGAATGGAAGACTGCTGAGAAGATCAGGAAATGAATATAAAGCCAATTCCCCAAGCAATTTCAAATTGAAGTTTTTTCTAGGGACCTAAATGAACTCTTCAAGTTTACTGCAACCCACCAAAGACTGCGGGGAAAAGCACGAACCTAGAGGACAGGACTGTGTTTTGTAGGAAAGAATGAGTAGAGAATTTTAATTTAGTAAGATCTTTGATTTTTCTTATGTCTTATTCTACATTATCCTATTTTAAAAGTGTATAGGTCTGATTTTTGTCTAAATGCACGTTAGCTTTGAGTTTATAAAACCCTTTAAAGTGCTAAAGTATGCAGCATTTGGAAAAGCAATAGTACTGCAGAGTTCGCACTAACCTGGGTACCTGCCACCAGCAGACATACTCCTTACTACTGCTCCACCAAAGCACCAAGGAACCTAAGTTTGTAACTGGAATCTTGCAGGAGGATGGCTTTGACTTTCTAGATGTCTTAGATTGCCAAGGAGTACTTACTCTTTATTTAAAAGGTACTTTTCCTTCTAGTCTAACAACTGCTGTACCAATCAGATACCAACCACACAGTTTAAATCCAAAGGAACCAAATTAGGAAGTGGGGGGAAGAGATACATAGTCCAAGATGTTCCTGTGGGTATCAGCAGGAGTCAGTGTGGTTTAGATAATGGACACAGATACCAGGAAACAAAAACTGGTCTGATGTTATTTTGAAGTTAAATATCATGGGGAAAGAACAAGATAACTGGACGAAAATAAAATCAGGTTTTCAAAGTTAAAATCCCAGACAATCTAGCTGTGAATAAGTGAAAGTACACATTCTGATAAATGTTATTAATTTGTAGTTTTTCTTTGTTCTAAGGAAAACACTCAATGTAAGAAAATATTTCCTCTGTGTACTTTACATTCTTTTCAGTTACACTCACAAAGCTCCAAACACTGCTAATCAAACAGCTGCATGTTCAAAGGCAACAGTTTGGAATGCCAGCATTCAGGCTTTACAAGAGACCCTAACTTGACTCCTAGCATGTTAAAATACAAAATACAATGACACAGTTGTTTTAAAATCCTTGAGACTTCCAGGGCTCAACATCCAGCCCTTCACTACAAACCATACAGCTTTTCTAGCTAAATGCTGGTTACTGGACATTTCTCCTCAGACTTTCTTTATTAACTCCCAAACCAATTCACACAGTCACTACAAGTGCACTCTGTGAACCCCCTGATATGGAGAAAGAATGTATCTGGGTGCTGGCTGCTACGGGAGGATTGCTCCACACACAGGAATGTCATGCCTTAGTTAGCACCAGTTTATGCTGTAATCATCTTGCCCTTAAACTGGCTGTGTTAAAATTGTTCTTGCATTCAAAGACAGAGAATGAATGTGCCTGTAAAGAACAGTGTAGAGATACTTGAGAAAACTCCTTCAGACCTTGTCCTTAAATCAGATCTAAGATGTTTCCTTCCCTTTTTACAGGATAGATAAGAAACTGATTAGCAGCAGTGATATCCCTCCCTTTGCACATATTTTTTTATCAGGGCTAAAATTTTAAGTTGTTTTCACTGACTTCTACAATTTGAGTTGACAAGTAACCCAAAGCAGCACAAAATATCTAGTAAGTGATATGATCTCTGCCAGTATTTTGTCAATACTAACTGGTATCAAAGAACAGTAAGAATCAAATCCCTCTTTACCTCACAGTAAAATACCTCACATTTTACAGTGAAGTAAAATTCATTCTTTCTTGTCATGATGATGAACTCAGCTCAAATTGTGCTGCATTAGCCTTTTATGTATTTTAATTTTTGCTTTGTTCCTTGAAAATAAAATTTCAAGTCTGACACTGGGGACACAAGTATACTAATTTCAGTAGGTATTATGTCTTGTTTACATTGTTGTATCATTTTTAAAAAATGTCACTTTGCAGTGATATTTAATTATTCAGTGAACTGTGAGCAATTATGTCAAGTTAAATGGATATTTCATGTAGCGTTTGGATACTGTTCTACTGGCATAGCAGGCCGATTATGTTCAATTATCAAATCCAGAATTATTCTCCAATAGCTAATCTGATAAATTTTTCAATTTTCTTTAATCTACTCACTCCCACCTCAGCAAAAAAGACAGCATCAACCAAGTAATGTAATGTCAAAGAACAGAGATGCAGGATATTAAAGAAACTCAACTTAATTCTGCTGGTTAGCACAGAATGGGGTTTTTGTTGTATCAAATTTCTCCAAAAGAGAAAGCCATTTTACACAAAGATTAAACATTACAATAGCAAAGTCAAATGGAGTGTTGTTTACCTTTTCCACTCTCACAGTTCCTAAGAATAGGTTTAATGACAGCCTAGGGATCACATTTGTTCAAACTGAAGCTTTGTTTACTTTACCCATGTAATTGCTTAACCTTCAAGGCATGCTCATGCCAAATATTTTTAAAGAACACTGAATTTGACTAGCACTATCTTCACTGAGAAGTTATATATGGCACATCTAATATTAATAAGTCAGTATTTTTTAACAATCTGTGAGAAAGGAGAATAAGTTTTACTAACAGTTATAAATAACCGTCAAGTAAAATAGATTTATTTCAGTCCTGAAATTTGAAGAGTCATGAGCTGAGACTGGATTCAATATGAAAAAAAGGAAGCTACTCTTAACATACTTGCCTCCTTTTAAACAAGTTTTATTGTCCCTTAATATTTATGTTGCTTTTGGGGTTTTTTTCTGTTTGATCTCTTCCTCATAAACTCAGGCATGAGAAGAAAACCTAGATAAATAAGGTCTGGTAGTTACACTTGTGTCTAACAATGCTTGGGATAAACAAATCTTATGAAGGAGATGCATAAGAATCGCAAGATTAATTCATGTTATTAAGATATAACAGGGTGAGCTAGATACCCCAAGAGGATACATCACAGCTGGGACAGAACACCTGGAACAAAGGGAAGACAGACAGCACCACGGTATCAAACAACAGATTCAACCTTGTAACTTTGGTTTGGCTAAACTAAAGCCTCCAGGCACAGAAGGAACCAACAAAATTTAGTGTCTCTATCCCCGTAGTTTCTGTTGTGCTCCAGTGACATTTATTACTCCTTTTGTAACTGCTTGTGCTCTAGCAGGAGAGTGTCACTAGTAAACAAACACAGCTGTTCCCAGCACCAGGGCAGCACCCTGGCACCCCTCACAGCACAGCTGTGCTATTGCTGCAGCCACTCACTTTCCGACATCTTCCATGCACCAAAACAACCAAAACACATTTTAAATTTTCATTTACATGATTTTATTTACCCCAAGGCATCACTGAAGATCACAGAAATAAAATGCATGCAAAGATGTTGATCAAATTCTCTTTCATGAAACAGTACTGCAAAACAAGGTTTTGAAAAGGGTAATAAACACATCACACATCATTCTGTGAGTAAGAAACAGGAACCTGAAGGTAACGCCAAAGCAACGTTGACAAGAATTTTCAGAGTGGGAAAGGCTCAAAGCCTCCCTCCCTGACATGCCTGTCCTGCCTCCCAAGCAGGCATCATTTCCACACAGGATCCTAGAGCCCATCCAGACCCAAAAACTCCCACAAGATTTGTTCCTGTGCTAGTGCCTCTTTTTAATGTATCCATATGATAAGTGAGGAGATGGGTGTATGACAATTGTGGTAACAAAACAAATTTTGAAGCAGAATATCAGAAGAACAAATATTCACTTCAGGATTTCTACTATCAACAAGAAATTAATATCGTACCTGTGATTCCCCTGTATGAAATCTCTTTTGCTAATTTAAATTTTTCTGTCAATTTTGTTTTTTCATTACTTTTTTTCAATAAGTGAAAGCAAGATCCATTAATATTGGAACTGGATTTAAATTTTTAACTAGTTCTATCCTATCCCCAAAATTACTATTTTCTGTTAAGCTACATGTGATTTTATAAAATCACAAGGTAGCTTTAGAATCACAGAATAATTTAAAATAGTTTAGATAATAAGAAAATCAGGGATTCACAAGGAATTCACAATACTGGGACTTTCATTGGTATGGAGATTTCAGGAATAAACACAGCTACTTTTAGGTATAAAAGTTGATTCTTCACTCCATTACACTGGTTTAACGATTTTGCTTTCCAAAGGGAGACTATACTAATTAAGTTTCTGTGCATCAAAAAGCGAGAATAATAACTAATTTTACAACATTATACAAGTCCTCTTAATTACAAATACCATTTCTCAGTGGCATTTGTGAGTTTGTCTGTGCATTTATAACAGTATTTGAAAAAGCAGCTCTGCAAGAGAAATGCTAAGATATTTATGGCAGCAAGTACCAAGTCACAGGTTATTACCTAAACTCCTGGGGTTTCTAATGAAATATAATTAATTGTATAATTACATTATTTACCCAATCATATGGGTCACTAAGACAAACAAAGATTTAAATTCAAGATATATATCAGGAGCAATTTCATTGTGGAAAAAGTTCTCAGTGATTTCAAATCCTGCTCATACAAGTAAATTTTACACTATTGGGTACAATGATATTGCTGACTTTCATGTTAGCATGGAGTGATGAACATTTTATAGCACCACAAAATTTCAAAACATTAATAACTATTACAAAATTTTCCTTACAGTCTTGCAAAACCATCAACGTAAAGAAACCAATCTGTCATTGATGTCACCTGAGGCATTCAACAATTATATATGACAGTACAGAAAACATGATGTGGCAATTACTTTGCTAAGCAAAGAATTATTTGTAGCCCTCCCTAAGCAAACCTGTTTAGAGACTTGGCAGGTCACACAGTAAAAATAAATGCACGCATCTCTTATTTAAAAAATGGAGTTTCACAGACTTTGTTTTCCTTTTCTCCTCACTTTTCCCATAATCAACAGATTGGTTCCATACGTATCAATGAAAGAAAATCTGTAGAATCTGCTTGCATACTGGCCAACCTTCCAAATGAGGAACAACCCAGTTCACCAGACTGAAGATGTCCCAGAGTGGAAGAGGTCATCTAAACTAAATTGTGCAGCCAGGCTTGTGCTCTTGCATGTCTCCCACATATTATAAAAAGTGACAGCAAGATCCTGGTCTCCATCAATAGAAATGTTCCATTTATTTCAACACTGAAATAGATTAATTTGACTTGCTTTATATGCCTATACTAGGAAAACATGTACTTCACCTTAGGAACGAATTTTTTCTCAGCTAATTGTAAAATGAGCATAGGATGACTAAATGGGTTAGAGACATGTTCAGAGATGATACCTACATTTTGGCATTCCACTATGGGAGCCAAATCCTAAGTTTCTAGACAAACTGCCAGAGCTCTATGTCAGCAGAAGGCTCGCCTGCATGTAGCAACATATGTTTGAAATAAGGCACAATTTTTCTGTGTTAAATTAGCTGTTGAAATACCATAAAGTGGGCAGGAAATGTGACCAGAATGTCACAGTTAAGTCACTGGCTGCTGAGCAGACTTCAGAAGCATCAGCCCATGTCAGGCTGTGTGAGGTTCTTCTTCTCCTCTCCCATGCTGCTTGGTGCCTGGAGCCAGACAGTGCTGAGCAGTTCTCATTCTGTGGTCAAATCTGCTCTTGGCCAAAGACGAGAAAGAAGAGCAGAAGTGGCAGCAGCAGCTCCTCACCTCAGTGCTTCTTCCTTTTCAATCAACACCCTTGCCCTGCCAACCTGACCTAGCTACCCTGCTCCCTTGCATTCTGTCTTTTCCCCCCCATCTTTCAAATTTTCCTTCCCTCAGAATGGCTAGTCTGGTAACATTATCCTACTTCCTCTAACCACACAGCTCCCCTCAGCTGGCAGGTAAGTTGGTCGAAACAGTTTACACTGGCAAACTGGTGGCCTCCTTCTCTCATGCTGCAGCAAGGAGAAGGACATCTAAAAGCCTAGTGTTAGTGAACACTGAAATATCTGGCTGGAAATAAGGTAGCAGTGGTCACACTGCTTGGTCTGGACATTGTCTGGCTCCTCACCTGTCTCAACTATGGGAGCTCTTGACAGAAGAGATGTGAGTAAGGAGGAATGGGCAGGAGAAGGGGATCCCGAGATTACCGGCATAAAACCCGGAAACCACCGCTGATCCACTTTCCATCTTTTGTGACTGAACCACACGAAATTAAATGGAACTAAAGCCTAAAGGTGATTTTAAAGTTTTTTATAAGCATCTCTTTCTTTAAACATATGAATACTGTTTCTCTTTTTAAAGTCCTTTGAAAATCAACTGTGATCTTATAAAGTCACCATCTTGAAAAGCCAGACACACAAGATCTGTATTATACACCAAGTTAAAAGCAGGTAATATTTTTGGCTGATGCAATGTTGGCATAAAGCTACATACAAATAGTATTGAAACTTGATCAAAAACAAAGCAGGAAAATGAGAAGCTTTATGGCTGGATTTTAATGAAGGTATGCCAATAACTTGAAAATCAAGGGTTTAGGTGCACCTTAGAACATACTGTATAAATTGTGATGCAGACTCTGTTTGAATGGATATTGTCATTTGTTCCATATGCATTTATTTTGCGTTATGAGAGAGAACTGATTGCTTGCAGACAAGTACATGTCAATCATGAAAATTAAAGGTAATCAAATATGCAACTTCCCCATTAGTCTTCTTCTCTTACCTACATGTTCCACCTACATTGTACCAAATTAGCATCAAAATAAAAAGAAGAGCCAGTTTAAGACCGTGAATACGTATGTCGCCCTGAATTACGACATAGGTTCTACTGCATGGTCTGTTTCCCACCTTCCTGAGGAGGAGACCTGAGCTCCTGCGAACGCAGCTCCCTCTAGAGCTTGAGTATTACACAGAGCCACAACCCCCGCCTGGGGAAAGGCCTTAGGGGACACCGTGACAGCCACGCACAGCCCAGGGGCAAAGGCTGAGATTCCGAAAACCTTCTGTCAGAAACACATTCCCTGTTCCTCTGCAAATGGCATACCCTTCAAATGTGACCTTGTAGGAGAAGGGTTAACAGCCCCTGGTTTATAGGAGAGGTGAGGTACTAAGCCCTGAATACCTTAAACTTTCTGTCTAGCGTGACCGGTGAGCCTTCACAGGGTTCACTACGCACGGAGTGAGGGAATAGGGATGTGATCCAGATGAGCAGCTGTGTCCAATGTCCCGGGTGCTGAGGCAAGGACCGACATATTTAGCCCTTCAGAATGAACGGGATCAAAGTCAATTAACCCAACATCACTTCTGCATGACCAGCTGCCCCACAGAGCGGTCACTTCCGAGCTGGGGTGCCCCTCGACAGCCAGCTAAAGGTTTGCAACGGATGAAGCCGGTTATCCAGCGGTGTCCAGTTTCACCAGTATTCCAGGAGAAGGGAGGGACGGTACAAATGCCCGATGACAACACCCAGGCGGGGGTTACGGACCGCAGGTACGTCCAGGTGTGCCCTCACGTCCAGCTGGGCCCGCGCCGGGGGCCGCGGTGGCGGGGCTGGGGCCCGCGGGACACGCCCGTCCCTCAGCGCCCCTCCTCTCCTTTCCTCGAAGATCCCCGCCGTGCTTGCTCAACCCGGCGGTGCCCGAGCGCTTCCGCCGCGCTGTGTCCCCTCGCCCCCGCTGGGCGGCCCCGGGGCGAGGCTCAGTCCCGCCTCTGCGCTCCCTGTCCATAAATCCCGGCGGCGGCCGCCTGGCGCAGCTCCCTCGCCGCGCCCAGGATGCTGCGCACCGCCCCGCGACAGGCGCTGCTGCTCAGCGCGCTGCTCTGGCGCCTGGCCGCCGCCGGTGAGTGCCGGCCCGCGGGACGGGGCAGGCTGGGAGGGATCGGTGCCGGGGATCGGTCCCTCGGAGCCCCAGGACGGGGCGTCCCTGAGGGAGCCCGAGGAGAGCCGCCCCGCGCTGGGGGGAAGGGGACAGCGGCATTCGCGCTCGGGCCGCGGCGGGTGCCGGCTCCGGGCCGACCCTGCCTCAGCAGCGCTGCGGGCCGCCAAGGGCTGCTGCTGCTGCTGCTGCTGCTGCTGCGGGCTCCTCACCGGCCGCGGCCGTGCTGGGGAGCGGGGGTGGCCTCGGGGGTCGGCAGCTGCAGCGAAGTCGCAAGATCTCCTACTCTTGTTCCCAGCTCCGAGCTTGTCGAAGAGGTAGAGAAAGTAAACGGTGAGGGGGTTTCCCCTCCGGCTCCGTCCCAGGCATTTCCCCGAAGCAGCTGTGGCTGACCTCCCATCTGCTTGAGAGGGACACGAACTCGTCCCGGGGTGGCCCCTCTCAGATATTGTAGGTGTGTAGGGTAAGCACTGATTTTTAAAAAGGCTTTATCTTTCCAAAATATGTAAATGGGAATCCAGGAGCTAACGCTTTCTGCAGCAGATACAGGTAGGGATGATTTGTAACTACGCCACATTTGTTCAGTGCTTGAACATTCTCATGTGTATGTTCAAACTTTTGTATATTCTGCAGAGGTTGTGGATCAAAAAGGAAGTGTTAAATAGAACTCCAAATTAACTCATCAATTTCAGAGTTACAATACAGAAAATAATTTTCTTCTCATTTTTCATTTCTGCCAGGACACATTCCTTTAGTAAGATAAGCAGTCCTTTTGTAAGAGCAGGACTGAGCCTTTTTCCCCAAGAAAATGTTTCCAAGTTGCAATTAACGGCAACTGCTTCATTTAACTAAACAGTGATTGCAGGGAAACAGGAATTACATATAATATGACTGATGACACTCTTTTCTTTTCTGTATTTAAAGGCTATGAAGATCTACCAAAAGCGGTCAATATAACTTGGTCTTCAATCAATTTTAAAACTATACTACAATGGCAACCAAAACCATCAGGCTACTACTATACTGTAGAAATACACGGGTAAGTAGATAACACCAAGATATGTTCATTAAAGACAATTGAAGAAAATGAAAAGAGACCGTGTTTGAATATTTCTTAGAGTGAATGTAACAGGAAAAGTGCCCAAACGTTAGGATTTAGGAAAATTGCCAGCCCAGCTGTTAATATTTCTTAGTGTCCAACTATAAAAATATCAGGCTTAGACTTCTGTTTTTGCCCACTTCACTAATGAAGAGATGAGCTTTAGATCAATATTTCAGCTCTGGGGTTCGGTGCTGCTCGAGAGACCCACCCAGGATACTGTAAAGGAGTTGATACTCAACCACGTATTAGACAGAATTTGACAGAATTTCACCTTTTAATGTCTTTCAAGGTGTCTGGACTTGCATCTTCAGTCTTGGGAGGCATCTAATAAAGGAGTCTGCATTTTATTCTAATCGGTGAATCACAGTAATTAATAATTTTGTCTTGCTGGGTAATACCAAAAATTACCTTTGTTCACCTACTCTGTCAAGACTTCCTCTGTCATCATGTTTTATGTAAGCTGTAAAATATTGTGGGCATAAAACATAGCCAGCTTGTGTGAAGTGTCTAATGCCTCTTTCAGAACTGCACAAAACATTCCATGAAGTTCAGTAATAAATCTATGCCGGTTTTAGCTCCCATTTTAATACATGGAGCATTATTAAACATGCCCTAAAGGCAAAATGCATCATCAAACTTCCTACACATTAATGAAAAAGTGGTACTGCCTCTAAAAGTGGCATAAAAATGAGTGTTCTCTCATGACTAATAGGTGAATTGCCAGTGTAATGGCTTAATGTGCCCTTTCATTCTTTAAGAGAGTGATTAGATTAATGGACTTAAAAGCACATGCTTAGCAGAACAAATTTTATTACATTTTTGAATCTGGAGTTTCTTTCCAGACATTTTGCTTGCAAAAAATTGAAATCTGCCCACGATTCTGTATAGGATCAGGTGTAGTTCTGCAGCAGAGGCACCTCTTTTGACTGAAGTTGCTGTTCTGGAGGAAGTGTTCTTAAAAGTTTGCTTTCTTGTGTACATTTGCAGAGTACATTTGTTTCATCACAAAGATCAAACCTCTGTCCCTTTTCAGAGTATCTCTTGTGGCACTGTCCCTAAGTGTCTGTGACAAAAGAAATCTGATGAAGTGAGAAGGGAGTTCAGGTGACTCTAAAAAATAAAACTTGATCTACTTTGAGGAAAACCTATTTGTTAATATTCAAACACTCAGCACTCGCTCTTCTGGCTGAGATCACAAAATTTTTGTTCTCCTTACTTCACCAGCAAAAAGAGGGAAAAGAATTGAATGAGTAATATCTAATTTGTTTTTTCATTCCTTCTTGTGAGGAAGTAAAATGAGAAATTAACACTTATTTCATAGTCTCATTGCTATTTCACAAGTAAAGGGACCTGCTTTCTGTCATTTAGAAATCAAGAGAAGTGCTTGGGTCATGCTTTTTGTCAATGTTTTTTAAATTGTAATTCTGCATTGAAATTTGCTACTTCTGTCTGGTTCTTAGGGCATTTGCATAGATGTAAAACCAAATGACATCTATACAGAGACATTGTTGTCACATTAAACAATCAGTGTCAATAGAGCTTCCTATAATAACTGATATTTCTTAAGGCCATAATTTTCAAATGTATCAAGGATGACACCTTCAAAGGGATTTATGCATCTTACATTTTTTAAAATACATTCTGCAACTGCAGAAAAATGCAAAATCAGAATGAGTTATGGTTTCTATTCATGTAAAAGTTTGAATTTTTAGTTAATATATGTCCTATAGCATACTTCTGTAATTAATGTCGATCATACTTGATTTACTTGATTCTGCTTTGAAATGTGAGATATAGCTGTACAGCATAGTGGCTTTTGAGGTTTTCTCTTCTCCTTTGCAGCCTAATACCTGCAAGACTGTTCTACTGGATGAGGGAAATCTACAGTATGAGGGGAAAAATGTTTTTCAATGTATCTAGACATATAACTGTCTGGTTTGAAAGTGTTGACACTTCTTTCTTGGCCTTTTCAGACGGGCATCTGACGTAAAGAGAAAATGCATACTGACATCAGAAACAGAGTGTGATGTTACTGATGCACTCAGGAATGTTAATGAGACCTATACAGCACACATACTGTCTGTAAAGCCCGCCGAGATGGATAACTTTGAAGAGCCACCTTTTGCAGTCTCTGAAAAATTTACACCTTATAGTCAGAGTAAGTAGGATTACTTACTATAAATTTCTTCTGTTGATATAAACAAGGTTTAGATTGAGCTTAAAGGTTTTTTCTATAGATTCTTACAGTAGCCATGCTGGTATCAGAGAAGAAGATATTCATGCATAAAGCTTTCTCTGTTGTAGAGGAGGGTGTAAGATTTTAGTTACCATTTGTTTCTCACTGCATTGAGTAGACCATGTAGTTAACATTATGTGCTAGGTGAAGATATTTGTTTACAATCTAGGCCTTCACTGTATTACTTTGGCTTTGTAAACTTATGATAGATTTGAGGAGGGAAGGTAATGGAGGGAAGAAGGAAAAAGAGCACATTGTGTATAAAAGATTATGTCGGTTTTTTAATTCTAAAAATCTTTGTTTAGCTGTTATTGGAAAACCAGAGATAAAGGATTTTTCACAAAAAGGTTCCAAACTGAATGTTGTGTTCAAAGATCCACTTACACCATATATATTTCCTAATGGAAGCTTTCAAAGTATTCAAGATATTTTCCAGCATGACCTGGAATACAAACTCTATTACTGGAAAGATCAAAGTTCTGGAAAGGTAAGGTTTAACTCCAGTTTTTATTCTGTAATAATTGTTATATTCTGTATAGCTACACAATTTCTGTGCCACCTTAAGAGCTGACACCTGAAATATTTTTTTCCTTTACAGAAAGATGTTACAACAAGAAGCAATAAGTTTGAAGTAAGCGTTGACAGTGGAAAGAACTATTGCTTCTATGTCCAGGCAATCATTCCCTCCCGCAGAGTAAACCGTGCTGGCCAAGAGAGCACAGTGCTCTGTACCAGTGCAGGAGGGAACATCTTAGATCGTGAGTATCAGTTGATGTTTGTCACTCGGCTTTTAACATTCTAACAAAAAACCCACGTCTTTAAATTGTGGTGCCTGCTATGAAATAAACTATTTACTGTGTAAGTTAGAATGCACAGTTGGAACGTGGAAACTCATGGGGAAAACTCACTCTTAAGTAAGAGTCCACCATCTTCAGTTAGTTGGAGCTGGTTTTAGGGTTTTGCCCAACTGTTTTGATTAAATTGTCTGAGTTGATGACTGGTGTCTGAGGTTCCAGATCTCATCACTAGTCTTCAGCTTCATTTTTCTTTCTGATTGTTTTCCTCAGATCCTTCCAATATCAGGTGCCATAGTAAGTGCTTGAAGGATTAGGGCTAAAACATAGAAGTGCTGGAAACCTATATATCCATTTACTTGTAGTATGAACTGACCTTTAGTTTTGCCAAAAGCAGGTGATGAGAGTAAGACCTTCTTTCCTGTTACAAGGTCAGAGTTTGGCAGACTGACTTCTTTACTGGTAAATAAGATAGCAAGTGTAGGTGAATCAGCCAGCCATTTCATACAAGCCATTTGGATAACATTTTCTTCAATATAAAGTCATCAATATCACTTACATAATATCACATTTTTATACTGTATCTTTCTTCTCCATGGGTAAGAATATTTGCACTCTAGAAAAGCTCTTCTAAAATGGTAAATGAACTCAAATTAGCTTTCATGTCCAGAAAATTTACCATAAAAGTAATAAATTACAATTTCATTATAATTTAAATAGAAAACTCACCTCTTGGTGTTTCCTAGCTTATAAGCTAGAATAGATTTTCACTTAGACAGACGTAATGTACAGGCAGGGGGAATGGTTTGACTTATTCTTATGGTATTAGCTTGGTACTTTAGCACACTAACTGAACTAGATTAAAACTTAGAGTGAACCAAGTGAAATAAAGCTCTACCTCAGTTCAACAACTTCATGTTAAAATGTATTCAGTTCACACTGAATAGTGACTCCACTTCTGTGAGACTGGGAAATGCAGAAAGCATTTTTTCATTCAGTGGAATGAGTGCTAAGAGTTTGTGGCATTTTGAGTTCTGATAGCTGAATCTTGGAATTTTTTTCCCCTTACAGAATATGGAACAGAAGTCTTTATCATCCTTGCAGTGATAGCAGTTGCAGTCATCACTCTTGCCATTGTCCTTCCAGTGGTTCTGTGTAAACGCAAGAAAGCAAAGGAAGCAAGAGCTGTGAGAGAAAAGGAGCTGCTTAATGGTGTCTAAGGAAAAAGTATTGCAGACACCAGTGGCAGTACCAAAGCAGAAAAAACCTCAACAACAAAAAAACCTAAATTGGGTAATTGAGTGGAGCCTTTTAGGCTCTCTGAAACAGGAATTCTGGAGCCCACATTTTACGTGGGTTAAAAAATCCACTAGGCAGTACAGACAAAAAATCCAGATATCAGGAAGCCCTGTGTCATTAGTGGCCAGAGGCCGGAAGAGCATTCTGGTATTCTGTTACAATCATAGAATTATAGAATATGCTGAGTTGGAAAGGACCTATCAGGATCATCGAGTCCAATTCCTGGCCCAGCACAGCACCATCCCCAAAAGTCACACCATGTGCCTGAGAGCATTGTCCAAGAGCTTCTTGACCTCTGCCAGGCTGGTGCTGTGACCACTGCCCTGGGGAGCTGTTCCAGTGCCCAACCACCCTCTGGGTGAAAACCTTTCTTCCTGATACTCAACCGACACCTCCCCTGACTAAGCTTCATGCTGGTTTTTTGAGTTCTGTCATTGGTCACGAGAGTGAAGAGATTGGTACCTGCCCCTCTGCTTCCTTTGCTGAGGATATTGAAGACCACAGTATCTCCCCGCAGTCTCCTCCAGGCTGAACAGACGAAGTGACCTCACTCTTCATACAGCTTCCCTTCCAGACCCTTCACCATCTTCATGGCCTTCCTTTGGATCCTCTCTGACAGCTCAGTGTCTTGTTTATGTTGTGGCACCCAAAGCTGCCCCCAGCACTTGAGGTGAAGCTGCCCCAGCCCAGAGCAGGACAGTCTCCTCCCTTGCCCGGCTGGCTGGCGATGCTGTCCCTGATGCCCCCAGGACAGGGATGTCCCTCCTGGCTGCCAGGGCACTGCTGGCTCATGTTAAATGTGCCACTGACCAGGACTCCCAGGCCCCTTTCTGTGTCACTGCTCTCCAGCTTCTCATTCCCCAGTCTGTCTGTACATCCAGGGTTGCCCCATCACAGGTGCCAAACCCAGCACTTTCCCTTGTAGAACTTCCTATGGTGGGTGATTGCCTGTCTCTAAACTGTCCAGGTCTCTGCAGAGAGACTGCTCCCAGACTATTCCCAAGCCCCTTTTATTGTCCTGTGTGAAACAGGATTGTGAACTAGAGGTACTTTTGACTAGATCAGCATGGCCTTACTGAGCCAGAAGATTTACGGTACTTGTGAGGGGAAAAAACACTACTTTCGAAAAAAAATAGGTGTCCTTTTCCTAACTAAAAGGAACATTTTTCTGTTTCTGTGAAACAAACCCTGTATTTATCTGTCTTTTAACAATATTAACTGATGAAATGATCTGTTAGTTCAGATGTGACAAAATTGCTACTATTATTTCTGCACTTCTTGGATAAAATTAACTTGGTCTGTTTACCTTTGGATGTAGACAAAGGTAAACAAACTGAAACTACTGCACTGGCAACTTAAAAGAAACACTATTGAAGCAGGTACTTGCTGTTTATCTGGAAAGTATATCCAATTACACTACACTTAGATTTATACAGACAGGGGAGTCTGATAGTTCCAAGTAAGTGTTAGAACAAATATTCTGCAGGCTTTGAGTCAGTAGTAACTTACTTCAGCGAGCACTGAATAGGTAGCAGTATATACTGCCTTTTGAACATTTTTAATTAAAGAGCTGATGAATGGTTTCTGTGGTATAGATTCAAATCATCTTGGTGATGGGATTTGGAGATACCTGTCGCTTTGACTTTTAGTATTTATTTTATAAATGAGAATCTAATTTTTATACTGGTGTTATCTGTATTTATGATGGTAATTTATACTTTTCTAGTGAAATAAAGGTGACTGGAAACGTAAGTCTTTTCCTTTTCAAAACAATGTATAGTATTCATTCCAGAACTAAATTAAATACACATTTGGGAAACTGATTTTGTGACAGCAGTGGAGGCAAGCTGCCACAATCTAACCAGTGTGTAGAGTAGACGACCAGGGCACCTGTAAGGTTAAAACTTGGAGAAGCCACAGTTCACAAACTGGAGGTTTTGAAGAGTCCTGAGTCACATTTCTGCTGTCCACTTACACGAGCAATTAGTTTGCACTCACAGCTTCTCCTTCCATTCCCGCAGTGCTGCCTGTACTTGTGCTTGTGGCACTGATGTTCATTCAAGGCATTATGGGGTCTGCCCCAGAGATGGGAACTGCTAATGATGGTGATCAGTATACACAAAACACACACACATGAAATCAAGAGAATAGAAAAAATCATCTTGTAGTTGGAACTGACTGTGGATCTCAGCATTTTATACGTGCCTTAAAAGAAGCTACCCATTGTATTCCTGTCAAGGAGTAGCTTACAAAATTAATATCCCAATCTAACAATTTGTACAGAATAGTATTTTATATTTTTCATCCCTGCTGTGCTATAGATACCATCTGTGTGTGAGTTAAGACTCCTGGGAATGTGTGAGTGTAGCTTATGGGGGGTTTTCTTTGTTCTGTAATTCTTCTTTTTACAGAGTGAAGAAAACCACCAGAATACCCCCCCAAAACCCTGTTTACTTCATATTAAGCAATAAATGCTTAATGCATTTTCTGCTGATGCATAAGCCTTGTATGGAGAAGGAATTTTACAACAGCAATCAAAAACATGAGAGCTTGTGGGAGTAAATTTAAAAACATTCCAAAGTTGTCATCATTACTTCCCTTCCCTGAGGCACTCTGCTTCCTCAGCTTCATTCAGTGCCAGACTCACAAAAGGGAAGAGCTAATAGGGAAAGGAAAGCCCATAATTACAGCACAGCGTTTATTAAATTAGACCATGCAGTTGCTTGTCATAAACTACAAAGAATGATGCTGTAAATCATACTTCATTACTTAAAGAGATTCTTAGTTTGTTCTGAATATGCGGGGAGGGAAGGAGGGGAGAAGAGTCACCCCTAGAAATGCAAACAAGTGCCTTAAATGGCAAAAGAGAGACCCCTGACTACACGAGTTCTGGAAGCCTGAAGCACTTGTGTTTCCTAGCTGCAGTCTGTTACTATCCAACAATACTGAGTAACCAGTGTCACGGGGCTCACAGATCCTGTTTCAAAGAGGGTTTTTTCTGTTTTTGGAGACAGTTGAGAAAGGAGTTTTTTAATTGCAGACTTCTGTAAGTTCTATCCCTCGGGCTGAACCCGTACAAAATGTTTTATGCAGAGATTTTCTCAGAGTGTCGGGTTGGGCAGAAGTTGTTACACCAATAAAAGTGGTGTCACTAGGAAGAAAGACTAGGCCCACATATGTGGCTACTTCAGGACTGTGTGGATTTAAGATGGAGCCAGACACACAGGGAATGCATATGAGAAGGGGAAGGCTTTTCCTATGCACCTAAGATCCCTGGCTCCTCTTCTAAGCAGGTTTCTGTAAGCAAGCATGTTCCTACTGATGCTTCCTATTCCCCTGTTCCACTTTGCTCCCCGTCATCTGAAAAAGGCATCCAACTATTTCAAGTGGATAAATACATTTGCATAGTTCCCTCACACAGTGTTGGTGTCCTCTTCTTGTACAAGTGAATGTGTAACACTGCACACTGTAACAAGCCTGCTTTAAAACCACAATCTTCTTCACATAAGTGAATAAAGGGCTGATACTGTTCTGCTACTTTTCTGTCAGCCCTAAGAGCAATATAGGCAATAAAATTACTGCCATTACTTAAAATGAACAACTCTAGAGGACTTCATAAGTGTATGATGGATATGGCAGCAAACAGCTTAGCTATTTCTAGCAGACTCAGCTTTCCAGTGTGAGAAGGCTGCTGCTGAGAGCTATGTAATGATAAGAACCTGTTTATGAGCTTAACTTGGATCACTAGTTATGTGGCAACTCAGGACAAAGCGTTTCTGCATGAAGTGAGAATAAACAGCTGTGATAGATTGCCCTCTCAGTTTAGTTTTATAAAGCTGATTATTTCACAGGTTAGTAATTCATTGCCACACCATTTCAGAACCGTGTAATACACATTATCAGACCCAAGAGTCAATTGAATAATCTAATTACATAGAATTTATCCACATAAAACTAACCATGCTTTTTATAGCCTATGTTTGTCCCAGTGTTCATGTTTGAGAATGACAGGAAAAGAAGAACCTGCTGGACAGGACAGAAGCAGGAACTGGTCAGCTGAAAATCTTTCCACAAGCCTTAGGCGTGGTGTTATTCACCGTGGCAAATGGTCCCTCACAGACTACGCCCAGTCAGTCCCTTACAAAGACAAACCGCCACAGAGAGCTGCCCTTCCCCTATTTGATGGTGTGTGTCCTCCAGTGCTCTACAGCAGAACTTTTAGCAAAGCTCAAGGCATGAAGATGTGCTGCATATCTCTTCCTTGCAACATATAATGAGAAATCTTCCCACCAGTGAGATCCTTCTCCTTCTGGCACAGGCTCTCATTCAACCCACAGAGCCTCTTGCAGCATCCCCCCAAAGGACTTGTAAAGAACATCTTTCCCTGTAACTCCTCAGCCTCTAACTGTAGCTGAATTAGCCAACTTCATAGCAAGATTTCCCTCAGGGGTTGTTTCTTCCAGTTAAACCTGCCAGTACCTGGTTATAAACATGAAGCCACGTTGGCTGCCTCCAGGGTTTCACAGCCAGGCCCTGTCTCAGATGTCCAATTACAGATGTTGTGCCTGTTTCTCATCTTGTCAAAATCTGCACCCTATTAGTGACATATTTCAGTGACTGGCTCCTGTAAGAAGCTTGAAATACTTCTGCTCCTGACTTCCCCTGGCTCCTTTGTTGATGTTTCCCTTCCTCTCCTCCATCCCCTACTCATTCCCATTACTTATTCTTCACGAGAGATGAACTCACTGCCTTATTTCTTCAGACAGCTAGGCAGGATCTCAATTTTAATGAAAATATAGAACCTGAATAAATCTGTATCACTTAATCACAATCAAAAACATATTGATAGCATGGAAGCATTATTTTTTACCCTCTACAGCTTCCTTTGGTCACTTATTGAGACAATAGCTTCCAGAACATTCACTAGTACTGCTCTGAGTAACTTACTGCACCTAATTACATTTAAGTGTAATTTTTTTAGCGTCTGGTTTAAAATAGCTGTGAAGTCATTAATATGAATTTAAAGAATCTTTACAGTTCCAGATCTCATTTATACTCCCTAATGCATTTTCTTCTATTTTTATTTTCAAGCTTTATTACCTCAAGAAATATTTAAGTAGCAAAGTATTGACATGGTTAAATTAAAAAAAAAATCATTAAAAGAGGTTTAATTAAAACCCAACTTCCTTGGAACAGAGAAACATTTTCCCAATGAGATCACATGGTCATTTTTAAATTAGTTATTCAGTAATTACACAACTCAATTAAAAAGCTAGTGTAATAGAAGAGCTAGAGTGATAACTGAGATTTTAAAACTTACTCCTATAAGAAGCACTCATTATTCCAGGAAAAATGTGGGTTTGTTAGTTGAATTTTATTTTAAAGAGTGCATCCTTGATTAACACAAAACGTTTTCCTTCTGTTGCCTTCATACTTTTCTATCCATTCACCCCAAATATGTACATCTCCACAGAGGTAATACTCAGTCTGATTTCCCAACTTTCCACTTGATTCTTAGCACAATCACTTGCTTCCAGAAAGCACCAGGGGTGCTGCCACACCCGGGTATGTCGGTGCTGCAGGAGTCCCTCTGGAGGGACTGTGGGCACCACACTCATTCCTCCCCTCCCCTCTCCTCCCCTCCCCGTGCATCGACCCTGCACGTACAGCTTGCACTGTGAGCCACCTCCTCAACAGGAATTCTGCAATCTGGGTCTGGCTTTTATGCTTCATGTGCCTAGAAAAGGTGACACCAAGTGGTAAAAATAGGTATAATCAGCACATTGGCAATCCAAATGTTCCTAAATGACTAACACACAGAGATCCAGTTGGAATCCAGGTTTCATGAAAATCTGGAGGAAAAGGGCACAAGAAATTTATTAGATTCTCTCTTTTCTAATAATGAAAAGGAATAGAGAGTCTGAACAGCTCAATAAGATCTGATAATTAAGGGTAGGAGCAGCTCTCTGCTCCTGAACACCTCCTAGGTCCTATTCAGTGCTTCCCTCTGACAGCTTCTCCAGGAACCTTGGGTTGTAACACATCCTTGTCCAATATTGTCCAAAATTCAAGCACTGCTGGAAACAAGGCCCCAGTTAACAATTCAGCAGTACTTACCTATTGTTTGCATGTTGGTGTTGAAGCCTGAACAAAACCATACTCCCTTCTCTTGACAAACTTCTGTAGTCTCAGAAACTCAGGAGTAGCTCAAAATTAGATTTTCATGCTGACTGGTAAGCCTCTTACCAGCCTTTTTTTCCTCAGTATTCTTCAAACAGAAAACAGTCCTCTTACTGCCCTTTTAATTCTTAAAGGAATGGACTAAGAACCTCAGAGAAAGAACTGAAGTCTTCCAGAAGTACTGGAAAATGTTTTACTACTGCTGCTCACCATAAAGTGAGCTGTAGAAGCCCTGTGAATTATGCTGAAGTACAAGCTATGTTTGGAACTGTGATAACATGCTATCCAGTGGCAAGGAAAAGAAAGGCAGGGGTAGGAATAGCTGGAATGCAGCTGTGTTTGAAACTGGGGCCATTTTGGGCTGAGCCTGCCTTGGAAAAGCAACCCCAAAAACACCTTTTGAAACGAACGACTTTCCACTCCACAGCCAGTGATAGGCACAAGAAGTCAAAACAGGTTCCAGCTGTGAGGCTGCTCTTCTGTACCTGTGTCTCAAGCAGGTCCCTACACACCAAACTCAGAGACAATAAAATACATAGTGCATGCAGGAACAACTGTCTGTCAGACATGTCCCCACTTCCATACCACCAGCATGACACACCCCAGGGCCTGAGGGGAAGCTTATAGAGGTAAAACCCTAGGCATGAGGAGAATGTGCACATCCAACCTCAAGTAGCCTTTCTAAAACTCTGCATAGAACTATTGTAAACACAACTGTTCCAATAAGTGAAAAAAATTGAAAGGTTTTCTTCTTAACCTAGTTACCATTGGTGGATGGAATAGATTTGACCTTAGCCCTTAATTCCCTACTATGCTCCAAAAAGTTTTTGCAAATGGTTCCTGGCTTTTCAGAGAAATCTTGTTGCAATATATAATATTGCATCCAAGTTCTAAGAAGCCTCCAGCACACATGGCTTGCTTTTTGACCATTATTTTTTCCCAATACATCAGTTTATTAACCCCTCTATAGATACTTCATCTTTCAGTGTGTTACCAAGTCTGTTGCATCAGTTGCTTTTTGTGCCAACACATTCCTGCAGTAAAATACTCCAATTAAGTAAATAAATGTTAGTTTATTTTAGGGAGCACCTTTCCACTTGTCAAGATTCACAGTGACTAAAAGTAGTCAATTGTTTTTAGGACCTACTTGCACAAAACCACTCAGGATAAAAAGATTAAGGGTGTATTTGGTTACATAGAATGTCTTTTCAATTGCACACATGGAGTGTGCCTTTCAGAGCAGCATCCCCCAAACTTTCAATAATCAAGGTTAAAAAATTAGCTTTGATTTGTGCCAAATTCTTAATTCATATCAATGGAGAAAATTTGCTTAGTCATGTAGGTGGAGTTCCCTATTTCTACCCAATTAAACCAGTCTCAGCAATTCTAGACAGAATTGACCTCATTTTTCCAGTTCTGTTCTATTTTGGTTCAGCATCATGTGTAGATGCCTCGTTTCCCACAATGAAGGATGGGTGGGGAATAAAGGATGTTGGTTTGTGGACAAGCAGAGCAGGAACAGTGCTGGGCCCAACAACAAGTATGCTCCTTTCACCAGCAGAAGGATTTGTGTACAGACTTTATGGTTCAGACTTGCCAAAGGTCACTAAGAGAGAGGTTTCTAAGCAGTGTAAGAGAGATTGTGATTAAGCCTGGTTTGTGAAAGATATATTCCACATAACTGGAGTGTCCAAGTTTCCCTTCTCTCCCATTTTAAAATGCCAGCTGGATGATTATTCTTGCACTGCTGCATTCACTGCAGGATTACTGGCAAATTGTCTTCAGTTTCCCAAGTCGATTCCCATGGAATTTGCTTAGGCATATTATTCATATTTAATTCCTGAATGTACTGTATTTTCCAAATTACTCCCTTAAAACAGCTTCTGTCTGTGAAGTTAGAGGCTGCTTGTCACCTGACTCTGCTTTTGAATGCAAGGAAAGAAAATGATGCGGAAGTTCAAAGAAGGCTTTGAAGATAACTTTTTTTCTAAGGCTTTTAACATGAAAGACCAGCTGCTTTCATAATAATCTAACTTGGCTATATTTTTGTTTCAAGATGGATAATGCAATAGTTTGGGTTGAATAAAACCAGTTTCATCCTCTGTTTGAGTGCACGTGACAGGTTGGGTTTCATCAGAACATATAAACAAACACATTACAGGAACCTATGATGTGCAGTCACTCTAAACTTCCCAGTGAAGTTTCAGGCATCATCATAAAATCCTGACTGTGCCCAGATCACTGGCAAGAGCCACAGCACATGAAGGGAAAACCAACCTACCTACCTCTTCCTGACACAGCTGCACATCCCTGATTAGTAAAACCAAAAACCTCTTTCCATGCTCAGGAAAGGGACTGGCACAAACTATCTGGCTATGAACACTTAATAAAGAAGCAAATAGATTATACATGGAAACAACTGCTTCGAACAGCAACTTTGTGAGCAGAAATTTGAACTTGCAAACTGTTGATTTTCTTGACAGATAAAAGTTGTGGTTTATTTTCTCTACAAAACCTAGGCAACCTTTTCACCCCACTATTTTTTGCAGTGGGATTTCAGATGATCATTACCATGGATGTTTCTATGGACATCTCACGGTACCAATGACAGTTAAATTTAAATTTTAATAACGGATTTTTAACTTCCAGCTTGACTTAATGCATCTAAAAACTAAATTTAAGCATTAAACATCCCATCCACAATATAGAAGTTCCTTTCTTTCTTCCTGTCTAACTCATCAACCTAACTGAGTAACACTGATACCACAGACTGCATTCTTAGTTGAGATATTTTCCTTCAAAGGGAGCTCTACCCTTTAGGAAAGCTATACAATACACTTGTTGCACAACTAATCTCAGTTAAGAAAAGGACAAATCCATACTAGTTAGCATTAGAAAACGCTGATCACTTAAAAATCAGTTAATTCAAGCATATCTTGGCTGCACTTTTACACTTCTGTGTTTCAAGTATCCTGACAGCTGGTATGTCTACCACAACAAAGAAAAACAAAAATTACAAATACAATAAAGGTGGAAAAAGATTAACTTATTATCCTCAAAGTACAAAGATTAAGGAACACTCAAAAGAATTACACTCTGATATTGTGTTAATCTTATTCAGGCCCTTCTAAAATCAACAAAGGGAAAAGAAGTAGCCAGCAGACAAAGGAGAGAGAGACCAGGATCCCAGAATATTCTGAGCTGGAAGGGACCTACGAGGATCAAGTCCAGCTCTCAGGTCAATGGCCTGACGCTACAGCCAACTGAGCCAATCTCAGTGCAGGCTTAACGCAGATTAATGCACCTGTAATCCCACTGCTCCAACTACGTGTCTTCAGGTACTGAGCTCACGTACTTGGTTAAGCCTAAACTGGATGGCATCACCTGGGCTGGCTGCAGGGCAAATTTCAGGCAACACTGCAGATTTTCAAAGCTGAACACAAGACAATCGATTCATTGAGCAACTTGGTGTTTGTTGCATATGCATTCACTGTATTATTACAGAATTCCTAATCACATCAGTAAGAAACATGAAAAGCCTAGACATATTGTATCTTTAGATTTATTATTATTAATATTTCAGAGGCACTTAATGTCTTACATTTACATAGCGCCATTTCCCCCTCCAAAACACTTTACAGTATTTACACACAGGAATGTTTCCCACCACTGTTGAAATGCAGCCATCTGACTATTTCCAGTACCATCTTCAAAGCACCAACAATTTGAGACTGAAAGTATTCATCAGTATGTCCTCTACTAAGATAGTTCAGAATTCCATTTCATGAACTTCCAACTTGTGCTATTAAAAGAAACATAACTAAAATGCAGTATCACAGTGCAATTCTGCAACAGAACTGCGACTTTGATCATTTTCATTACATTTTTTACAATCTCTCATTAGATCAAGTCTATCTCAAACACTTTAATATAAGGCCTTTTAAGAATATAATTCTAAAATATCATTCTTTTTTATATTTTCTTTATAAGCCTCCCCTACAATCAAGCACAGAAGATTATTTTTCTTTCTTTCCTTCCAGTATATTTAGAAACACCAAGTCCTGGCCCTAAGGAGATACCAGCATCCTCAGTTTCAACAAACTTCATGGCACCTAAAGGCAAACCTATTCCTCCTTGGTTTTGGAGATGGATTTTTTGTTTGCTTGTTGTTAGTTTTAAAAATAAATACAAGATTACACGAAACTGTGTTACAACCAGTAAAACTGTAAAGTACAGTTGGGATTGGCTGCTGGGGACAATGTAAGTGTGCTGTGTATGGTTTTGCTTGTTAGCATTAAAAATACATTGAAGTATCCAAAGTTCACTACCCCACTGCAAAAGACTGCTCTAATCATGAAGGTCATAGCAACTCTCTCAGTTTAGAGATTAATTTTTTCTTTGTCTCTCTAAAAGGCTACTAAAACATCCCTTCCAAAAGAAGTTGCATTTGTGCTGAAAACTTTCTCAAAAAAAACCCCCAAACCAAAAAGCCTCCCCACACAATAACCTAGCTGGCATCCCTATTTCCATGGTTACAATTTGAAAAAGACTACGATCTTACACACAGCATGCTGCTACCTGCTACGTTATGGCTGATGTGAGAATCTGAATGAACTGAAATAAGAGATTAGTGAAATCAGGCATCTATCTGCCTTCCTGTAAAACAAGCACAAAAATTATTCTGGTACCTTATTCTCTTCAATATGCTATACTTCAGAGAGAAGCTTTTATGGTTTTCATTGATGCATTATACTCTGATTCTTCTGTAGTCACTAGATTCTTGGACCAGGATAGCCATTTGCATTTGAGTACTTTGAAAGAATACTGACAGGTAGGGGCAAGAACTACAATAAAAAGAAAAATATTAACAGGTAGCAATTTCAACATGAAAGAAAATGACTAATTAAACTGGGTAAAAATTAACAAATAGCAGTGCTTCCAAGTACATATTCATTTTATAAAAAGTAGGGGCTTTTTAAATCTGAACCCTTGATAAAAGATGCACAAAGTACAGATGTATTACATATTTTATGCATGCCTTCATGTAGTGCATTCCTATATTATATCTGACATGGAACACTAAAAGACTATGAGACCTTCACTGTACAACAGATATTGTAATTTCTTTGTTTTAAAGCCTAAACAGCAATTCAGTTTGAATTATACTTTCCTATTCCCTGATCACAAAAACACCTTGCTGTATTTATGTTTGTCAAACGACAACCACAGTAATAATTTGTATGGAAAAGACAATTACAGCAAACTACTGTATGAGTTTGATTCCTTTGAGGGGATTTGGAACCTGGAACAAGAAAACCAGCAAGGACTGGAGATCCTTACAAAACACAGAGAATCTCTGGTAAATAATTTCTATTGCCTATCAAGAAACATCATGACAATAAGAGAATAAACATGAAGAATGAAAGCATTGTTTGAGGCTTTACCCACATAGCCTAGAAGGCCAGAGAGTACCATTATCACTTGCTTTCAAATTCAGACCTGAAGGGCAGCTGAAACTGTAAGAGAATCAGTTTTTTGAAAAGGGAGGAAAAGAGGAACTTGGAAAAAGTAATTGCTGTATTACAGGACTGCACACAGGACAACAGTCTGCTGTTTCCCAGATTAACATTTTTGAGCCCATTATAACCTCTACTGATTTGAGGAATGACTGGACCCACATTCTGTTCCTTCTTGTGGGAATCATTCATTTCTTCAGAGCTAAAAACATTCACAAGCTTGTTTGATACAAGGATCATCACTTTTCTTTCCCTCCCTTTTTTTTGGTGGGTCAGTCCTTTCCTCCCTCAACCTCCTCTCAACTCTTCATTATCACAATATTTCTCTGACAGAAAAAGGACAGTTGGGCTAGAGGATGGATGAAGTTTTTGCTAAACTGGAATGGGAGCTGAGCTGCAGAGACAACTGCATGGACAGAGAGATGTTAAAGAGGATCCAAATCCCAGCAAAGAACAACCTTAATTTTTTTTTTAAAATACCAGAAGGAATTAGTTTCGTCTTTTAGTTTCAGTTCATCCTTTTTGAGCAAGGGCACATTGGCTACATCACAAGGCTTGGACAAGGAAAAGGCTCTTTCATTTAAGAGGGCACAGATCTGAAGATGGGATAATGTCCGGCACCATGTGAGATCTCTCTAAAACACACACAGAACAGAGCAAAAATCCAAGACTGCTTTGCAGGAAAAAGAGAGGTAGCAACCCTAATTTTAACAGGGCTTTTCACTGAAGGGAAAGAAGGTCTACAAAAGTCAAATCAGCCGATTTCAAATGGTTTGCATCCCAGGATGAATCAGGTTACACTAATTTAAGCCCAATTTAATTTAGGCAGGTTTTTAAACCACAAGAATAAGGACATTCTTAGTACATATCAATAATTAAACCAACATATACACAATTAGCAATATCCTACATAATAGTAAATGCTTAATAAGCTGAGTAATTTTATGGTACATTGTCTGACATTCTACACACTTCCTGCAATCATCAGTCTCCAGCAGTTCAGTTCATGACTTTAAGATCCAAATTCAACTGTGTCTTCAGTTATTTTCTTGAACTCATAGTTTCCTCTGCCATCCATATGCAAGTAGAACTGAAAAAAAACCAACATGTGTTATTAACAACCTAAAAACTACCAGGTCTATAAAGACCTAAATACATTATATTTTGAAGTAGTTTTAAAAATCTTGAAAAATCATTTAAGAAGTTTTAGCAAAATCTTAAACTCAGAGGGTAAGCTGCTCCCACCTCACACTTCATTAAATCCAACTGCCTCTGTAAAATAGTTAAATTGTATTTTTGCATATCATACATCAGTCTGCTAACAGCCACATCTAGACTTAACACTGTTCTCTCCGGTTTTGCGACAATATACTTAGGGCACAGATCATCCCTGTGTATTAATTTAGTATTTTTACCCACATGTACAGTCTGTCTGTATAAAAGGAACAGTAAAATCTTAGTTTGCAATTAAGAAGTCCACGTATTAGAGACTTTTTTTTACAGTATAAATGTACTAGATACAATGAAAGCAAAGCACTCCATGTTGTTTACTAATTCTAGTTCAAGGATTTTTTTGAGTCTAAGAAAGAAGACTTAAGCATCTAGCAAGCCTCTCATATTTTATAGATACATATAAAATTTTTGGATAGCATTCCTTCATAAGTAAAAGCATATTTCAAAGAGTAAAATGAGATTATGGAAAGTAAAACCTTTAAAAACCCAAACAGAACATGACCTATTAGGATGTAAAATGACAGCCTCGAATCACAAAATCAATTTCATACAGTCAGACAACAAAACCCACAAATATTCTTAATAAAGCAAAGACTACATACATCATGATGTTTCCAGAGTGACTTCCTGTGGGAAACAGTGAAGAGAGTGATGCCAACCTGTATGACAAAAATACACACAAAACAGTTAATTCTTCTCGTGGGTTGGGTGTTATTTATTTTTCAGTATTATATCAGGTGAAACACAAAGCTATATTTAATATCATCATATTTTCCTAGAGTGCTTGACTTTTCATATCTCAAAATAGATGGAAATCTTAACTTCCAGTCTTTCACTACTGTTTCCCTGGCCAAAAGAAGCTTTTTGAACAAGAAAACATTCTACAATTTTAGATTATTTAGTCCTAACTTGACATTCTAAGACTATCTGGAAAGGTAAGGTTACTTAGCAGTTACTAAAAGTTCTCTGTATATCATAGAGGCTACATGTACATCTGAATTACCCTAGGACTACAAAATTATTACTGAATTCTAGGGTGCATAAAGTTGTATGTCCCCCTAAGCTTTTTTTCAATTTTTTTTTAATTTTTAGCAAGCAATAGGCATAAGGAAGAGTGAACCTTGTACCATTTTACATTTCTTGTTAATGTACAGAGAGATAACTCCAGAAACAAAGAGCTCACCTTTCGGCAGTGGCTGTAAATGTAGCCCTCTACATCCACACTAACAGCACTGGTGCACTCATCCAGAATTGCAAACTGGGGCTTATGATAGAACAGCCTTGCCATCTGGAATGCAAGCCAAAAAAAAAGGATACTGTGGATACAGAACTACCAGCAATGGTGCAGTTTTAGAAATTAAACTAAGAATTAGCATCCCAAAATCTACTATGGAAAGGGAATTAAGTTGGTACCCACTGAAACCTGAAATTCCAGAGGTTGTTCATTATCTTATGCTTTTTTTTATTCAAGACAATAATTTTAGAAATTGTGTTTATACAACGAAAGCACAAGACACGGTGAAACGATGTTTAAAAACCAGGATTTCCTTTTAAATTTTGAGTACAAACCCCACTATTTTCAGTTGTTTTCTCAGTATTTAGGCATTTCACATTTTGGGGGCTTCTTCTAAATCAAATACTAATATTTAATAAACAAAAACAGCTTACAGTTCAGGTTTTATTTTTTACTTATGTTCTGCATTTGTTAAGCATTTATGCTTTTGAAACATACTGCCATTCTCTGTTTCTCTCCCCCGCTGAGTACATCCATCCAGTCCTGAACACTATCCCAGCCTCCTTCACGTTCCAGGATTTGACCCAGCTGTACATTATCCAAGTACTCCTTCAGCACCTTTTATGGAAACAGGAATGACAAATAAAGCTTACATAACCTTAAAAAATAAGTGGTTGAAAAAAGCCATAAAGGATTATACCATAACATTATCAATCCTGGTAAATACTGAAGTCCTGTTAAACACAGTGCTTTTCATAGCAGTTTCAGTATTTCTGAATTGGAAGCATTACTCATCCTGAGCAGGACAAAGGGTTAATGAACTAATTATCATTACCTGGTCAGAAATCCCTTTCTTTTTCTGATCTTCCAAAGTATCCGGATATATAACTTGATCTCTGAGTGTTCCAAGAGTCATGTACGGTCTCTGAGATACAGTTAGAACCAAAAAGATATGTCAAATATTTCTAAACATAGTCGAAGTACAAAGAAAGAGAACATTATTTTCGAGTAAAGTACTTGGTCTCACCTGAGGAACATAGAACAACTTTCCTCTTACAGGTTTTGTTAAACGCCCACCAAACAAAGGCCACAACTGCAAAAGGAAAAAGATTTAAACTTGACAAAGAAGTCCAATTACAACCGTGCTTTGCACTCTCCCCTGTTTGTTTTATAAAGTTCCCTTACCTCACCAAGAACACGGAACAGGGAGCTCTTCCCACACCCATTTGGCCCACAGATCAGTACATTTGCACCAGATCGAACCTAAAATCACAAAGCCAACACATAAAATGGTAGTGAGGAAGCATTGCTGAAAGCCTCTACAAACAATAAGACAATCTGGTAACATCATATGCTTGTATACAACTTTCTGACATTACAATGAGCAATTTCCAGCAAAAATTAGGTTTTTTTCCCCAATTGGTTTGGCAGCAACTGCAGCTGGAAGAAAATGCACTTCTAACAATAAAAACTCTTTTGGGGAAAATAGCTTATTGCCTTTCATTTTCAACTAACACGATGATTTGTTTGCACTTTTCTTATAAATAGGACGACCTTTGAAGCTATCATCTTTCCTTGAAATTTTTATATTATTATTGTTTTCTATTATACTAAAAAACTTACCTCAAAGTTAAGGTCTTGAATCAAAACATCTCCATTAGGTGTCACCAATGGAACATGATCAAACCTGTATGTATTGCAAAGTTAAAAAAGAAAAAACAACAGTTGCCTAAAAGAAGCTAATACTGCATGTTTACTTCAGAGATTTAAGGCACAGGGAAACACTTCAGCAATACTTCATTCACTCTCCCAGTTTCCAACTATTAACAGCTTCAGAAGTTCTCGAACCAAAAAGGTACTCTAGCTTTTAAACAACTACATCTACAGGTTTGGTTTTATCCCCTGTATTTGTTCTTTGAGTCCTTCTAAGCCTTTGGTCTCCAAAATATCTTGTGGGTATAAACCTATATTTAGGATGCATGCCATTTTAAATCTAGGAGTGAAGCATATCTCATTATTTCTACAACACAAAAGGAATGATTTCTCTCCTCACCTCCCCCCTGCCTTTTTTTAAAAGGAATATAAATAGTTATATCATCTCTTTTCCCTGCTCCTTCCTCTCTTTCCCCTCTACTTCCCTATTTGCTTTCCACATTGTCCAGATTGAGATTATTTGATCTCTTAACTGGCTGTATTTTATACCTTTAAGTTGTAATACTCTGTGAATGCTAACTTCCTCAGACTGCAAAGAATGAAGGAATTGATCACAAGTACATCAATGAAATCTCTGAACATGCAGAATTACAAGCAAGTACTTTGAAAATTAATACAGACTTGCCTCTGATGTTTACAGCTGAATTATGTAATGGAATGAAATCCATAACTAACATATTTCTAAGAGGAAACAAGATGGTCTGAGAAGTTATATTCTAAAGGACAGTAGGAATGTTACCAAGAAGCCCAAATCCGGAGAGCAGATTATGTCTTCTGCTAATACAAGAGGATAAGGACTGGCTTACAGAAAAGAAATGCTGAATGGGTGGGAGGTGGAATTACTAGTAAATAAACTGAAGTACAAGAGGAACTGCAAACTGTAATCATGGGTATTCAAACCTCTATTAATGCTTGTAGAGAGAAAGACTTAAAAAAAGTCTACATTAAAAATATTGAACTATTGAACTTGTGGAAACTTCACAGACATACTTGATAAGGTTATCACTGTTGATAATTTCTCCAGATCCAGGTATCAAAGACAAAGGTTGCTTTTTCTCTCCATCTTAAAGAAATAAAAAAGTATTAGTGACTGGAATGCTACATAGAGACAAATATGTTGCATATTCTATCACATCACAACTACCTTTTTCTTGTGATATCATAGTACGCTGATATTTGCCACTGTTCAAGTCCTTCAGAACCTGCATTAATTCCGTGATTCGAGCTGTGAAACTTAAAAAAAGAAAAAGAAATCCATAGAAGCTCTAATGAACATTCTGTCAAACTGCTAAAATGAGTTATTCAACCCAGCATAGAAGCAGAATGTTTACATTTTAGAGTTGCACTAGATTGTCTAGCATGCACCATATTTATAAGCTCCTTTTCTTTTTTCTGTAATAGCCAAATTTTACTTCTTACAAGGTAAAAAAACCCATTAGTAAATAATCAATACATAATTGATTTAAGAGCATTTGACAAGGTTTCAACTAAACATTCAAACTGCATGCTAGTACAATCTAGATGTGAAATTTCTAGTGGACATAATTAGCACATCATCAGGTAAGTGTTTTCAGCATAAAATGATTTTAATTGCTGAATTTTTAGCATGCTGCAAGGAACAAAGCACATAAGCTTATTTTAATTCTACAATCAGTTTCTTAAATTGAGATGGGAAAGATTCTTACTATTAAGCTTACCCAGCCAATCTTGTCATTTCACGGCCTGCTAGCACTATTCTGCCCAAAGCTTGAGACATTCTCAGTAGCATTCTTCCACTTTGGTAGTAATCCTAGAGTAGAAGAAAGTTTCTTTACGTGGACGAAAAAAATTTAAAATCTACAGGTTGTTTTAATTCTGGTCTATTTACCTCCAAAAGTTCTGCATGAGTGCTATTCTGATGACGAGGATCAGACATGTTCAAAAATGGACGACTAACAACCAGGTAGCCAACCACGGTGGCAAGGTCTGCAGTTTAAGAATAAATATTAAGCTACACATTCATTGAAACAGTAAGAAAAAAGACATTTCTCACATAAAAAGTTTGTTTTGTTATTTATAGAAATCCATTAGCACTTGACACACACTTACATTTAGCAATGATCGTATCAATGAAACCCATAGAGAACCGGAACAGGATGAAATTATGCAAGTGTTCCACCTGGTAAGTTACAGAAGAAAAGTTCAAACTCTACCAGCACCTGTTTTACTGCCTTTTATTAGACATTTGGTTCCAGTTATTTTTCAGTACCTCAGATACCTTAACATGTCCCTAAGCATGGAAAGCACTGCATAAGAGCCCCTGCTGGCAAAGACTTACACTCGAGATCAAAACAACCCACACATGAAACTGAACAGTGAGAACAGTAATTGTGGTGGGTGACAAGGAGGTAAGTGGCAAGAGAAAGGCCATTCTATCAGAAACTTCTCCTCTGCTTACAGCCTACCAGCTGATTGTTTAATCTAATGAATGTAGCAGCAAAAACACCAAGCCACTGTAAGTCAATTTGTATGAACACATCTCAAGAATCACCACAATAGAATTAATTAAGTTTCACTTAAAATGATTTAAGAGATAAAAGAGGCTTACCAGCTTATGGAAAGTCTTGTGAATAGTCTCTTTTTCTCTCAAGTTTCCATTATAAAAAGCAATTTCCTCACTAGAAAGAAACCAACAAAAATAATGCAACTTCATTTTGTTAAAGACAGTCTTTGTAAAAAGTCAGCCATAAAATATGAGAATATAGCACCTTATGAAATAAGGGTTTGTACTTTTTCACAACAGTAGAACACAGAATGATTATACCCCATTTAGTCTTGATTATGGAATATAATGCACATACAAATTACTTTACAGTACATAAAGACACAAACACCTGGCTCAGACCTGGTAGCATCACACTTCCCAACACACAACTTCCATTTACCCCACAGTATTGTAACTTATTTCTTAGCATCCAAACAAGTGCATACCTGTTTGTAATGAGCCGTGAGTTGACATATCTGTACTCCCCTTCATACTTTTGTTCTATAATGGTCATCTTGCCAATTGGTCTCCTTAAACGTGTAAGGAAAAACCCTGAAATAATCAAGTATGCCATCATGCTAGCTGGACCCTGTGAATATCAAAAGAGAATAAAAGCTTAGGTGGTCTCAAATGACAGTATCTATATACAAAATGCCCAGAAAGCATGAATCCCTTAATTCTCACCTCCTATGTGCCTATGTTGCCAATTCAACTACATTTGCAATTCCCATCATGTCACCTTCTTTCATGTTGTGGATAATAATTTACTAATTTTACTAATTCTCTGTGCCCAGATGCCCTTCCCATCCCAGCCTTCTATTCAGGTTTTTATCACCACCCAGTGTGACCTGTCCCCTACTGTCCTAGCTTATTTCATTAATGATTTACTGGTACCCTCTCATTTCTTCCCCCTCCTTTCTCCCTTTCTTTTTCTTTACATTTGCTGAACTGTCACACAGCAGTCAGTATTTCAATCCCATTGTCTGCTTTTATCTATACATATTTCCTGGTTCTCTCAAGCAGTCTTGGATCCTAAGCTTCCATAGATGAAGGACAGATGAATAAATATCACTGAAGTGTGGAATGGCATTAACTGAATTTGGCATAAACTGCACATAATAACTACTACAGAGAGCAGCACAAAGATATCAGAGACTGATAAAGTTACCAAGGTTCAGCTAAGCCTTATTGCAAGTCTGTCTCAACAAAATTTGTACCATGTGACCCACAGCTACTCCTTTTTAACTCCTGAACATTTTTAATAATGTATCATTTCACGAAGCTGAAGAATTAAATCTGCAATTATTCAGCTTATCGAGTCTTACAGCTCAGTGCAAGAAATGGTTCCCTTTTACAGAGGCTGCACAGAAACAGAAAATTTATTTTCACCCTTAAATGGAATTAATGCAAGACATAAGCAGTCAAAAGGGTGTTGTACTAAGTGGGATTTCCAAAACTAGAAGAAAATAAAGAACTTTCTTGGTTCTTCAAATTGTTGATCAAATGCCTGAAAATACTGGTTTTTATTTTGCTTGCCTCAAAATAGAGGGCGCTAAAACACACAAAACATTAAGTGTAAATGCATATTTTCAGTATAGCCCTTCAAATAATGTAAGAATCTACAACTACCACCTAGAGTTTTCCTCAGACTCCAAACAGGTACAGGGCTATAACCAAAGAGGGGAAAATGTGCTTATAGTTCTAAAAAACCCACTCAATTTACCTGTGCTCCTATTGCACTGGTTAGCTTGAAGATGTACAAAACTATATCCAAGAAGGGCTGTTAAGAGAAGCACAGCAAAAAAGCCTTAGAACACAAACACAAAACTAATAAAATACAGCCCAGAAGCCATGTACCACCCCAAGAACAGTTACAGCTCTGTACTAAAATACTGGCTAGACTATTATACAAACTAAAAAGGAATCTCAGCCTCATGACTTTTTCCTGAAAGCATTCATTCAAGAATTGAACATAAAAACATCATGATCTTCAGATAAATACATGCCATATAAAAAGAGTATTTTGCTGTTTTAGGTCTGTAATGACACTAATCAAAGGTGGACTCGAACCCATAATAATTTAACTGAAGTAATTATGAGAAATACTGAATGAAAAGGTAATGCCATATATTGGGCTACATACCTGATAGGAGGAGCATTCCAAAATTCTATAAGCTCCCATGCTAAGCTAAATCAGTTGAACTACAGGTTTTGTATTCAGAAGTTTTTGAACAATGTAACTTGCACTTATACTCAGCTTGTATTAAACACATAGCATCAAAAAAATTTAGTCTAAAAATGTCAATGGTATTCTCATTCAGTACCCAATCACCTTAAAATTCACACCAGAAATAGGGAAAAGCTTATTCACTTCCCTACACAAAATTGTATTTGTGTGTAACTAAGAGCTAACCATTGCTTTTCTTTTGAAAACTATCTCCCTGAGAAAGCAAAGTCATCACTGCTCATCAGCAAAAGAATGTTGCACATTCTTTAAAAGAAAATTGAATACAAATTATAACAACTCTCAACAGTGCTTTGGTCATGAAAGCCACAAAGAGTGTGAAACAATAAAGCATGATGAACAACTTTTTTTGTACCATACTCCAAGCAATCCATATACAAATGCACATAATTGTTGTGAGCTGACACCCCCACCCTAAATGTCTACAGCTACTAGTCCAAGTTCTCTCTTAAAAGACTTACCTTGCTAAGGTTTGAGTACAGGTCCACTACACTGTTACAGAATTTCTCCACGTCCTGTGTAAGGAGTTGATCTGGATTAGCTATTCTGTTGTCCAGATTTCCCATTTTGTAGTATGTGTAAGTTCTGAAACAAAATAATATCTAAGTGGCAGAAAAAAAAATCATTACCTGGGATCTGAAATAACTGGAAAGCCCTTGCTTCATACAACTGAGATGCAAAGTAGTGCAAATATTAAAGTACTGTGTGGAATCAACATAGCTTGTGCTTTTGCCTGACTAAATCCATATTAAATGCTGCAGGATTATTTAGGCAATTAGGCTCCAGGATGTCTTAGCCAAATCTCAGGTTTATGCTGCCATTGAACTTATAAAACCCTCACATGCTCTGCTACAGCACATCTGACAATCAAAATTCAGTGCAGGACAGAAGGAGCTACTCCAACTTGTGCATCCAATTCAGCCTTCACCACATGAAGACAACTGAAGTACTTTAGAATCCAACCCAGCCGTGGAAGCATTACAGTGCTTTTTTTCCCCCAACTGAGCCAACTTTGCTGTCTTTGTATCTATGGCATATACAACCTGGATAAGCCACTCATCCTCAACTGCAAGTTAATTGCAACCTTCTTACTATGTACTTAAAATGACTTGAATCAACTTTTAAAACTGTAGACAAGGTGTTACTTACTTAAGATATTCCTCATAGAGGTATCTGGTAAGTCTTACTCGGAAGCAGAGTTTCAGTTCATTTAGACCATACTTCAGGAAGCTATTCACTAATGAGATCTAAATAAGAGACAATAATACATAACTAACAAGATCAAATATACTTAGATCAGTTTGCAGCATAAATTGTGTAAATGCTTTAAAACAGATCAATTCTCCCCTTAAAGTCAATAATGCTATAAACACACCTCAGACCAATCAGGCAGTATCTACAGGACCACTGCTTAGGTTTCTGTCTCCCATTCCCAGTGGATCCCATCACTTAAGATAAAATATGTTCATATTGCATATTTTCAGCTCTTCTGATAAACTCCAGAAAAAAGCCACCATTTGACAACCACTGCCTTAAATCTGTCAGCTAGTTTTGAAATTTATTGCAAACCAGGTAGCAACAATTATTTCTATCTGGTGCAGATCAGAGATGTCAACAAGTTGAAGGAAAGTTAAAGCGTGGAAGAAAGCATAACAAATCCATGAAAAATGTAAGAAATACAAAAGGTAAAGTCTAAAAAAAAAAAATCTTCATCTTCAATGGTGCCAAAAGGATCCCAAACCTATAGTCAAAATTGCCATCAGCAAAACTAACCTGAAAACCTAACCATATCTGTTAAAAAAAATAGTTGCAACCAATAAGGAACTATGATGATAAAGTCTCCCACACACTGGAGCCAGAAAATTAAATGTATTTTCATACAGACCTGTATGCAAAACAACTAATTTCCATAGGTTTTAAGACACTCCTTTGAGATCCTTTCCTCAAATTCTTAATTTACATTTAAAATATGCTTTACTAAAAGGTCAGCACAAGAAGAGCACTTACAGCAGGCATGGCAGCAATGAAGTTGAACAAGTATTTCTTGAAATCTTTTCTGCTGCGGCCAATGATAGCACTGTAAATGACCACCAGCTAAGAGTTAGTTACAAGAGAAACAACAAGTATAAACTTGCATATCTTAAGTGGATAAACTCTGAGGGGACCACACAGAGAAACAAAATCATCATGGAAACCTGTAGCATGAGCTGTAGGATCCAGTCTGACACCCTCGTGTAAGCTGAGTGCCAAGTGGCAGACTGAGCACTTATATCCTGTCTGCTCCTCTGAAACTGCCCAGATTACAGGCTCAGAAATTCATGGCCACAGAGCACCAATTCTTTCCCTTCTCTGCTTTCACAGATTCTCACAAGACAAACAAAGCTGTCCTTCCATTCTATAAAGCACTACATGTCTCTCCTCAAACACAGTATCATTTTGAATTCACAGTTCTAGACACATTCTGACTTGCTTCACTTAGCAACACAAGACCAGCAAGAATAATCGGAGGTCTAAAAACCACTTTCTAACATATTAAGACTGAAAGATTGTTTTTATCAACCTAAAGAGCAAACAGCTCAGTGGGAAGAAATAAAAGTCCTAATACCCACACATGTCTTAAGTCTAAGACATAAAATCACTATACTTCAGAATAGTGTATATATACTATTGGACAATATACTTCTTGGACATTCAGATCAACAAGATTTAGAGTCTTCAGTATACATAATGTTACCAAATAAATATTTAATAAATAGTTTAAAAATATTAATTTAATAAAATAATTTTCTTGATGAACAAAAATAATTTAATAAATACCACTTTTTATTTATGTTTACCAAAATACAGTGGTCCCTCCCTGAACTGCTACTACACCAGTTTTCCAAGAGTTTTAAACAATCGAGTTATAAAATGGCTGAATATGTCTTCTGATAAACAACTTTCCCTGTTAAACACATGAGAGAAAGTTTAAAAATAACAAATGTATAGGTACCTTTCAATGATTGTTCCATTCTGAATCATCCAAATATCACAGTAAGTGCGGGCTACCAGCATCACAGCAATAAGCAGCAAATAACCTGTCTAGGAGAGCCATAAAAGTGCAACAGTTAAATAATGGCTAAAATTCACCATTTTTTCCAGCAAGTCATCTAACTGTACCTAACAGAAATGTATTACCCTGCTGCCCTAGTTAATGTAATGTTTGCTTACTTTGCCAGAAACACATTAGCATACAATACTTTTAATGAAGTACTGACTACATTTTTATGGTGAAAGTTTGCATTTTCAAAAGCTGTATTTGGTTGATACATATACTGGACACACATTATAAGATAGAGGATTGCAGGAATAAAAAAGTTACTGCTATTCTGAGACACCTTTCTGCCACAAGGTTGCAAGAGACCTCTGAATATCATCTGCTTCAACTCTCCACTCAAAACAGGGCCCCTAGTAACCAGTCAGGCCAACAGTGCAGCCAGTTTTCTATCCATTTCACTGTCCACTCATCCAGCCAATTCAGTTTGGCTATCAGGGTATTAAGGGAGACCTGATATCAAAGTATTCTACATCCTCTATTCTTCCCTTATCCCCACAGCCAGTTCTCTCACCACTGAAAGCCATCAGGTTAGTAAGGTATGATCTGCCATTGGTAAACCCAGGCTGCTGGTAGTCACTTTTTTGTCCCTTGTGTGGCCAAAAGTCAGCTTACAGGAAGTCTTGCTCACAGTCTTGCCAGGAATATAGTGAGGCTGATCAGCCTGTAGCTTCCAGTAAACATGTTTTCAAATGTGGGAGCAAGGTTTGGGATTTTTTGGGATTATCAGTAACCTCTTTTAATAGTCTTGACCTTTTGAAGTTGATGAAAGCTCTGTGGGCACTTTCACAGGTATTTCCATCCATGCTTCTACCTTCTATGCACCTCCTTTTTGTAGCTGGGCTGCTGAAGGTCCCTGTTCATGCAGGCTAAGCTGGCTGTCATGGTTGCTCTACACTCTGTACATTGAAATTCACTGCTCTTGTGCTGGATGTATGTTGAACTTCTTACAGTTCATAGCTTAAGTCCTGAGCTCAACTAATGCTTTGGATTTTTTTTTAATATCCTGGAAAGCATGAGAAAGATGGAGGCACTGACTTCTACACTGCATAGCTTTACTGAAATGATGCTAAGAGACTTTTTGACAAATTCATTTTCTAATAAAAGTTGGCCTATATAGAAGTAACTAAATCAAAATGATGAATGAACTGCATTCTATTTAAAGATAGGAAGCATTTGCACACAGAAGTGTGTGTACAAGCCTTGTACAAGACAAACCCAGATGCCCTTCTAAAAATTATGCCACAACAGTAGTTAGCAGCTGTCAGTAAATGGCTTATCTTGTAATTGAAACCAGAACTTTCTGTGATATAACTACTGAGTACAACGTAGACTTTTATATTAATATGTTGCTATTTTAAAATATATAGCACAATTCAGCCCTACTCAAGTAATGTATATGCAGTTGTCTAAATTCTGATACAATTTCAAAAGAGACTTGACTACAGTTTTATTTATTTATTACTGCAGGCAATGCTTACCTCTTTGCAAAGCGTTCTAGGGACCATTATTCTCAGGATTCGACATATTCGTGCAATAAACACTCTGTCCACCATTGCTCGCTCCTTCTTTCCCTCTTTCTGCTGCACACAAAACAAAACAAGAAAAGTGAGAAATTTTTTTATTATTGAACTTCTGATGTGATATTTTCCCTACCCAAGTCATTTACAGCTACCTTCCTTCTGCAGAATTTGCAATATTTCCCTCCAATTTAAGACTTAAGAATTGGGACCTATGAAAACAAACTGCAAAAGGAATACTTTTTATTTCAATTCTGTGTTAAAGATGATATGCAAACGATGCAGACCACAGCACATCCAAGTGCAAGCTGTAATGCAAGCATCTCTTAACATTGCTTGTCTCCAAAAGACACCATCAGCCAGTATTTTTAAAGATGCCTTCCATCATTCATCTAGACAATCAATGGTTTAAACTCTTTGACTGTACAGCCCAAACATGCTTCAAGTGAAACCAGAATTTTTTATTTCTTTACTTCCACAAAATGGTGCAATACACTCCTACTTAGCTATATCTTCCAGACTTAAAAACCCTCACATACCCAAACACCATTTATTTGGGTCGGTTGCATTTGTTCACTCCATATAACCCTGTATCTTCTCTCCTGACTAACCTGACCACTTTTAAAAAGCTAATGGTCCAGGTTTCTTTTCTTCACACAAGGACATGACAGAAGAACTAAGTCTTGAAAACAGATCAAAAGGGCACTTTGAAGAAGTACTTTGAACAAGTCCTGTCTAATCAACATAATCTTGCTACCTTTGCCACTCATGGTTCATGTGGACCGTGCATATCAATATTACAAGGTACATAGGAAACCTGAAAGATAAAAGATCCACTCTGAATGTTCTGTGAAGCCTACACCTGTTTTTCATAGCATGAAGTCAATGGTCCCATCCTTTTCAAAAATCTATGTGAACACAAACTATGAATAAAAATTCTAGCCAAATAGGATGCTATGCAGTAGATGATAATAACACTTTGATTAAAAATTATTTACACAAAAATCCAAGCAATCCAAACAACTAACAGTACTGTCCAGTCCTAACGAAGCATGATCCTACATACATTATTGCTTTCCTGTAATAGAAGTTACTAACACAATGTCTGATGGCTCCATTTCCAAATGACTAAAAACATATGAGCTGAACCTAATCTTCCCCTCTGTTCAGCCCTTCGCCATTTCTGCTCTTCTATGTTGCACTTATAACCATTCCAGTAGCTTCCTGCCCAGAAGTTTTTTTTCCATTAGACCGTTAATCCCATTCAGCATAACTGTATGCAAGATTGGTAGGAGTAAGAGAAAGATAGTTAAGATAGGTATAGCTATGCAAAAGGAAAGTGTTTATGGTAGATAAACTGTATTATTACAGTCAAGGTGTGGTTAGAAGCTAACATGATGCTTGCATACACCTTTCTATTTATCCAGCGGAAGCATTCTGTTAAGTTTTCAGCAAAGATGAAAGTACGTGGAATCTATCCATACCATTGTAACACCAGAATCACAGACTCTGCCTTTGGGTCTGTCATATTTTATTTGAATATAAAACAAAAAACTTAGCTTAAAGGGATTTAATATATCCCTTTCAAAGAAATGAATTAACAGACACACAAAAGATCAGGGAAATGCCAAACCTCCTGCCAGATGTTTGAAGGAGTTTCTAATTTAGAAACTGTCAGACTCAACATCTTTTTTCATACATTTTTCTTTTAAATAAAAAATGAATACAAGTTGTACCAAATCTACACACAGCTGTTTGTTTCTATGCATACAGAAAAACTTACACTAGTCCTTACAAATTCATAGGGCATTAAGAGATAAAAAAGGTCACTGTGCACATCAAGCACCCATCATTATGGAGTCAAACTTCAGCCCGTTGTGATTAACCTGATTCTTCCATTTGTTTCACCAATGCAAGTCTGAAAGTATCATTCAAACCATATTTGCACCATAGCCAAGATTAAACTACAGTGATAGAACTTAAAAGTTTTAAAAAATCAGATTTAAAATTATTTTAAAATATTTGACATGAAGAAAGAATTACCTCATTCTGCAATGCTTGCTTTCCACTTCTTTTACTGCAGAGAAAAGAAAAAAAGTATTTTATTTATTATTAACACACTTTCCTTTGTCTTGATCTTTACACACAAATCTTCCCGAGAGGAAATCTTGGGATTAGATTCCTATCTATTTCTTTCAAAGCAATACAGTGTCTTCAGCAGGGCTGCCTTCTATGTCAAACCTTTGCGCTGCTTTTATACAGCATACATAATTCCAGTGAAACCCTACTCATTCCAGCAACCAGTTCACGTAGGAAAACCAAGTCTCACTCTTTCATGTCCAAGTACTGCTCTACCTTGGCTCTGTATCATCAACTCCAAGTGTTTTTCTGTTTCTCACACATACTTTACAAGCACAGCTACATGGTTCCACTGACCACAAATGAAAACTACAAGAATGCAGATTCAGCAATCCAAGCAACTCAACTTTGATGCTTCACACTATCTACTTAAGCCAACCAGATTTGTTTTGCATTGTATTTGATTCAAAATAACACATTTCACTACACAGAGAGATTATTTGTTCATAAACATGTGCTGCAGGGGAATGAATGCCAGCTTCTGTAAAATCTAGTTCCTGCAAAGATGCCCATTAAAAAGGGAGTTAGTTTTTAAACTATTTTTCTTCCCCTGCATTTAACAGGACAGTTAGTAGAAAAATATTTATCAACTGGTGCTAAACAAACATTCAAAAGCACAATGCTAGTCTTTTGCCTCTACTTTTAAGAAAGAAAAGCTGACAAGTAAGACAGTTATAGTTTGTCTTTCTTCCTTTTGAAACAGTCAAGCCATCAGACAAGCACGTGAAGCTGCTGGG
Source organism: Drymodes brunneopygia (assembly GCA_013400955.1). Classification (NCBI taxonomy): domain Eukaryota; kingdom Metazoa; phylum Chordata; class Aves; order Passeriformes; family Petroicidae; genus Drymodes; species Drymodes brunneopygia. The sequence goes on along the minus strand of VZTZ01028728.1, from coordinate 193,332 downwards.
AGAGTTTATGTAGTTTAAAAGCAGCCACCAACCATATTAAACTGCAACTTTCTTAACCACAATATTAAAACACTGAGAGCAGGCTGCTTTATAACTACCGCATACACACACTTTCAAGGCAGAACCCAGGACACTACAAGGAAGCAGAAACTATGAAAGGCACTGCTCCTTCAGCCTATAACACTAAACCAGGAGCAGACTGCCACACAACCAGCTATCCCACAACTCCAGCAACAGCACCAGCTCACATTTGTGTTTTAAAGTTCTGCAAAGAAAATATCTAGAACGAAACTATGCCTATTTTAATTTATGATGATTAGACATTAGAATGTCACTGACCAATGAAAAGAAATAACAATTACTATGAAAGGAAGAGGCAAGGTAGCAGAGGAATTTGAGAAAAGAAGGGAAGGAGGAGACCATATAAGCAAGAAGCGAGATCCACCAGTTTAGCAAGAACTGTATTAAAGAGTACAGAGACAAAGTCTGAGAGAAGATAAAAATCTTGTAAGACTACTAGTGCAAAAGACAAAACAAAGAACATTAAGGGCAGCAGGGGCCAGACTGGGAGGAAATAATAAAAGTTCAGAAAATATATAACATTTAATTAGGCTGTGATGGAAGTACATCTGTGGAAATGGTAACAGGGTGTAAAGTCTAAGAAACAATCTAGTTGCAGATAACATCCTGGTGATGCAAGAGCAATATATTTCTGGTACAAGAAACTTCTCAATATGTCTTGTAATTTCTTGAAGTAGAAAAGGTTGACCTATACTTTTAAAACTTGAATATGGATCAGTCCAACTACGTTTGGTTTGGCAGTAGGAGGAAAGTAGTATTCTTAAGCATGAATAAGTAGCTATCAAACTATGTGGTTATTTCTCTAGATGATTCATGACTTGCCATAATGTAAGATGAAAGCATGCTGCTCTTCCAGACATGCTGTAATAATTCCTATAAGCTTTACTGCTTCAAGTCCTGCCAATGTTTGAAGATACAACACTCATAATTCACAACTATTTCAGCTTTAAAAAGATCAGACATGAATCTATTAATAGAGTAACCTATTAGGAAGAAAAGGCCCAGGATTATTCTGGCAGTTAGTTGAATATCTTAGATGTATTTATTGATATATTTTTCCTACAGTAGCTGTTGAGAGAAATTGAGCAGCTGAAATTACTGACTGAACTGAAACTGATTATGCATTAAAGAGAAAGAAGGACTGTTCGGAAATCAAGATCTTACATTTAATTATGAACTCACACTTATTAAACTTTATAAATATAAATGCTAAAGATAAAAATTAAGCATTTGTAAATTTAAAATCTAATGAAAAAAGAGCTTTAACAGGGTTTTGTTCTCTTTTTTCTAAAAAAATTTGTGCAAGCTTAAAACAAGATTAATACTTCAAAAAGAATGGAAACAATCTTAAACATGAATTCTAGAAGAAAAAAAAATTAAATGTGCCTACATAGCTCTCATTTTATTTGCAAATGAAGACTGTGCCATAGTTCTGCCTGGAATAAAACCATTTCAGTCCAACACCTATTGGCACTACTCCAGACTCCATTGTACTACCATAGAACTTTTTTGTGAGAACGGTGGCTGCATTCTCAATGAATTTAAAGACTAAATAACATCCTCAATTAGTCAGCAAGAATACAGCAAGACTATCTGGTTACAGCAGAGAGCTCTAACACTTGGAATAGATTCAAGCTCTCCATTATCAGAGACCTCTCATTTACTTCATGCTGGAGCATCACAAGCCTTAATGGTGGAGAAAGGTAAGTGCTACATGCTGGCCAAGCTCTCCACTGCAAATAACTCACCTGGTATAGGGGCCATCGTTCCTTTGTGCCCTCACAAGGGGGGATGGCAATGAAAAGGTTTTTGAAAAGGGCTATCCAGACAATATATAGAAAAAAAACAAGAAAAAAACTAGTAGTAAAACATTTCTAATAGTGAATCAAAAACAGTGGAATTTGTCACCATATATTTTCCAGATTTAACTGCACAAAGCCCTCAGCAAAGCAGTCTGGATTCAATGTGTAAGTTTTTTTTAAGAACATGAAGAGTCTGGAGGTATATACATCATCTGAGGAAGTTTCAGGAAAAGCAGCATCTCAGATGTAGCCTGCTACCCATTATTTAACCACACAGGGCTTTTACAGCAAACATAGATATGAAAAGCAGAGAAAGGTGTCAGCAATACCTGGGATGACACAACTACACCAAACTTGTCATTCATACATGCATGCTAACTGAATAGCAACTCTAAAGAGAAGTAAATAGGCAAGTAATTACCCAGTAGACAGGAGGCAATACAACAAAACACCTTTCTCCTACACTGAGAAACACGATCAGCCCAAACCAGTAAGGTTTTTAAAGAAACTAATAGTTTCAGGACTCTGTACAGGCATTTGACAGCTGATCCAACTTCAAGGGCAGTAGCGTAGCACAGTGGGGAGGGAGAAAACATGCAATTCCAGTCTCCAAATAAATATTGGTCAGAGCACTCACTCTTTTGACTCTATTTACATACCAGAGAGGCTATTCTCTCTAAAGAAACATGCAGCAATACTGGTTACTCAAACAGAATCATTCTCAATACTACTGAAGAAGCAGTGATTTGTGAAACTGTGAAAAGCCTTCAAGAAGCCTGAGTCTTCTTACTGAAAGGTCTCAGTCATACTAGATTTGTGGTATTTACTAGCAAGCAGGAAAAAGTTAAAGGATTACTGTCTTTAGAAATACCTGTCTCCATCCAGAACAAAGTTCAGAGGAAGCAATCTGCACTGAGCTAAGCATAACAGGGATTTGCAGATGAAGAGAGCGATAAGCAAGACTTGCTGTTTAATGACACGTGACGAGGAAGTAAGGGCTTTAAAATGTTATATTGTCCTTAACTGAAAAAAACCCTACAAATTTCAGGTCATGCTACCTTCCTTCTGTAGAGTTAGGATGACTTGCTTCTGCTCAACACAGTGCAAAGAAAGAACATCCAGTTTAGGTTTAAGTGTAGCATTTCAAAGAGTTGTTACCTCTAGGCAACATGTATCCTATAGACCTTACATGTTGGAATGGCACTGCGTAGTTTCCACAGCCTCAAAAAATCACACAAAATAAACAATTTTACAATAGTTCATGATTATGTGTGCAATTTTCAGGTTAATTTTGGTGTTAAGATACTACTGAGACATTGTGAAGAGAATAAAATTCATATGACTAAAGATGCAATGCAATGCAATGGTGTGAAGAAATAACAGCTATAGCGAGAAAAGTCTGTTGCAGCTCACTGGCAGGCAGAGTTTCATAGTGCAGAGCCCACAGAGAGGGGTGGAGAGCAATAGTACAGTTATTTCAGGTCAAGGGCAGCAATCTTACTCAGAAGCCTGGGCACAGTCCAAAAGCATGCCCATTTACACAGTACACTCTGAGCACACACAGAAACCAAGAACACAACTTTCTTGGCTCTAGATTGGTGGCTAGTTGCAGCATAACTAAAAATAATGTGAGGGGAATGTACCCAGGCAAGCAAGAAGAGGACTCTGAGAAGGTCACAGAGAGCTGTGCTACTGCAAACAGGAGCTCTGCATTGCTAAAGCTCAAAAAGTTTCTACAAACCTTTCAGAAGAACATAAAGCAGAACGATTGGAGAGGAAATTCTAAGTTTCAGTAGAAGAATTCATCTCAATATCATAGCTTACATATAAGAAAAACCTCAGCACTATTAATTTTGTCTTAAGCTGTGCTTGGGCCTCAGCTGTGGCTGCAGATCTTCCTCAAGGATAACAGTGGAAAAAGATTTCTAGCTAGTTTCCTAAAAAGTGGAAAAAAGTTTTACACTGTTACACACACTTACATTAGATCTTGCCTTAGACAGCAAGAATTTTATGCAACCTAATTAAGAGAGAACCCACTAATTAGCTAGCCAGGCCCTAAACAAAGGCGGTCTAAATGCTAGGATTAGGGCTGAGTCATTTGGTTTCTCCTGTCTCCATACCCTCCAGCTGAAGACAAGTTTCCTGAGCCCCAGGCAGATTTTTCTACAAGACTGGATTTTCGATGTATTTTCTAGTAATTGTATCTGTATATTTAGTTGGATTTTTTCCCCCTCAATGGTACTGCACTTACTGCAAGCAGTAGACTGGACAGTCACATTCACATCCTGGATAAATTTACTTCAATGTAGTTAGCATAAAGTTGTTTTTGGTTTTGACACCAGTCATCTTTCCTTCAAGTAACACAGGTTCCCTTTAAGGCTTTTACATATATGAAAGCAGTCTATTAATCTGCAGTAATATGATTTCACCCTTCCTGTCAAACAGCCATGACTCAACTAGAACAGGTCCCTCCATTTGAAGTACTGGCACTGGCAAAGCCCATCCAAACACTCTCAGTATCTAGAGAAATTACGCAAACTAACAAGAGAGAAGAACATCCTAAAGATACACAAATGGAATAAAAATGCATCATCTGTTTCAAGCTACAACTACCACTTGCTATATTTAAACTCCTGTGTTATGTTTGAAAGTGCCTCCAAACCTTTGGACATGTGTCTGTCACCTCTGATTGCACCTGTCAATCACTGTCTGATTGCACTTCTGTCAATCACAGCCTGATTACATGTTCACAGGCTGTGCAGCTGAGGACATAAGCAGTGACATCTACCGAGTGAGTGACATGTGCTGCCACTCTGTCAGCAGACAATGGCAGAGGAGCACAGTGACAGGCAGGAGCATAAGTTGTCTGTCACCCAAGATGAACTGTGCAAAACTCTATTCGAAATACACTGTCTACAACTTGATGTCTCTCCACTCAATGAACCTTCCCCCTCACTTTAGGCTTGCCTAACCTTTAAGGCCCCAAGCATGCACTGTTCTTGCTTTATTAATTTTTTGCCTCACAGGAGGGATGCCATCACATGAGTTTCAGAAGTTCAGCTTACATAAAATTGTGTCCACATCATAGCATCTTCTCGGATTCTAACAAATGCAGCTAGGTGATAGAAAAGGCCAGTGTGTTTAGGAGCAGATTCTTAAGGATTTTATTTTGTCTTCTTCCCATACACTACAAATGCCTTCCTATTACTCTAAACTGTTTATTCTCTTTCCCTAATCTTGCAGTTTCAAACTCTTTACCCTAACTACCTTCCATTGCTTCTTTCAGTCCCTTCTTCCAGCAAAATACCTTCTTTTTGAAAGTACACCAAGCTCCTTCTCTGCTTGTGTAAGTACTTTATTTTAAACTACATGGATACTCAGGAAAAATTCTTATTAGAGGGATAATGAAAAAAATCCAACTCCTTTATGTAACACCCCTTAAGGTTTTAATTCTTAAGCAGTCAAATCTTAAGCAACTATTCTGCTGCTTCTTGTTTGAGGCAGGATTAGGGAAAAAGAATAAACAGACTTTTTTACTGCTTTATATACTCAGGATAATATAGTTTCTCAAAGAACTTCTCATCACTCTAAAAAACTCAAATATTAGTACTGAAGTCATAACTGCATTTAGTTATAACAACTTCCACCCTCCCAAGAGGACACGAAACAGACTTTTTGAGAGCAACTTGGAAAAAGAACCAATGTATTTTTCTCCATGCTTTACTCCAAGGAATTAAGACGGAAAACTAACAAGTTACCATATGCAAACAGTTCTACATCACTCTACTTTGGAAGATTTGAGAAAATTGTGGTTAAAATGCATTGTAAATTGCAAGTGACACCACCTCTCAGTTCCGTAAAATCACAGAGCAGTGCAATACCTCTTAGAGAACAACATCTGTGACTAATCCAGGCAGTACTAATTAAGTGATCTTTGACCTACTAAGGCAGGTTGGCATAACACATACAGCTTAATTATTCATACATTACTACTTGATAGGAGTTGGACTGAACCTTGCCCCTACTGTTTGACAGCAGAAAACCAGGTAAAAGTTGCTACCTCTCCTTCCTGCTATCGTGCCTATAACTGGTTATTTTATATAAAAAAGAACACGTACAACATGAAGCGCCTCTCACAAAGCTTTCTTGTTATACATTCAAACACATCTGACTTGCTAAAACAAGATTTTCGTTCTTTTTCTCAATTTGTATGTTATTTTACTTTCTGAGTTCAACCAGCAGAAGACCTATTGCTGATATTCCAGCAAAATTTTAAAAAGCACACAAAATCAGAAACAGAAAAATGACAGTTACTCCAGAAATACATGAAATAATAGGAAAAGATGAAATGCTATTTTGAACATAAAGTATGAATAAGTGTGTATTCTGAAACTATGTGAGGAAGGAAGAAGTTTTGCAGGTAAGTTTACAGTTGCACTAGAACACTTCAGTGGTTCACCTGAATGTTAAGCCCAGTTTTGCTGTTTATATTCAGATCTGCAACATGTACCTTTGCCCTTACAAAGCTCAAAACTAGAATTTCACCTTCACAGAATTCAAGAAGCTGAAATTCACCTCACACTAACATGACACAACATTTTCAGGCATTATACACCAAGGTTAACAAAGGAATTCGCACACACAAAACTAAATCACCTCACGTATTTTAGTCAGTTAACCTCAAGCAGCAGATATGCTACCAGTCCTCTTCCAGACTACCTAGACTGCCAAGTGAAATTCTTCTCCCTAGGCGTAAGTACAAAAATTTAGGACAGCCATGCCCTCCCAGTTTCTTCCTCTTCCCAAAGAGTCAGAGATATACAACACAGGTGATAAAGGATACACTAGGCCCTGCAGATTTCAAAGGTTGTGCACTTGTTACTATATGTCAGCACCATATACTGGCACAAGAATGCTGAAAATGTAAAGATCTGGCACGATGACAAACCTTTTCAAAAGTATGGTATAATTTACATCAGCAACAAAGCATGAAGAAATGAATGATACATGAACTAATGAGACTAAAGGAGGATGAAGCAATGGCAATAACCAGATGCTTTTGTCTAGGCTGGTGATATAGGCAATGTAGCTTACCTACTGCCTAGTCTTGATAGGTAGCATTCTGTAAGGCTCCTGGCAAGGTTTGCCTCACAGGGAAACATGGAGAAAAGAACGAAGACCAGTGGGCAAAAACCATCCTCAAAATATCATTCAAGCAGCAGCACAGCTATTATTGAAACAACCCAATTTTGGATGTTAGAGTTTGGAATCCATGGCCACAATACAGTACCAGCAGTAAAAAAAGACCTAAGCTGTGGAAGGACTCAAAAGTGTAAAACAATGTGTACGCACAAGAAAAAATCAAGTTTGCAAGTGTGGTACTTACTTCAGCAACTGCATTTCTAATAAACTCAAGAATGTAAAATGACTAGAGAGATTATAGAAGTAAAGGACAAGGTATCAGAAAGACTGTGGCACAGAGAGAGGAAAAGGGACAGATCAGGTCAGGCTCTCACAAGCCCATTCATCTGCTGAATTAGCTGGAATGTAATTCATAAGTTATCTCCCCTTTCCAAATCTCACTAATCTTGTAATAATATTTGGTCCACCTAATATATATGAATACCTCAGATTTTTAACACTACACCTAGCAAAACTGAAGATCCACTCAGGAAAGACATATTCCAGTCTTCACCATTTAGGCTGACACTTACTTTCCATACACTGACCCTCAAGCTAATGCATGCATTGCCATTGTCAAGTCCTGCAGATCAACATCAGAAGACATGAAAGCAAAATAGTCTAATGGGGACAACCCAGGACCCACATAATATCTATTTCAGATATAGGGAGATTATTCTGGACAAGTTCTAGCCTGCTTCTATCAAATGAATGCTACTAACAGTGGGAACATATTAAATGCACTTCAAAACTACACTGGACCTGCATCCATGTTTGAAGATGATCTCCAATCTGAATGTAACCTGGTTTGTGTGCTCTAAGATCATTCCTCAGTAAAGACAGAGCAATATGTGTGGACAATTGAGATTCACTTTAAAAGAATACTCTTGGTCTGACTTACCACATAGGTGCTCCTAGAACATCTGCACGGCCCAGTACTTACAAATACCACTACATTAAGTGTGAAAATAAGAGCTCAATGTTTTTGTGCCCTTCCATACAGCTTTTCTGCTTTTTTAAAGTGGTATTTCACTAAAATAGACATAGAGATATTTGAAAAAAATCACCCCTCCCTAAGAGTTTGGTAGAAGAGTAACTCAGAGCCATAGTTCGGGATCTTGTTTTAACTCTCATGCAAAAAACAATGTAAAGTAGCAAATGCGTAACTTGTCAGCCCCATATCAATGTCTGTCATGTATGTGATAGTTACCTAACTTCATGAAACTCCTACAGATATTGTGTATGAATGGAATTAGGTAAAATAAAACTGGATCGTTGCTTAATCTCAGGTATGTTATTACTTAAGCCTATTGAGTAAGTCCATTCCAGTATAATTTTGTAGAGCCTACAAGATACCCAACTGTAATATCACAACATACCAGGTCTTAAGCATATGGCCAACAACCTACAATCACAACTGCAGTAAAACCATGAAAGGACTGAACCTGCAATATATTCCTCATCTGCCACACTTTGTGGCACCAGTGCTTTGTACGGTATTAACGAATATACACGCAAGCACCATACTGTAAGCACCTGTAAGGCAACCTCACAGGGAACATCACCAGATTTGGCCCCTTTGAAATTGTTACCCATGTATCTTATTGTCACACGGCAGCATTCAAACAACAGCTGAGTCCATTAATTGCCTATGCAGACACGGTCATCCCTAGAAGTCAAGTGTTAATACTTGTTCGAAGTCCGGAAAATAGAAAAAGTCTATATAATCTGGGCAACAGGGCGGCAGTGGTTGGATGCTCGCAAGAGGAGCACCGACCTCACGCCGGGGAAGGCGTGGGGGAAGCAGCCTGACCCCTGTGCCCAGGAGCCGCGTCCCGGGCGGAGGGCGGCGGTGGCAGCGCGCTGTGTGTGGCACAGGGCCGCGGCTGCTCCTCCGCCGGGCCCCGGGCCGTGAGGGCGAGCACAGCTCCCGCTGCTCCGGCCTCCCGGCGCCGGCCCCACGANCCGCGCCGTCGGCAGGACGGGCCGCACCGGGAGCGGGTTGTGCAAGGCCGGGTCGGTAATTGCCGCTCCCCGGCAGTGCCTGCCAGCGGGCGGGACCGCCGCGCCGAAGGGAAGGGAAGGGAAGGGGAGGGAAGGGGCGTTTCCTCCCGCGCCGGCGGGGCCGGGCCTGTCCCGCTGCCCTCGCCCGGAGGTCGGGCCGAGCAGCCGAGGCCGGGCCGTCCCTGCGGCCCGCGGGTCAATTTCCCCTGGCAGCTCCTCCTGCCCAGCGGGCTGCGCTCATCCACTCTCCCTGTGCTTTCTGTATAGGGGTACAGCGTGATTCCTGAGTGTGTACTAGGAATGGCTTGTAAATGTGGCAACAAGACGGAATAAAAATAAAATTAAAAAACCAAATTTTAAAACATTTTAAAATTTGAGAGAAACTTTGATGTAGGTCTTGCCACACGGTTTTTTTTGGTTTTTGGTGGTTTTTTTGTTTGTTTGTTTGTTGTTTTTTTTTTTGTTAGTGCCATGAGAGGAGCTGCCAAGATTGCCTGTCAGGCAGAGGCTGGAATGAGTTGTCACCCGTGTAAGTACAGGAAAATAATCCCTATAAAGGGTAGAGCCACGCCAGGTACAGCAGGAGACACCTGCCAGCCTTGTCCCACAAAAACCAGTTATACTCGCACAGGTGCTTTTTTCCAGCAGAGTTAATTACAGATTGGCATGTCGAGCTTTACCAGCAAAAACACCCATGCCAGCATAACTGTATTTATACTGGATCTTCCCCTGTGGTCATATCCCTGAGAAAGACACCTGATAATGTATACCAAGTGTCTGTACTTTCTGTGGGAACTGGTCGCTCATATATTGACAGCCTATATTGATGCCATGGTTAACACTGAAATGACAAAGCAATTTCTGTGATCAAACTTAAATGCAGATCAAAATGCAGGTAGAATCAATGTATCTGTTTTTAGTCTTGAAAAATGTTTTCATACAGGCTTTTAAAACATTTGAATACCTGTGCTTGAATACCTGTGTGTGTGAATGTTGTGCTTTTTTTGCTATAACGCAAGAGTGTGCACATAGGTCAGTCCATTTATCAGGTATTCGTATTTCTTCCAAGTATTTCTGCCCGGAATAGCAGGTCTGAAGCTCCAGTTTGAGAGGTAACCCCTGGTTCTTCATTCTGAGTCACCACATATACTCTTCTTTCTTGCTCCCTTTCCCTATCCTTGGTATCATCAGGCATTTTAAAGCAAGTTTATGTTTTGGTGTAAAAGCTGGAATCTCAAACTCTCAAACTGTTAGCATCTTTTTAGAGCATTAGAGTCGGGCCTGTTGAACCTAGTTCTCTGGCACTTCTATGACCTTAGACACATCAATAATCTCCCTTCTTTAAAATATGTGCCATACATTGGTAATTTTGGTGTGGGTGGGAGGAATTGTACACTACTGAAGTGTTTCAGATCCTCAGGAAAATATATAGCAGAATCACACAGCATTAATAAATTCATGTTATTTTATAAGATGAATGTTTGTGAAAATATCTTGGTTTTTAGAATCTTAGTTACTTTGAGAGTAGGTGAGCATGTGAACCTAAAAAGGAGGTACTTTTGGTATCAAAATAAACTTCTTATATTAAAATCATTTCAAAAAGGAAAATTTCTGCAAATATTCAGGTTTACGAATCTTTGTAGTACAGTTTTGCTGATACTTTTAATCTCAGTATCAACACAGAGATCAAGAATGTTCTGATACTGCCCACTTTTCTTTTCAAGTCATCTCCCCTCTTTAAGCTTCAGTTGTCTGTACCCTTCACAGAAGTTGCTGTCTAGTACAGCCTAACTTTGTTTCCATGAACTGTCCATCAGTTTGGACCATGCTGACCTTTGTTGTTTGCATGTCTGCATGACTTGTGCTCTGCTGTTTGTCTGCTCAGTGTCCTTACCCCACTCTCTGACACTAGCCAATACCATGACCTAGTACATATTTTATTTCTCTTCTAACTTCTCCTTAAATAATTTCACATATGCCTAACATTTTCTGAGAAATTTGTCTCATGCATCCAGACCTCCACTTTGTCTTCTGCTGCCTCAACTCTTGAAAGTTGCTTTTTTTTCAGAATAGCTTTGGGAGCATGATTGACCAATGGGCGCTTAGTTCGAAACATGAGATTTTTATTGATCCATTATTTCATCAGTTTCCAACAGCACTCATGGCTAAGCACATCCTTGATAAAATCACCCACACTGGTCAAATGTTTTTGTGACAAAAGCTCAGTCAGTTTGAGATCTGCTGCATTTCAATACTTTATACATTGAAGCCATATTGCTTTCTTGGTATTCTTGGTACAAGTCAACTCTGAGGGTTTTCCAAGGCAACAAATAAGAGCAAAGTTAATTCAAATGTATCTCAAATGTAAAAGCTAGAGGTGGAAAGATAGCTTGGAAGAAACAAGGAGTAGCAGTTCTGTTACTTGTATTAACAGTACTGTGTATAGTTTCTCTGATAAAGCAAGGTCAAATTAACAACATGTTTTAATACAATCCATGGTATGGTTCAAACTTCTTAGTAAGTAACTAGGAACATCCATAGCCAGCAAGCTATTTAAGTGAGAAGGTGCACTCTGGAAGACTGAAGCCTGTAGGAAGAAAAATGTATGTTTACTATTAAAGTCTTTAATCCCTGTAGTGGACATCAGGAGACCTCATGACAGGGAGTGTTGGGCTGGGCTCCTGTGTCTGAAGTGTTAAGCAATGGTATCTGCCTAAGCAGTTCTTCCATTTCCCAATTTAAAAAAAAAATAATAAACAGTAAAAAATTGCTAAACAGTTCAACTTTTCAGTTCATGTCCTCAGCCACTCTTGATTTTAGATGCTTGAGTTTTAAGGAGTCACAGTCAGAAATATAAGAAATTGTTACTGAGTGAGTATTTGTCCCACTACTACTTATGTGAATACATTTTATTTAATGGCGTCTAGGTTAACAAATAAGATGCTCCTATTTGGTTTCTCCCAGAACAGGAAGAACCTGTATTATTTGCTGTTGGCACTTGGCATACAACACCCAGCTATATTCTGAGAACAACGTCATCTAATAATTAAATGAAAAATCATGTTGTTTATTGTAGGTCCAATGTAACACATAAATATCATGAAGTGCAATTTACAAATGTTGTGAAAGGTGGCAGAAAAATAGGATTAATTTATGCAAGCTGAAGTAAGCTGTAAGATGCAAACTGTATCGTGTATATTAGTTAAGTTTGAAGGTGATTTATGTGCTGCTGGACTCCATTCTGCAGATCTACATTTGCTTAATTTTTAAGTCTATATAAATTCAGTAAGATTGTTCACTTTTAAAATTGTAAGTAAAGTGCTGTGGTATTGAAAACTTAATAACTAGTGGAGCAAGAAGGAAAGTTCCAGGGATTGATGCGGTCTCTTTATTGAAATCTGTGTTATCTCCTAGATACATCTTTTAGTTGTAGAATCTGGCATGATTTGCAGGGAAATTAATGAACTGTTCTGTTAATGCAGTCATCAGCATTAAGTGATAAGGTTTTGTCATTCTGCTGAAGTGCTACATCAGGGTATTAAGTTTGTTGCTTGATGTTTCACAGAAGGAAGTTCTACATCTGAAGCTGAGCTGATACATTATATCATGTATCAATTCATATATGTGCAAATGTGTGCGTATGAATAATGATACAGATTATTCTCAATAATCTTATTAAGCCTTATTAATACAACTTCTGTCTGCCAAATGGTATCATTATATATTTAGTCACTGTTGAATTTCAAACCCCAGTGCAGATGAAGTAGTGTAGATCTGGTATCAAGCACTCAAAACCCATAAGCTTCCACCTCCATATGTTGATTATAACACAGGTTTGATCTTCAGAGTGGGACCTACAGGGTGAAATTGAAAAGGACATAAACCTTCTTTGATCTACGTGACACAGAGAGAAGACAAGCTTCCATTTCTTTGTTCCTCCTATTTTCTCTTCTTGTTCTTGCCCTTTTCTTACCCACCCCCTGCATGCCCCTCAGATGACTGGGGTGTTACAGGAACGGTAGATGTTGGAAAGTAGTCTTTCTGAGCAGTGAGTAACATTTGGGACTTGCATGGGCAGAAGAAGATAAGAGGTGTATAGAAAAAAGTGCTAAGATGTCCAGAGCATTGACTTTTAAATATATTGATGCTTGCAGACTTTCTATGCCATTATTGCTTCACTTTCTCACTTATAGGGGTACTTTTCCTAATCTTTATTAACTGGCATTGTAACCTACAAGTGCTTAATTGCTACACACAAACCTACTTTGTGCAATTCCTTTATTTCTGTCTGTGTTTCTGCTTTATATACTTGGGTTTTTTGATGTGACTGTGATCTAGCCTCTGTACAAGCAACTCTTGCCTCTACTTGATACCTCATGCCTTTTCAATATGCAAGACAACAGATTGCTTTTTATAAGCAGAGCTCATAAATTTATACATCTGAGTGAAAATGTGAAAATATACAGGAATTACTGTTATGATACCAGACTCAGAAATTATCTGGTCTTCTCTCTCTATGTGGACAGTATCAGATTCTCTTAGAGACAGTATAGACTCCACATATCTGCTTTCTTAGTGGATTTTACTCTAATTTCAAACACACACTGATTTAGTTCTAAAGTATGGTGTTTGACACCCATTCTAATTTTGCATGTCAGTAGGCATGATCATTCATATTCTGCTGGTCCAGAAAACACATCAGTATTGCAGATGAGAGAAAACACCTGATTTGTACTAAGAAGTCAGTTTTATTTTCCTTACTGGTTTTATTTGCTTTTTTTGTTAATTGTCTTCTGACTTTGACATTTACAGCAAGATGTCTCAACTGAGCTTTTCACATTGATGCTTAGAATGCTGATATTCCTTTTTTGAGTCAGTTTAATTGGACAAACTGTGTAAAATATAGAATTAGATTTTCCTCCAAAATACAATACTCTGCATTTATGAACAGTCAGTTTCAGTTACAATTTTGAGCTTCACTTGTCTACCTTGTTAGGACTAGGTGAGTGGGTAGAAAAATGGTAATTGAAACTAGATGTTCCTGTTCAGCTTGTTCTGAAGTGGATCAGAGCTCAGTTTGATCTTGATAGCTTTTGGTGATCTGAAAGCCAAGGTATTTTACTGCTCAGTATTTCTTTCTAGCTTATCTCAAATACTGTATTGGTTTATGTTTTATTAGATACATCTTAAATGGAAGACCAGAAGTCATTGATGTTAACTTCCTATCTTCCCTAGAATAATGCTTGGTCAAAAAAATTTTCACCAAAAAGTGAGAAAACGGAAAGAAAATTTTAAGGAACATTTTATGGAAAAAGCATTCATGAACAGTATCATGGATCTCTGCAAAGTCAAGCTGTCAAATTTGATACCTGAATTCTGTAATTTAAAAAAAGGCATTTAAAATGGGTTTACAACTCATGTATGTTTCCTAGGTAGAGCTTTAATTCTTTTATTGAGATTGTCTCATAATTCCCTTACAAATAGTGCTTCTCAACTGGTTTTGTCTTTGTTGATTTAATGTATTTGCTGATTTATAGTGATACAAACTGCCAGTTTGCATAAATTTTCTGTCTCAGCTTAGATATAAATTTATTTAATAAAAGATGTCATGCCACCATGGTCAAATTATTTCCCAAAATGAAGCAATGGGAAAGATAATTTTTTTTCAATATATTAAGAGCTTTTAGATCATTGTATTTTATCACCATGGTTTGCAACAGAATTGAATTTGGCAGAGACTAACTTATATGAAAGACATAACTTTTGGAAAGCTGTGTCATCAGCACTGTTTATGTCGCAGTTCCTTCTTATTTCAGGTGAAAGAGCTTAAATTGGTAAAATTGTTCAAAAGGGGAATCATATCCTTCTCTTGTATTTGGTCATAAGGTATCAGACATTAGGTTTAAACTATAATAACTTCAACAGACCCATCTTTCTGTTTTCCAGGAGCTATGACCACAAATACATATCATGATGACGTGTTCTTTGAACAAATAGAATTTGTTTTTAACATTGGTAATGTAGAAAGAATGCTAATAGAACAAGGATTTTAATACATTCTATGTGCAGATCTATTTGTTTAGTATCAGTAGTGAGGGTCCAGTTTTACACTCCACAGAACTCTTCTCCCTATTGGCATATTCCTGGAAACTTGTCTCCTACTTCCTCTCATTACAGGAACTTTCAAACTATTTAGTATTAAGTGCATGGTCCCCAATAAAGTTCTGTCCTTGATAAACACAGTATTCCTTAATCATTGTTTTGTATGAGTATAGTTCAGATCTTTTTTTGAGATTTAACTTAAAATTACAATTTCTCCTCTGTATGCAATACTTTGCA
The DNA here is from genome assembly GCA_013400955.1 of Drymodes brunneopygia. Classification (NCBI taxonomy): domain Eukaryota; kingdom Metazoa; phylum Chordata; class Aves; order Passeriformes; family Petroicidae; genus Drymodes; species Drymodes brunneopygia. The sequence goes on along the minus strand of VZTZ01028728.1, from coordinate 177,925 downwards.
TTTAGCAACACTCAGACTCAATTACCATTTTGCTACACACTCACCTGCTGAAGAAAGGTAGACGATGAAAGAGCAGTGTCGTAACTTGAAATGGATTTCTAAAACTGAAGTCTTGTCTCCACCCATTATTTCACAAGTTGGTGATTATTATAGCAGCCCTTCTGATTAACCATGTCAGAGACATTGAACATTCTAGCAGCCTAATGGTCTGGTTTTATACTCTAATAACAA
>VZTZ01028728.1:157478-174177 GCA_013400955.1 Drymodes brunneopygia | reverse complement strand
CTGATTAAAAATGAATTCAATATTACAAATGAATATTAAATAGCTGTCTACTCACTGAATGAGGCAGCAATACTGTGATAAAAACCATATGAAGCCATATAAATAAAGGTTGCATCCTGATACAGCCTTAATTCAAGTTCCTTGGGCAATTTTAGACCATTTTTGGGGCAAACTAAGTCTGGACTATTCCAGAAGCCACACATGGAGAATCCATATGCTTTACTTAGCAACATTTTCTATGAAAGGATGTTTTACTAGTGCAAGCACTGGCTTCCAGTAGTTGTCCTAATTGAGATGTTGGTTTAGATCCATAATCTTTGAGTGCAAAAAAATCTTCCAAGAGATTGAATCTAGTTGCCTTCTTCCTCTCTCAAAGCATCACAGGAAGAATATGTGCTGGTAACAGAGTAGGAAGCAACAAAGAAATGTGTGAGTCATGAATAGCTGATACTTGTCAAGTGATAAGAGATATAGAATGCAGTGGAACTATACAGAAGGTGCAGAAGTGGTGAACCTTTAAATTTCATTGAGGAAATCAAGTGATACTTTAGTTCTCAGTGTTGATTAAACATCATAGAATCATTAAAGAAAAGAAAGACTGGAGGATACCTTTGGGATCATCCAGATGGTCTTTAGCAAAGATGGCATCGAATGAGAGAAATGGAGAAGGCCAGGGAAACAAGGTTAGCTATTAACATAGTGAATCTCTTAATTGCATAGAACAAGCAGGAAGAGATATGTTCCTATTATATTGTAGAATAGGTAGCAAAATGTGTAATTTAAGGAGTAAAATTCAGAAATGTGAGAAAGTGGGCTTTTGTTGAATAAGAATAGGAACAATAACAGTAGAGGAAGAGGCAAAAATCAGACCCCTGAAGAATCTTAAGAAAATAGTAAAGTTTTAAAGAAATATGAAGCTCCTCTTCATGATCATACGTAGAAAGAAGCTGCTGGTGTTGTACTTTTTTTTAAAGAAAGGATGTTACTACTACATGCTATTACTAATATTACTACTTACCAATACTACATATTGCTACTACGATATGCTAATAATAATTTTTGCTACTAATGTGTTAATATTACATCTTACTGCTAACTGGACTTTTTAGTCTAACTCATGTCCATTGGAATTTAAAATTTTTAACTGGATTTATTTGGGGATCTGATGGATATAACTGTACAAATGTGATACCCATCAGGATAGTTGTCTTAATGCTACACAGGCCAGAGTTTTACAAGTTTTAGAAAAAATGGTGGAAGTTTCTGTAGGTATATGGATATACATATATGTACATGTGTATATATATATATATATGTATGTATGTATATATAAATACAGAGATTCACAGATGCACTTCTTCCTTTTGTGATACAGAAAAAATTTATTTTTTACTTTCGTAGGAAAACATAAACAGTGAAGTTTTATCTCATTCTAGCAGAAGGAAGAAAAATATTAGTCTTCAGCCTTAAGGGACACACTTGCATGTCTCTAAACAACGTGAGAAAATTCTCTGTTCCTTCCTCCAGAGAGCTACACCCTAACCACAGCTGAAAGCTCATCCTCTCTGCCTGCCAGCTAAGGCACAGTTTATAAGGTAGAGCAGGATTCTTCACTCCAGCTCAGCAAGACTGAACCCACACACTCCATCTTAATGCAGAACATATTAATAGAAGATACACAGTTTAAATATTAGGTAAATAATTGTCCCAATTACATCATTCCAAGTCAAAACTCAGCTGCCAATTGCCCTGTTATCTGAAATGAGAGTGACTTTTTACCACAAGTAAAGACATGCTTCCTTGTTATTAGCACAGCTTAGTTAAAGTACTGAATGTTCACACGCTAGTTTATTTCACACTAACTTGGTGGGAATAGCATAAACAGGCAGCAGAAATAACCAAACACTCTATGGACCAAACCTCCAATAGTTGTGTATAACTAAGCAAAAAGAAATATAAACTTAATCCTCCTAATTATTTTCCTAAACGTAGTTGTGCCAAATATTTGATTCTCAGAAACACCTGTGCCCTCATTTTTAAGATTGTGATATATTTCCTTTTGTAATCTGGAATTGTAAATCATAGGGCTTGATTCACATGACTACCAGGGTAAATGAGAAGCAGAGCAACTGTGCTGTCTGGATGGTATTGTTGAAATATCTTCCAGACCAAGAAGCCCTGCAGTCTATCAGGGAAGGAGGGTGAATAAAATTGCTAAAAGCAGGCAAGAGATCAAGGCATGCAAGTAATGAGTAGCTCTTACAGGCACATTTTGCAAAGTTTACTTCAGGCACCAGTGAAATTGCTGTTTCTCAGATGGGTGCTCAACAGACTCATCTTCCATGCCATCTCACAGCTTAAAGAAATTGTTCCAATTGCAGGGGGACCTTCACATTTTAAGAAACATGTATGTCTATTTTTCCAAGGTCTTCTCAGTAAGAAAAAAACGAAGCTTATTTTCATAATGGAAATAAGACTTGTGTAGCACAGCCATAGCCAGTGCTCTCTCTGCTCTAGGAAGAGAATATCTGTGAGGAAAAGATCACATGCCTGAATTATGTAGGACCTTAGGGAAAGCAGAGCACTGACTCCTACACTGGGTGAAGGAGGGAAACAAAGTAGTAATTGAAATTTCAGAAGAGAAGGTTAAAATGAGCTACAAAAGTCTGGAGAAGGAGGGAAAAGAAAAGGAGGGAAGTCTACAAATGTAATTTAACATCATAAAAGTTTTTTCCTGGAAGTTTTAGAGATGGATATTGGGACCTCCCATTCATAGTAGCAAGTCTGAGACTTCAAGTTTATTTGATTCAGTTGTGGTCACATAAGCAGTACCTCACTGGTTCAAAAAAATTTAACTCATCTTCCAAACTTTTTGCACAATAATCCAAACTAACCTTAAGGTCCTCCAAAAAATCTAGATTCATCATCTGCTTTTTGAACACAAAATGCAATTTCACAGTGAACATAGTGCCAATATTTTGAGCACATTTTCACTTATGTTTCTTGAATTTGCTGCATTTCAGTAAAATAACAAGGTACAAGTGAGCTATTAAAAAAGTTGAACAAATGTAAAAATAAGGATTAAAGTGCTCTAAGGTTTGCTTTAAAGCTACAAAATTCTTATTCTTCAGAAGTATGGTATTATAATGTGTCTTGTAGAACTTCATTCAATTTCATGCCTCAATTTCTTGGAATTGACCATTTTTTCTGCATCATATTAATGATATCTTCTAATTTTTTTTGTCAATAGAGCACTGGTAACATTTGTGTCAGGTCATTAATGACTACATTGGATTCACTATTAAAAATCATTCAGTACCTGACCAGTTTTACCCAGTTCTTTGCCTGTACTATAATGCTTATAAAAATATCTGCTCTCCCAACCTAATTAATAAATTTCTGAGTAGCACCATATAATGTACTTTATTAATGCTCACTTCAGTCTCATTGTGTGCCACACTGTGTTTGCCTAGAAAATCAAGTTATTTTTGAGGAAAGCCCAGCTAATCAAATATAATCTTGTCTACTCTGATTATTCAACACTTCTCTAGTTGCTTTAAATTATTGCAGGCAACTCAATTAAAATTCAGGGACTTTTCAGACATGAATAATTTCTGTCCTTTGCCTCCTTTTTGCAGTGAAATACTGTACTGCCTGTTCTCAAGTTATAAACCACCCTGACTTTGTTGGAAATATTTCCCACCAAACTGATCCCACAGTCTCACTCTAATTTGTTTCAGAATTTTGGAATTAATAATTTCAGCCTATCTCAGTATTTCTTCTTCGAATACCTATCTCCCAGATCTATATTTTATTTGTTTATATCATACTAACCATAGGCTGAGGAGTACGTTTGAATCAATTTTAGAATAGTAGGGAAAACTCCCTTCCCTTCAAACCGTTTTCCCAAGAACAAGGTGAAGCTTTGCCAATGTGATGCTTAGCCGGAGAGAGCGCCATGGAACCGAAGCTCCAGAGCGGCTGTGCCCCAGCGCTGCCGATGCTCAGTCCCAGGCAGGTGCCAGCGCTGGGAGAGCCGCTGGAGCCGTGCAAGTGCCAGCCGTGCCACAGGATGGTGCCACAGCGTCAGCTTTGGCCCGGGCCCTGCTGCCGGAACAGCGCTGTGAAATCCCAAATGCTAAAGGAAACTCTGATACAGACTTTATGGACAGCAATGTCTGCGTTTGCTGTGCTCTGGGCAGATAATTCAAATTCTACAGGTGGGGTATTTTCTTTATCTGTACGCCTCTGATCTTCATTCCCGGATCTCATGGATATGTTTGGGGAGAGTGTGCACTAAGTACAGGTATTTTGCTGATGAAACAGCAGAGGACTCTTTGCCTTCATAACTTCGATTTTATGGAATATCTGTAAAACACACTGTGCAGAAATAATTTTAGTCGCCCAGCTATTGAGCTATTAATTTACACATCTCTTTCCATTTGATTTACCAAAGGTGTATTAAATGAACATATTCCTTCTGCTGTCGTGGTAGTTAAACCAGTCTAAGTCACTGTTGGTCTACTTTGGGTAATGTTTCAGTAGTTATGGGAGCAGTGGAAAAGCATACTTGTACAAGATACCTGAGAAATAGATATTCCATTCCTTTCCTGTGATGTGATAAGGTTCTTTACATGAAGAAAAAAGAAGTTCCCAAGAATGCCTAAACAACTGAGTAGTTGATGTGAGTATCTGGAGTGATGTGCGAGATAAAATCAAAATGAATTAACATTGTCAGATGCTTTTTGTTATTTATCACAGAAATTTATCTTTTGATCTTAAGAATAAAATTATATCATTAACTTCACTCTAGTAGGAGCCCTGTATATAATTAAGACCCCTCTGTCTCTCAGGTGAAAAAAGAATTGTTAATAACTCTATTGTTTATCATCCAGGTTGTAGTATTGCACATTTTTAATTACTTTGTTTATCATGATTTTCAAGCCTTAGAGGCCTTCTGGTCTTGGCTTACTTTATTTTAATTTCTGCAGTGGACATATAAATGATGAGCTATCACTGGTTTATTCTGACTTTTATTATAGTCTGTTGAAATTTATTCTATCCAGGCAATAATGTGATAAGATGCTGTCTTGTCAAACTCCCTGATATTTCATCAAACTGTCAAAATGTCGTCAGTTAAAGCACTGTTTTCAGTTCTATTCCAGAATTAATGTCAATGTTTCACTTCACTTGGAACAGAATCAGGCAACATAAATGAGGATTTAAAACTTATTACAAAATACTTCATAAAATATGGTAGAAATGGAACTGATGTACTACAAAGGTAAATTGCGGTTTGAGTCCATGGACTTAAGTATTTTTATTTTTCCAGTATAATTGTCTAGCTACTCATTTGGAAAAAGGTATTAACTTGTTTTACTACTGATTCAGTACCACTGATTTGAATCTTGAGATTCCTCGTGACATTCTTTGTGAATGGTAACTATGGAAATGAGAAATTATGACCCAGAGTACTGGTTGACAATATTTTGTGACAAGAATTATTGTCTGAATAGCTTTGCAAAATGTCAGCTGCCTTGTGGAATAACACTGCACACCTGATCATGAATTGTTACGGAAATTTCCCTATTTCACCACCAGTGAAAGCAAACCAGCAACATTCCCTTCTCCATCCTTCCCTTCCCTTCCCAGGAAGCAATTAAAGATTTCACTCCTAACCACAACCTATTACAATAAACAGTTCCTCATCTTTCTCATATCTGTTCTAAGTCTTTAGGGAGGAATTATGTTTGATGACACTTACAGTCTCAAACTTTTATAGGCACAGTTACACCCAAGAAACTCATAAATCTTCATATGCAAATGAACCTATGAAACTGCTCATAACCATGGGGCTGGGTGCTTAACCCACTTTCATCAGAAAGAAATCACAGTGCCTCACTCCATAGGTGCTATATTAACTGTCAGGAATTCAGGCAGTGGCCTCCAGGTGAAGACAATTAAGCTATCCTACCAGATCTGGAATGTGTTGGGAGCAATTCAGTGATTGGCTATAAAGGAAGGAAGAAAGGAATGTGTCCTGCTTTTCCTTGTTAGGGCTTGCTACCACCCTAGGGATAAGGGAACTGTTTATTTTTCTCCTGAAGGGGTAAAAAAAAAAAAATAGTTTTAGTTGCTTGTGAAGCAGGTGATCTGAACAGCTTAACCCACTTACTGTACCATACATATTCAACAACATTCCTTTTCACAGCTTCTTTCTCTTTTTTTTAATTGCATGCATGAAAAGCAGGAACGATCTGTTCTACCTCATCATTTGCCTGTAAGCTTCTCTGTCCATCTTGGAGGCTACAGGAAATCAGTGCTTTACCACTGGAATAACAAGGGAAAAGTAATTTAAAATGAAATGCATTTATGTTATGCAGTCCCAGTGCAGAGATATAGTCCAGAGTGGTCACAGATTCTTCCATATTTGGTAACATTGCTGCTGCATACTGAAAATTGAAAACAGAACTTCAGAAAAAGGGAAAAAAGTCAGTGGAATTTTAACTACAGCCCTGTGCACTCTGGCACCATGGTAAACCACAAAAAGCACACACAAGTGTGCTCTAACACATTTTGACCACGTCTTCCTGTGGTCATTTTGATGTTCAAAATCGGTACTGCTATTTCCTTCTCTTTTCCAATTAGTTTCAGTTGTTGCACAGTGGCATTGATGGGAGAACTGTTCCTGAAGCTTGTTCTGATAGAGTCTGTCTTCACAGCACAGGTTTTGTGGCAGGAGCCAGATTCAGAAACCCAGACTGAATCTCAGTACAGTAGATTTGACTCTCAGATATCAAAACTAGCAAAGAAAAAAGAAAAAGTAATTCTTTTCAGTGTCTGTTTGTAAAGTTGGGAACATCCCTTGCTACAGAAGTGTTTGCTAAAAATTAAGTTTCAGGAGAGCATTACAGAAGTTCGTGGGAGAGGAATTCACTGACAATTGCTAGATACAGAAGTCATGCTTGGCTCAGGAAGTTTCTCAGCTGCAAATGGCTGGAAGCTCAGGAAAATACTCCTGTCCAATGTTTCATATCTTTCTTAAGCATCCTGGCTTTTATGAGAAGCAGGACACTGTTTCTACTGGACTCTTGATCTTACCCTGCCAGGTCATTCTTATTTTGAAGCCTTACCTATTTCTAGTTCCAGAGTTCCTTCTGCATAAATTCTATGTTCTCAGATTTTTACTACGGAAAAATCCTTGTTTAGAGATAAAGCACCAGAGATTATAAAAAACCCCTTATAGTATTGAGATCAATCCATAGCTTAATATATTTCTTACATTAATGCCTTTACTTTTGTGTGTTAGGTCCCACACAAGGAGTCTGTCAGATCAGCACCTGATCTTGAAGTCTGTGTCTTTCACTGTTACATACTTGCTACACTGTGATAAATAATGTTATAAGAAAAGAAATCCTATTCTACACTACCTTTAGATATGTGAGTATAAAAGAAAAATACAGGTATCTGTTTTCAGTCTCCTTTTGAGGCATTAACTGTGTATGTCTGTATTCTGAGCACAGTGATACATACACTTTGAAGACAAGATAGCTGTTGCTTGTACAGTACATGTACCATGTGACCTCAATAAGCACTACATATTTCTCCCTTTTATTTCCTTTCCAATTTCTACTCATCAGAGAAAATTTTTGTTTCTCTGTCTGATTTTGACCAGTCTTGTTGAACTTCTGCATATTTCCTACCTTTGAAGTCCTATAATATTATCTCTGAGGATTTTCTTTTAGTTTTCCAGCTTGAGCCCGGCAAGACCATTCTGTGACATACCTTTTGATGTTTTAGTAGGTCACTGACATACAGCTTTTACCTGCCATCAGACTTCAAAGCCTGTAATGTTTGGCAGCCAAGCCTGTCTCGGGGATTCTTCTATTGGTTGGGAGAAGTTACTGAAATTAGATGGCAAATGCTGCAGCAACACTGGAGTCACATTCCTATGCTGAAGAAGATTGCCAGTGTGGCTTTGTTGATTATATGCTGCTTCATGGCTGCATCTGGCACTGGAGGCTCTCTGTCTGAAGAGTATGGTCTCCAAAGCTGTTCCACAGAGCAGGGGCAGGGTGAGAAGGAAGGAGCCAGCCCAGGTTTGTGGCCTGCTTTTGGTAAAGTCCTCAGATTCTAGAAGAACAGAATTTTTATCTCTGTAGGCTTTTACCTACTGGGACTGCTCTTCCCAGAGCAACTGCCCGAGGTGTCTGCTGAAGCAAAAGGACTGCACCTGCAGCCATCCTGCCCTGACTCGAGGCTGTCTCCTCACAGAGGCATCCCATCTTATGTGGCACCCCGTCTTTGTGAATCTTGGGGCAAGTGTGGGAACTCACAGGGCATCCCCACATGTTCCCACCAAGACAGTTTATTCAGGAGAAAGCTGAGGAGGGTCTCCAGTCAGAGTGCATTCTGCCATAGCTCAGGTGCTATCAGCAGCCTTTCCATTCACTGGATTTGTCAACCTACCAACTTTGATTCCTCATTCTTGCTGTTATCAAACACAGTACCATGCTGCTAACATGCCAATGAACAGTCATAACTTGGACACAAACAAGTAGGGTTATTTATTTATATTTGATACTGCAGTCTTCTAGTTATATACAATTTGGATTTCTCATTAGAACTATAGATTTGTAAATAGTATTTGCTAAAAATAAACTCCTTTTAAATAGCTATCAGTACGTGCAAGCTTTTCTCAGAATAAAATATTAAAATACTGTGATTTTCAATGCAGTGAATTGTTTTCTATATTTTTATGCTATATACATAATCAAAAGTAACAGATCTTTATACATTTTGTTAGCCTATATCTGTAAGTATCATGTTGGATTATTTTACCTAGGCAAGATGACAGAAATAGATCAGTCCTATTACTTTAATCCTTCTGTGATTAGTACCATATTTCAAAAGGCATGCTGCTCTTTTAGATAAAATGCTTTTTTCCCAGGTTTTTATATAAATATGTATACATTAAATAATAATGGTCCTGATTTTGTACATATTATTCAGTAGAGAGCTTCTGAAAGAGCAGAAAACATGGCTTCCATTGCACTAGAAAATGTTAAATAATATTAAATAATGTTGTACAAAACAAGGCCAGAGTCTGTTCTCACATCTGTTATTCAAATATTATATTCCCATAGCATCTGCTGTCTTGCAGCTAATCAGATTCATCATTGCTATTTAAAGCAAAAACAGGAAATAAAACAAAACTGACAGACCACTGTTGGTGTTGGATTAGGAATTTTTGAAGTCCAGTGTGAGACTGATGGCTATAGCACTTGGTGTCTCAGCCCATGGCCTGCAGGGAATTCTGCATTAGGCACCTACACTCCCTGTATAGTGAGCAGGAAGATTTAGGAGCCTCTTTATAGGAGAGCTGAACAACCTGTGCCCTGGGCAAAGAGCAGTTAAGGTCAGCAGGAAATCCCCTTCAGGAATTCAGGTGCTGCACCAAGGCTGGGAGCCACTCAGGAGTTGTCCCTTGGGACCAGGCATCTACAATTGTTCCATCAGAAACTGCATAGAGTTCACTACATTTACTGAAGCTTTTGTACAGTAATTCAGGGATCAGCAAACTCAGAGATATGTCAGAGGCATAAAGTAACTTGTCTTTAAAGGGCCCATGCCTGTATCTTTTCCATATTTCTGTTTATTTATATGAGATGTCTTCACATGGACAAGTTTCACAACTGTATGGCAGATGTTTCTTTCCTCAGTTTGTAATTACATCACTTGAGTGAAGATCCAATGTTTTGAAAGAAAAGAAATACTGATGGGTGGAAAAGCTCAGTTAGAGTAGAAAGTCTTCTCCCAGAAGCTGTCTGAAACTCATATTCATGATCAAGAAGTATTCATAATTGTCATTGACAAAGGCAACCAGATTTTTGTAGCTGAGAAACACCACCCACAAATTAAGCAAATTATTATGCAGGACTAGGAATAGAGCCCTCTCCTGATGCTAGTCTAGAGGCATGCCACAGAATTCTCATGACAATACTGCCCCAGGAGACTGACCTGCATTGACTGACACAGAAGATACTGGCAATAGCACTGTACTTTCAAAGCCTATGACATCATAATCACTTTAGCAACTTCACTGAACAATATTACACCCTCTAGCATCTATACACATACCAGGATTCAATAAAGTGTAATGTCATTTTAAAGACTTTTAATACAGGTGATTAAAATTACTGTATCACAAAGCAGACTGTAATACTTAATTTGGTAAGAAGATGTTAGAAAGAACTTGACTGATATATTCAGGTTACAAAGTCCAAGATGAAAACTACTGAACGAGCTCCTTGTACAAAAAAATACTTCCTCAGGTAATGTGACCTGCATATGAAATTCAGTAAAGCTTGAGATCCAGCCATTATAGCTGGATTATGTTTTCCTAGCCTCGCTAATATTATGCTCAGATTATATTAATAATATAATTATATATTATATATAATATAATATAATTATATATTATATTAAAAGAAATGCTTTTCTGGTTAGAAAGAAGAGTAATCACATAACTCTACTTTAAAATGGAGCTGCATTGTGAGCTTTAGTAAAGGGTAAAGTATATCTTGCTCTGTAGTGATGAGAATAACCTTTATTTCCCAATCCTTTTGAGTCTTGAGGTACTGGATGGTGGCCATTAGATATGCACAGGAGAATGCAGTTCATCACCTTTCCCTCACTGCAGCTCTCCACTCTAGCTGCAGTTCAGATAAACTTGTAAGAACACACAGGCACAACATTTCAATTTCACCATGATTAGCTCAGTTGTCCTTTCCAGCCAATATTGGTCAGCTTTACACTTTTACTACACTCATTAAACAATGTTCACTTGTTCACAGCAAACACACATCATAGTATCTCAAACATATATATTGTCATAAAAACTGAACCTGAAACAGTTTCTTCCTGAACAAACTGCATAACAGCCAAGGTATCAGCAGTGCTGATCTTTAGCTGAATCTCTCTTTTATTTGTCTAGGCTCCAACATAAAATATGATCTCTGGCAGCAAAACTGCATATGGAAGCCAAGTGGAGTCCATAAGACTAGCACAGAAAACCCTGAACCACAATGAGAAAAACCATTTCAGCTTCCCCTCAAGCAGGTTGTGAGGTTACAGCTCCCTACCCCATCACAAACGAGTACTCTTGGGTTTGCCACCTTTGAGGCAGGCTGTACTCACTCTCTTGGAGAAATGATCTGAGTGAACTGCAAGACCTTTAACCATAGGGGTTCTTTTAACCGAGATCATTTTGTCAAGACCAGATTTAAACAATCATGATACAGCATCAGAGGCAGGAGAAGGAAGAGGCAAAAGCACAGATCTGGAAGTAGAAACCACTTAAACACATAGAGTGCATTTGATTGCTACTTGAGGACCTTACGTGCTCTCCCAACCTGAAATACACTGTTCTCCCTGTCAGAGAACTATTGTTAGAGGAAAAATGGAATGGACATTAAAAATAGTTCTGAAACTACTGAGGATTAATGGGGTATATTTGCTACATTCAAATTGACTTACTGTTGTGTTAATAATTAGTCAAATTTAATTAATAATTAGTCACTAATAACTACTAATTAACTAATAATTAATTAATTAATAATTAGTCAAATTTGGGGGAAGGAAAAGTTTCGAGCCACACTTTTTTTTTATCTGATTTATCAAATTCTTGAAGTACTAAATATTGTCAAGAGCATACAAATGAATTTTTGCTTTGAGGCTGAGAGCAGCAATAGGCAGCACTTACAGAAGGACTTTGTGTGCTCCAGAGCAGACGAAACTCAGTGACAGCAGGAGTCCCTCCAGCACCCTGCAGGGCTGTTGTCCTGAGGGCTTCCAGAAACTGGGTAACACTGTCTCTGTATCCTATAATCGACTTCCAACCCTTAATTCAAATCGCAAAGCCAACAGAAGCTGCATCACAAGCCCCTTCTCCTGCAAGGCACATCCAGCACTGACAGCTTTGCTTACCACCTCTCCCAGCTGGCAGCTGCAGCCCTGCTGCCCAGAGCACATCAGACCAAGAGCCGCCCGGCTGACAGCCTTTGGCAAGATACCACCTACAAGGAGTTCCCAGCCAAACCTCCTGTTCCCTGTAGAAACAGGCTGTTTCTCTGCTAACCCTTAATTGTTGGGCTTTCTGTGCCTTCAATCCTGCTGGTACCGGTAGGGCAGGTGTGGCTAACTGAGCCGGGGTGGTAGCTCCAGGCCTCCTGGCTCCCACAGCAGCAGGTCGCTGTGCCGTAATTACTGTTGGTTAATAGTGTGTTTGGCAAGCTGTGAACGTTCTGCAAGTTGTTTCCTTCATGCAGTCTTTCCTTTCATTCCTCACCACCCACTGTTCTCCTTGGCAATTGCTAGTTAAGGTGGAAGTTTCTTAAGAAACTGCTTGTTAAAAACTTGGAAACAGGGTGCATGTGCCAGTGGCAATCCTTTCCCCTGCAGGATTAGCAAATGGAGCTGTTCTGTGTCCAGTTGCATTTCTCTCATCGTGCTTCCGGCCTTGCATAATTTGTGAGGAACAGTTTAGGATCTTATGTAGCTCATCCTGAGCAGGGCAGGATGCCATATATAAGACAGAAGATCAGGGAATGAGTTTTAAATTAGATCAGTTGATGTAACTGTAAAGAAAAAGTCAACAGTTTGAGGCATCAGGTCAGATGCTCTGCATTAAGCTGAAAAACAGCTAGATCATCTGAGAGAAAAACCAGATAAAAATTGTGAAATAGATTAGAGGAGAAGAGGGCTATTAGCAAAGGGAGAGGTGATTGAGTGAATATCTCCCATAGAAAAGAGACCTCGTTCATCACATTAAAAAGTATGGAGGGATTATCTTGGGGGTGAATTACAATGAGCCATTAAATAAAAATTTCATTTTTTAATACATGCTGAAGCTATGAATTTTATTTCCCTTGTTCATCTTTGTGGTCTGCCTTAAGGATTAGCACTGAGAAGGGAGATGGCTGATCCCTGTGTGAGTGGCACGTCTGCAGGAGATGGAGTGCTCCTGCTCTCTATCAGTTGGCTCTGCAGGTTCATACCAGTCCAGAGTGGCTGCTGTAGTTTCACCCACACAGCTCCCCCAAGGGCATCTGCTGCACTGGCTGAAATGTAGGGTGTTCTAGGAAGTGTGCATATCTTGATGGGTTCTCAGGTAGGTGGGTGGTATTTATTACAACAAAAGATCTTGTGAGAGAAAAAATAAATTCTTTTATAAACCATCAGTAGATGCAGTAGGGCTGGGGGAACAATTTTCTGAGTTGTCTCAGACTTTATATAAATAATTTTCAGGAGTTCTAGCTGTTCTTCAATAACAGTTCACTTAAAATACAGCAGTGGGCAGGTTTTATATTACTAAAAATGTCACATTATTTCCTTAAACAGAAGGGGAGTCTTAAATGGTTTTCTGAAATACTGATTATGTTGGCCTTTTGCAGGACTCTGCATATAAATTCTTGAAAAGAAATGGTTTATGGAAATACTTCTTGAGACCAGAATTTTTCTTGCTGGAATGCAAGAAGAAGGTAGAAACTTCTACCAAGTTACCTCTCTAAGTCATTAGTTAAAAATTATTTAAAGTGATGCTCAGCGTAGGGTCAGAGTTGGGTTTCTTGCTGTTGCTTCCCTTGCAGATGGGGCAGTTATTTAATAGTAGCAAATATCCAGCTCTGTACTGAAGGCTTATGGCCTGTAGTGAGCTATCTGCTCATAATTTATGTCTTCCAACTAGTCTAGAATATCTGGCACTTCTTCACACAGATAGAATAGAGACAGTATTTTGAAACTGATTTCTTAACAGAAGTTACTTTCTCAATTCCAGTTACATTATTGCTGTTATCTAGAAATATTTCTTCTCTGGACAGTGATTGGAGGCTGCAATGTAGAGCAGCTTTCATCAGACAGGTATTTCTTTGGATTTCAAAGGGACTTTCGTGAGAGTAAAGTAAGAAGGAAGAAACAGGTATTTGGAGTTTGGGGTTTTTGTTGGTTTATCTTTTTTATTGTAACAGAGATATGCTAAAGCTTTTATTTCACTGTGTACACATGCTCTATCAGGAAAAAAACATTTTAAAAGAATCATAAAAGTGGTTCTTACAGAGTTGGAAATTTCAGTGGCTGCTCTCATGAAAATTTAGCATTTTCAAAGAAAACAAATTCAATTTTGGTGCCTCTTCTTGGGGACTACATGGTTGAGACACTGGCCTCTTATTGCCCCCGTCTTCTCTATTTGCCTAATAATTTGCCTAATAGTTTGTTCCAAGTAAGCTATGATAGTTGGATAAAGTGCAGAAAGAAAAAGACATCCAGCAACCTTTCACTTGCTCACCTTCTGTTACTGCCCTGCAGCCTGCATTACTGATGCTGTAGGCTATGTTTGGCTAACAAGGGGCATTTGCCCTGTGGACTGGTAAAGGGTGACCAACATCCAGCAGCTGTCAGAGCCTTAATCCTCTTTCCAGTTTATCTGTCACAGCAAAAGTTGCACAGCTGGTCTTTTATGCAAGACATATTTTCTTGAAGGTAGATCTATTACTTCCATTTCTCTTTCATGTAACATTTTCCAAGGCAGTTTAGGAGGTAATCAACATTGTACAGTCTGAGAGACGGTTGCAGCTGTTTTGTGCTAGATTCGATTCAGGGCGAGTGCAGACAATCTGTATTCAATTTGGCAGCCAAACTGAAAATAGGGAGGAAAAATAAGATCTGAACAATGAAAATGCAAAAGGACAATTGTTTGCTGTTTTACTTTGAGGAAAACCCAAAACTTCACTTAACATTCCCATAATGCAGCGTGTGGGCTCAAATCCTTTTTTCAAAAGATGTTTCAAGATAGGCCTCCCACAATGCAGAACACTTTAATGTTTTAAATCAAAAGTGACTGAAAAAAATATTTCAAAAGCATAGAAACATGTAATCCTGGGGGGTTTTGTTTCATTTTCGTTTATTTTTGGGTGGTTTTGTTTGTTTGTTTGGTGTTTTTTGCAAACAAACAATTCACCAATAAATTTGCTGAACACCTGTATGGACCCAGGTTAGCTGATGTGAGAGAGACAAGACTGTGGAGGGGTTGGAACATAATGAAGTGTATGTCTACTTCAGAAACAGTGAAAGGACTAGAGAAGTCACTTATATTTTCAAAAAGAGTGTCTGTAAGGAAGAGACTGCTGCAGCTGTATGCTTTTCTTTTGAACAAAGGTTTAGCTGATCAAATAGTACTCATTGCTTTGTATTCTATCTATTGATAAGTATAGGTGGAATTTCTTGTTTATCTTTTTTGCTGCTATTGAACACTTATCTAATGGTTTCAATGACTTTTCCCACAATGAACCTTTCTTTTTCTGATGATGTGATTGTTGATTGTACTATTCAACCCGCATTCCCCACCATACTTCCTTGCTTTCCCATTAAATTAGTTTACAATTGTTTACTCTGGCCTGATTTTGACATTTGCAGGATCAATTACCTGAATGATCAAAATCCTTTTGAAGGTTAGAGTATTGTTTTCTTTTTGACTTTTTTCCCCATGCTTAGAATACTTGAAGAATTTATAACACTTATTTATAACACTGGATTTCTAAATTTACATCACATTTTATTTAGATTTTTTCAAGGTGAAGAAAAGTTATTGAACATGGCTTAACATTGACACCAGAGATAAGAAATGTCACAAGTTGTATTACTTTAGTTGTTTAGTTTCAGGCTTTATGAACTCCGAAAGAAATTGAATAGAATTCTTCCAGTAGAATAAATAATGGTAAATATGGAGAGGAAGGAGGAACCACAGAGAAGGTTGGTGCTTTAACACAAAATCCTGCATGGAAGTGGCTGGGGAAGGAGGCTGAAGCAAGGATGGGGGAAATTGAAGATGCAAAGCCTGAAACTGCTAGCATCGAGGAGCTGGGCTAGGAATTAGATGCTGAGGGCTTTGATACATTACTGAAAGTAAGTCCCATTCCAGAGCTTGGGCATTGGATATAAGACTGCTGAATTTAAATGGCCTCTTAACTGGGAGAAATAAAGTGTGGATTGTAGTCCTGCCTCTAGAAGATGCAAAAACTACTGCTGCCCTCAATCACTGCATGTGATGTAACAGAAGTTTGTACTCAGGTCTAAAGGTCATGGTATTGCTGGGAATTATCTGAGTTTCTTTATGATGATGCAAATTTCTGCCGTTCTAACTTCTCTTTCATTTTAACAAGAAAAAGGTGCATATATCTGCACATGTAGCTAAATTCAGAAGCGAAATTATGCCAAAATATGTCAGGGTAGCTGGATCCACTTCCATCTTGGGGATATAATCTGACGTTATGTATTAATTTTATTGCTCCTTTCATTTTCATTAAGTAGCCAGCAGAGCTCATCCAGGAATAAAGGTGGGCTGCGCATAGTAGAAAGTGTGTGAATGTCTGTGTGTGTGTGCATGCACACGTTACTCACTCATAAGAATACTGGAAGCTGTGCAATTAATGATCAACTGGGCCCAGGAATACAAAGCGTGGGAGGTTGGGCATGAGAAATTCATTCTGTGGTTTGCCACGGTGTTTGTGTTCCTTGTTGGCCAAATCACTTAAAAGCAAATCCTGTTTGCTAAACACCACGTGGCCCGAATTTGGGCTTATCCTCGCTTTAGAAGGCTGTTGTGTGTACAGCGCTGACTGCTGTGCGGCTCCTGCCCTGCGCT
>VZTZ01028728.1:3332-157327 GCA_013400955.1 Drymodes brunneopygia | reverse complement strand
GGCGCTGCGGGAAGTGCCCGCCAGGGGCCGTGCGGTCCGGGGCGGCCGCGGGGCGCCGGGAATGCGCGGCGGGGGCAGGGTGGAGCGCCGACCCCCGCCCGGGGCACCGGGAGCGGCCCTGCCCTCGCCCCGCCAGCGACGTGGCCCCTTTTTTCCTTTCTTTCTTTCCTTTTTTTTCCCTTTCTTCCCCTCCCTACTGAGGAAATTGTGCTGGGAGAGCAAATTTTTGAAATATCTGGCGCTTTATTTTTTTATCTTTTTTTCCGTCGGGACGGGCAATGGCTCGCTGTGAGCCAAAGGAGTCTGGAGGCGTTTATAGCAGAGCTGGTGGATGCTTTTCGTTTTCAAAGCCAGAGTCTCCTGAAGAAATATGAAACACTTCTCAGTAATGAAAGGCATGTGTTCTGGGAGGGAAACTTTCCCCATCTGCCTTGTAACACAGGAGGAACAGACGTAAGGGCTAATATTTACGAGGAAAAGGTGCCTCTTGTGCTAAGCTGTTCAGTTTTGGTTTTCTCAAGTTTTTTCCTCTTAGAAACACTTTGTCATCACTTTCATAATTTTCGAAGTGATGGCATTATCGTAGTGCTTGTACAAAAAAGGGCAACATTTCTAAAATAACACAGCTTTAAAAGCATGGACTTGCCACTGGAACAGGTCTAACACATCATGCTACTTAAAAAGTTGACTCTGAAGCTGGCCAGACTTAAAAGAGGCATGTCTTTTAAATAATATGAAAATCTTTCTCGATATAAATGGATATCACAGTTGTTAAGAGGAGAGAAGGTTATGTGGCTTGTTTTGCCTTAATTGCAAGGTAGAATTGCAAAGTAGCTTTGTAGCCATGAGAATTATATGTGGGAACAGAAGAAACTCGCTTAAACACTATGTTTAATGTAAACCTCGCTTCAATCCACTTAAGGTGTTTGGAATTGCTTAATTATCTGTATTATTTGTATAGTGTCATGAGTGCTCTTATAGGTACTGACTTTAAGCAGTAAACAGAAATTAGAGCAGTTAATTTGTGTTAAATTCTGAAGTTTTCTTCTCCCTCCCCCAGCTCACGCTCCCTGGAAGGCCTGCACATTAATTACAAAAACAGCTGCTTTGACCACGTTTCCTCTGATATTTTTAAATTGCAAACAGAAATAAAGCAGAAATAATGGAAAAATAATTGAGGTGCATTAGAGCAATGCCTATTGAAATTCATAGTGGGAATGTTCAAAGTGGTAAAGGTGCTACTACTTCAGTCGGTCCAACCAAATACAAACATACACAGGAGAACCCGTTTCACACTGTAATTTTTACTTCATAATAACTTTTATTTTTAGGTAAAGTAATTGAATTTGAATGTTTGCTGCAGATGTGTCTGCAACTCACATTAACTTTTTAGCTATTGTGTTCCAATTGGGGTTTTGGTTTTTTTTCCCCTGTGGTGTTTACGCTATAGTGTAAACACGGAGAATTTCTCCTAGTGTTGAGAGAACAACAGCAGGCATTGTGGGAGCTGCTGGAAGTGTACCTGACTCTGCCACCTGCAGTTTGCTTTGAAATGGATCTCTAAACCTGACATTGCAAAGTTTTCAGTAGCTTTCAGGTTTGGCTTTTTTTCCTAAAGGAAAGAAATGCAGTTTCTTAGTTTATACTCCCCCAAATTTGTGCATTTTTATGGTGGAACTTTCAGAGCGGAGCAACATTGTTCACGATAACTGCACTGAGACTTGCAGATAAACTTTGATACTAAAATATTTTTTCATTCTCTTCATTTTTCTATGTCTTTCTTTTGAATGACTTTCATATTAATAGGTAAGTCTGAAAAGCCCACGTAACTTCTTTCAGGATATTTTCCTTTCTGAGACAAGCTGTGATAATCCATGGTTTCTTGCTTGGCACACTACACAAAAAAAATTCATCCTATCAGATCAAGGCTGTGTAGTATCTTAAGAGATCGGATGCTGAATACAGCCTGGTGGCTCATGCAAGAGGGGATGTTGATCATGGTCTGTATCATATCAAGTGTTTCTGTGATTGTATTCAGTTGAAGTAACATTTCGTGGTAAAGAATAAGTCTTGGTTAAAGTAGAGAATGCAATTTCTAAATATTCATGGAAGAAACTTTTCTCATGAAATAAGCATGCATCATGATTAGTTTTTGAAATAATTTTGGCATGCCATTGATCTTTTTTATGCAACAATCTATCTGCTGTACAGATTTAAATAACTTCAAATAGTCAAAGCCTTTATAGTACTCAGTTTAGCATTTTTATGTAAAGCAGTATCATCCTGAAAGAAGTTTTGGATCTTGTTGGTACAAAAGTATTACTTCACATACATTTCTATATTAATCAGCATTTGTCCTTCTCCTCCACGTCCTTCCCCCTTCCCAATTTTTAAGGGTTTCACCTTTGGCTTGTCCAATGGCCATCAAGTGACAGTGAGTGTTGACTGTGGGAGCTCTACAAGCACGGCGGCTGCTGGGATGTTGCGACAGAACGGCGGAAGTAACAAGCGTGGTTTGGGATTAGCCCGACTGTCTACCTCCAACTTCTTCACCATCTCCAATTCAGGAAACTGGGGAATGGGGCGCAGCACCAAGAGCAGCTCTCTGAGCAGCATTAGCTCCAACTCTGACTGCTATGATAATCCTGTTGTGGATCCAGAATATATCATGCAACTGGTGAATGATGTCAGAAAATTTGCAGATGTGCTACTCTATTTGAAGGAAGCCTTTCTTTCAGAAGGTGTGTTGGTTGTTCTTAATTCTTGGATTTTCTGAAACTCTAACAACTCTATTTGTATGTTTTAACTAGTGTTTGCTGTAGTTGTTTCCCCCTGCCCTTTACCTTCACCATTTCTCCTCCCTTCCTCTTCCCTCCCCACCCCCAGCATGATGATTACGGGAAGTGATGGTTTTTAGTTTGGGTTCTGCATTTCCTCACCAGAACAGTGCAATCTGTTTCATAATCATAACAAGGGAAAATAAGCTCTTAGCAGGCTGTCTAGGCTGATGCTTAAATTTGTGAGACCATCAACTGATTCCTTTTTTAACCACTTGAGTGTTTTTTTGTAATTCCAAACAATTCTATTACTCTTTTGGTTCTGTTTCAGTTTTCTAGGCTGGTGTGCTTTTTCAAAGTCTTGCACACTAATAGTTTGCATTTTGAGGTAGAAAATAACTACACTGTCTTCCTTTGCAAGAGAAGTATTTACCTTTTTCTGCCAGCAGGTGGAAACTGCAAATTTTCTTGTTTGCGAGAGGTGTGCATTGTTGTGTTCCTGTTTCTTTCAGGAAAATAGCATTAGTCCAGTTTTGGTCATCAGGAGCAAGGCTTTTATCTAAATTGTGTGAGATTAATAGCTGAAATGACAGCCAGAGGAGTTTTGTATAAAATGTCCTGCGTGCTGAACGTTTACAGTCACCTCTGTGCTCAAGTAAGTGTGCACACAGCTGAAATACTGCTGCTAAAAGGTGTGTGAACAATTCTTAAGAGAGCAATAATTTGACACCAGTGATCACTTTGTGTCCTCATAGTTTTTGCTGAGCACACAGCATGAGCAGAGTTATTTGTGAGGTTGGGTGTCTGGTGGCTACTGAGAATGAAATGGGCATCTTCTAGGAAAGGACTATCAAAACACTGAAGTGTTCCCGTTGTCATGCAGCAGTAGTTAATTACTTGTCAGTTTAAAATTTTGAACTCTGAAGATCCGAAAAAACTAACATGGAAGACAGGAGTTGTCATCTTAATTTATAATATGGTGTAGAATTAATTTGTGAATCAGTATTGTCCATTTAAAGGATTTATTATTTATAAAAGAAAGATGTTCCTCTTCCATAGTTGGGAGTGTTCTTTTTGACCTTTTTCCCCATATTATAATGAGCTCTGTAATGTTGGCCTTGCTTACTGCTGGCTGGAGACAACCTCCTAGAAGCTGCATAGTTTGGTTTGCATTTTCTGATGTTTGGAAGTGTTCACAATTGTCTGTCCAAAAACTAGCAAAAACTTACTAAGGTGGTTAAACAGACTTCTTGCACATAAAATTCTGGTTTGTAATGCTTGCATCTAACTACCAACTTGAAATTAGTTACATTAATTATTCCAAGATGGAATCAGTTGTGAGGACAGGAAATAAATTTCTTCCTTTTTGGAACGGTTGCATCAGTGAGTGTTTATATTTGCTTGGTAAGCATTCCTAGAGCCTGCTGTAGGTCTTTCAGCTCGTAAGCACTGTTCCCTCAGCTTCTACATCAACTATTAATTGTTGCATTGCCTCTCTGGCAGGTTTGTCCAAACTCCTGATGCACAGTAGCTTCATGCTGACCATGTGGGTCCCAGTTGTCCCCATTGTGCTGCTGGGGTCTGCAGTGGTTGGCAGCTGATTGCCAAGGGTATGTCCTTCAGTGTCACACTGACTGATGCTTGTATTCCCTGTTTGTGGTACCTGAGCTATCATAGAAGAGCCCAGCAGTTATTCACCTGTGGTTCACTTATCAATGATCCAATCTTGGATGAAAAAGCTAAGAAATTTTGCGTTATATCATCTGTTTGTGCCTAAACTAGAACATAAATGCCTTGGGATTACAGACTTTAACTGTGTTTTGTTGTGGTACCAATGCAAGTCGATTTGCCACATGAAGAATAGGTTGAAATCTCTTGAGGGGAGTATTAGGTAAATGAAATGTTCTGTAGATTTCAAGGCTACTTCTCTTTGCATTCCTTATGCTATCATGATTTAATTGCTTACAATAGTCTCATTGTCGTAATGCTAAATAATTTTTGATACTCATCAACAAAAGGAAACCCAAATCAACAACCAACCAACACCCCCCAAACCAGCAAGCAAAACACTCTGAATGTAACTGTAGAGTTTAAAAGTTTGGCAACTGCTTGGACATGAGGGAGCTGCAGTTGTCTCTGGTGTTGAGTGAAATACTGCATGTTCCATACCCTTCAGTTCTTGCTGTTCCTTGGATGTAACGTTCTGTTATTAATGATCCAATCTGAGGCATAAAGATACTTTACTACTGTCTTCATTAAAGGAGAGCTCTGGGCATTTTTTGAACCTAGGTCAGTGAATCTAGTGCTGTTTCACAAATTTTGTATTTTATTCTACTTGATGAGAGGCTGAAACTGTAGTGGTGGTTAGTGCAACTGATGCAGTTACTGCATCAGTCTCTTGGTCCAGTCTTGAGCTAAATTTCCAGATGAGCAAGATTGTCATGTGGCTAGTACTAGTAAGGACAGTTACTGTCACTGTTTTTGTGTTTGAACTGAAAGGTCTTCAGTTGTAGCATTTGTACTTTATGAAGTTAGGGATAATTGACATTATTGAGAAGTCACAAAATAAGTCAATCTTCTTTCTTTTCTGATTAGAAGAAAATGAAAACAATTCCCTACTGATCCCTGCCTGGAAGGCCAGACCTGAGAGAGTATTTTGAATTAATACCTAGAAGACTCAGATCATTGCCTATAATTTGTGCTATTCTTAGTGCTGTTCATTTGACTGTTCAGTTTTATTGTTGGCATTGTTTTCCTGATGTGCCCCGGGTTTACTTTTTTCTGTTTTAACGTGCATCCCAAGTATAAACTGTTATGACATAGTGGCTTGAAAACTGGTGAGTTTTCTGTGGGCTTTGAGTTCCAGCAGTAAAATTTCAGCTATTGGCTGAGAGTGTGAGAACCTTACTGCTGCCTTCAGCTTACACCACTTTTTAGAAAGGTAGGACACGCAGGGAAGTAGAGTCTAAAGGCTGGAGCCAGTCTGTGGTTTTCAGAGTAGTGGCACTCAAGAGGAGAAGTAACTTCCTATGGTAAAAGCAATTTTAGGAACTGAGAAGTTGTTTGCTTCCCACGGAGACCTGCTGAAGGCTTAAAAACCTGACCACAGTATTGAAAATGTTAAAGATTTTGAAGTGTCTGAGGTATATTTAAGATAAATCCTGTTACTTGAAGAGGTTAGTTCTTGTCCCAAACATGCAGGACCTAACTCTTACAAACTTGTATTAGAGAAACTACCAGTTAAAGAAAATTGCTTGTTTAACTGATATGCGAAGTTGAGAATCTATTTAATAGGTATTTATGTATGAGGTTGGTGACTACAGTCCAAGCTTTTACTGCATATAATAAATTTTACTGATGCTTTAATTAAATGATGCTACTGTGTGCTCTTTGCTCAAATAAGATTAATTTTCTCAGGTTTAAAAAGAACAACCAAAAGAATATTTAGGATACAGTAAAATATCTTCTAATTACGAACTGGGAGTAAGTATTTAATCTTTTCACAGTACATAGTAGCTTTTGCTTGTATTGCATTAGGGAGGGGGAAAGCTTTCCTATTTCCCTACTCTGAAAGTAGTTAGCTACTAGTTTTGTTTTATCTGCTGCTTTTTTTTTTTTTTTTTTTTAAGGAATATTGTTTATACTCCAAGGGCTGCCCTTGAGACTGTGGGAAATAATGTGTTTCATTATGAATAGCCCTAAGGGTAAAATTTGCATGTGGTTTAAAAGTGCAGGAGTAATTACATTTTATTATGTAGTCTTCTTGACTGTACTTTAGAATGTATTTTGGAATTTTTGCTTACTTTATCACAAACTTTGAAGTAATCTTCAAAGTGTGATATTGTGTCCTTCATGTGGGTAATTCTGCATCCTTTTAATAAGCAAAACCTTTTTTCTTCAATTTCATCCTATCTCCAACTAATGTAAATTGTAGTTAATTTAAAAATGTTAGTGTATCTTTTTTCCCAGGTATCTTGGAAACCAGAGTAGCAAGATAAAGCTATGATCTTTCATCATAGATTTCTCTGAGGATCAGAATGTGTCTGATTTTTTAGAGCTTGATAGATTTTTGGTTTGGAGTTTGTTTTTTGTTTGTTTGTTTTTGATGGGTTTATTTTTATTTTTTTTTAGCTGAAGCAGAGGCAAAGGTACTGCTGAAGCTGGATGGCCTGGTCAGGAATGTTTGCATTCTCTTTATAGTAGCACCAATACTTTCAAAAGCATCAGGAATGCTACCTAACTTGAAACCTGTCAGGTTGTTATTTTTGAAGGGTAAGATATTCACCCCAGTGGGACAATTCTAAAGGTGTCTCAAGGTAAACAGTTTCCTCGAAATGAGGAGCTTGTAATCTCTAGTGACTTCAAAACCTTCTTTTAGCACCACAGAGATTGGTGTTAATGGCATGCTACACTAAAAGCCAGAAGCCATTTACTGAATATAGTGCCTGAGGCTCAAAGGTGAATGATTTCTCTTCAGCCCTTCCTGGCTTGATAATGTATATTGTCCCTATTTTTAGTATGATTAAGGCACTGTAATATTTTTAGCATTTCATTTTTTATTTCTTTATTTTCTTATGGTCTAAAATACTAATGTCTTTTTTTCTGAGGCAGTGTTCTTGAAAGTCAGTTTATCCTGTTTTGCTAGGGAAATCTGAAGTTCATTAGTTATTGCAGTGAAGATTACAGATTTGAATTTATGATAATTTTTAATACTAGGTGTAATTTTACTGTTTGTTCTTTATTCCAATTTTGATGTTTCTCAATGAAAGGTGTCTTTGATACACCTTAAACTAGATGTATTTACCTGTCTAATGACACCTCATACTATGACTGCTTGGTAGGTGGGCAAACTGCTCTAAACAAGGATCAGATAAAGTGTTTGCTTTTCTTTGCAACAGTTTCTGGAAGCAACATTTGGGGGAGTTTTTTATATTTGTTCTTTTGAGGGCAGTTGGACTGATCTCAGACTTTTTGTGGAAGATGGTGCTGGTTTTCTGCTGGGTAGTATTTTATGTGATAAATGAAAAACTTTCATGAAAGAAAGGAACGTAAAGTGCTGTCAGGGCAGCTAACTTTTGGGAACTGTGAAAACAGCGATTATCAAATGTGTAAACAACCTGCTTGTGAATTATTAAATGACCTTGAGAATTGCTAGAAAAAGGCAGAGGAATCCATGTAAAATGTAGCACATTGTTTCTCTTATTCCATGTAGCACAAAAAAAGAAGGAAAACAAACTGGCTAGTAACTAATAATATTACAGAATTAAAAATACTTGAGGATGTTGACAAATAGTCTAAAATGGAATTTTAATGTTTATCGCTTCCAGAGTCTGTCGAAGTGTAATATGCTTGCAATATTTGAAGAATGATTTTGTGATTTATTATTAAGATAAAATATTTGGTACTTTGTAGCTCTATTCATACTTGATCCACAAGGAACTAACTGCATGTTTAAAATGCTTTTGCCTTTAATAAGAGTGTTCATCCTCTTGCTGAACCAAATTAGGTGTTAAAAGGTGAATTCTGACAACTTGTATTTGCTGCTTTGAATGTTACTGTTCCCATGGCAGAGTTAGCAGATGTGTCCTTGTGAGCCGCAGTAGCAGGGAGGCCAGGACTAAACCAGGCTGAGGCAGCTGTAACGAGTAACTTCTGGTGGTGCTCCTGCTGAAATTGCCTTTATTTTCCCCTCTCCTTCAGCATCTTAATTGTTGATACAGTTCTGTAACTGTTTGAAATCTTCAAGATGCATCTAAAACTGCTGTTTCCTTATGGTAAAGTTTGTTATGTTTGGGGCTTTGTTTTAAACATGTTGATAGTCTATGTCCACAGCAGTTTATTCAGAAACTTCTGCATGCGCTGCTGTGATCTCACTGCTTTGTCCTGACACTGGTGGTAGTTCTCTGATGACTGCATAGCAAGCCAAGTTCTGGGGGCAGAAAAGTTTGCAGGCCTGAAAACTAGTCCTAGGAAGAGAGGAACTAGTTTTTAGCCAGATCAGTTCCATGAGCAGGCTGTAGGGTTGTACTGAGTAGCAACAAAGAGGGAGCAGGTGGCTGGCAAAGGAGCAAGTGGCTGGAGGTTCAAATGGAACAGGACTGTGAGAGGCTCTAGGCAAAGTTGGTGTGGCCCTCCAGTGTGGCATCACAGCATACACTGCTGAAAGCTGTATCAATTCTTTTGTCTCCTTTAATAAATGCTAAGTTTGGCAGGGGTTTGTGAAAGGTGGGGGGGTGGTGGTGGAGGGAACAGCAAGCAGAGAATGCCCTTTGTAGATGTCGAATTAACCAGTCACCTTAGCACTGAGCTTTTGGCTTGAATTTGACAGTCTTCTTTTAAACTTGCCTTTCTGAAACCTGCTTTTTACATGCGAAGTCTTATCTGCTTCCAGTCTTTCTGACCTGGAAATTCCTTTGTACACCCTTTCACATATCTACCAGTATTAGTCACTGCTAAGTATGAGTTCTATCAATCTGAAACTGAAATTGTCCTTTCACAAATCTAAAGTAGTCTTCCAAGCTAAAAGATGTAAAGGATATAAACAAGGATAAGAGCAAAGTAAATACTTCCTTGAATTTTTTTAGCAAGTAAAATTATTGCTTGTTCTAAAAGACAAGGTTAGTGATTTTTCTTAAGAGCTTCTTGGGGGTTTTTTTCTCAGAGGAATAAAAATTAGGCTGCTTCTCTTAGTGTAGCTGTAGGACCACAACAAGCCAGAGACCTCCTGGTAATTTTCCCATGCTTCCTTCACTTTCACACCATCCTTTTGTGGTCCCTCTCTTGGACAGAAAGCACTGAGATCCCTGACCCTGAGTCATGTTCCAGTCCAGTTTCCTCAAACCTGAGAAGTTATGCAAAGAGAGGGTGATATACAGCCTGGATAAAGTCAAACCCACAGGAGTGTAGAAAAATGTATTATACTGTCAGTTTATGGGAGGCAAGTATAGCTATGAACCATAGGTTTCCCCCAGGAATGTTGCACTTAATCTGGGAGAGTGAACTTTCCACCTTTCTTTTCATTTCACTCCACAACATCCCACTGTCTGTTTTGCCCAAGCCTCCTGTTTTCTGAGTCTGCTGTCTGCAGGCTTTTGTCAGGGAGTCTTAGACTTTCAGACACTGTGACCAGAGCCAGAGGAGCTGGGTATTTTATTTTGTTTTGCAAGTTTGCAATGGTAGTGCACTGCTTAATTCATCTGCAGTCATGGAACAATTCTTCTGTTTCCACTATTCTGAACAAGAGGAAAAAACCAACCTTCTCTTGAAGCTGAGTTCAAGCAAATCTGTGTTCTCCATAGTCAAAGTGTAAACTGCCTGTTAAATGCTGGTTGCTAATGTTGGATAATAAATGCTGTTTCTTCAGTTTCAGGGAAGATTGAAGTTAAATAATAACTTAGTGGAGACCAGGAGATAAGTTTGTGGCTGATAGTACTACCCCTCCCCCAGTTGCATACTCCACATTCCTTCAGAACAAATGTTCACTTGTTGCTATAGTGTCTAAGATCAGCAGTCAGGAGGGGGGTGTCTTGAAGGCCCGTGAGTGTTTAAAATGTAAAATCAACCCTTATGTGCAGTCAGATATTTTTGTTGGCTTAAATAATTAGCATATCTTTCTTTAGGAAAACTCTGAACTATTTATAAGAGCACACAGGCATTTTTCATTTTTATGTTACTTTTGAAGTGGAAAAAAATGCAATACAAGGAAAAACTTTATTCTTCCTCCTTTTTGCCTTTCTGATGTACAAGAGGAGCTCAAAACACTTACAGCCTTAGCTAGAGTATTAACTAGAATTAGCGTCCCTTTCCATCACAACAACCAGACTAATGGAACTGAAATTACAAGATCAGCAATATGAAAGGTCACTAGTGAGGAAGAGGATGAATAGTTGTATTTTCCTTTTGGAGGTAAAGCTAGGCCTTTCAACAACAAAAAATCTTTAATATAGTTTGCAGCTTAAGGAAAAGGAACACTTGAACTGAAAAACAACTTGTATCTATCAAAGAACTCTGTCGTAACATCTGAAAGATAAGATTTGACCCATATCCAGTCTGAGTCTTGGGTTCTAAACAGCAAGTCCCATGTACATGTAGGAGCTCTTGTGTTTAAAAACCAAACAAAAAATGCTTGCCATAATTGAATTTCCCGCTCTTGGTAAAATATATTATAGCGGAATCACAAAAATATTAAATTTTCTCATTTTGCTGATGCATCAATTTATCAAAGTTGCAACATAAAAGAAGAACATCAATACAAATAATTTTTGTATGCCTGACAGCCTAGTTAACAGTTGTGATTGTCATCTTAATGATCTTGACTTCATGAAGGTTTCATAGACTAAACCATTCCTTTTCCACTGGTTTTGTTGGAAGTGTTTGTTCTTCCTATTTATGTAGCTAGGTCACAGAACTGAAGCTGACTTGTTTCTTAATTCTGAGCAAATGTTCATCTAATCTGCCAGTTTTAGTGATTTGATTGTTAGAGCTAATGTCT
This sequence comes from Drymodes brunneopygia, assembly GCA_013400955.1. NCBI lineage: Eukaryota > Metazoa > Chordata > Aves > Passeriformes > Petroicidae > Drymodes > Drymodes brunneopygia. Next base: position 146,059 of record VZTZ01028728.1, on the reverse strand, counting down.
TGGTAATGGATTAGGGTTAGAACAGCATGGCAGGGTAGGAGATTTGATACAGAGCTTGGACCTTGATTTTCATATGTAGCTGTTTCCCTTTTCTCAGGAAAATAGGGATTTTATGGGGACTTATTCCTTTGTCTGCCTAAAATGCCCGTTTTTATGGAAGACAGAGGTGACTCATCTAAGGCTGTAGAAAATAATTATGTTTGAGTTAAACTTAACTTAAGGACTTTTGTTACAGAGCAGTGTAACTGCAAAACCTAGGACTTGAGGAATTTACTTTTGGAGAGGCTGTGATTTAGCTGAACAAAGGCTTTTTTCCTTTTCACTCTTTTTTTTCCTTTATTGCTTGAATGATTTCTTGGACTAGCTTTTTTGAAAGTATGTAGGAATTCTTACTTGACAATTACAGGTATTTTTAGTTGATAAACCAGTTTTAATCTAAAGTTACCAAAACTTACCTCTTCTGTCTTATCTTTGTCATGACTGAAGTGCTTCAGATATTTAAACTATTTTAGTAATATAACATGTTCCCTTTTTCAAATATGTTGATTCTCTCTGCTGTGTATAACTTGGGTTCAGGGCCTACAGGTGGGCATTGCAGCAGTTGATGATGTCGGTACAAGTTCTGTTAGTGCTACTTATGTATGACATGCAGAAGGACTGTGGGATTGTGGATCTTGCTAAACGAAAGGGAAGGTTCTTATTTGGAAGGAATCAGGTGTTCTTCTAACTCTTCTAATATCTCAGTCCTTTCCCAGTTTTAGAAATCTGCAAGATGGGAAAGATCTAGTGGGGAATTTTCAGCAAAGGTGCTTTAAAAAATGAAAAAATAATTGAAAACGTCAGTTGGAGATTGTAGATCAGTAAGTTGCAGGAAGTATATTTGTATGGTGGAATTAAAGCACCTTCATGCCTTTTCAAAAAGAGACTTCGACATCTTTAGGACTAGGTGTCAAATGTTATTTTTGTGCTTAGCATTTCCAAGTTCTTCTCTAAGTATTGTACTTAAATTTTTCCAGTTTATGCAGGTGTGATTGTTTTAGGGCTCTGTGTTGTGAGGAAATGTAACATCTCAGTTAATGTTCTACTTTTGGACTACAGTTAACATTCTTAGCTCTATTTTTAAGATCAGATGTTACTGAAATAGTTATGGACATGGTTTTCCTGAAGCATTAGCTTAAAGACTACTCAGTGTTCACAAATTCATCTTGTTTTAGTATTGATAGTGGTATGAATGTGTTCTTCAGCAGAATGCTTTTCTGTAGGTTTTTTTGTTTGTTTCTCCTGTGGACTTTTGATTTCATTCATTGATTGTGTATAGGGTATATAAAGTATTTTCTTCTACCACTACTACAGAACTAAAAGATCTGTCCAGAAGTTGTCCAGTGCTGACAACAAGTGAGAAAAATTTACTGGAATCACTAAAGTGGAGGTGCAGAGCAGTGAAGATTGCTGGTCTAAATGGGCTGTGGTCTCAGCTCACAAGTAGGTTATCCACTCCCGGCAGAAGAGCAGTTGAAGGAGGCAGCTTTTTTGAGAGGCTGTTCTATGTGCTTTGTGCTGTGTTGAGTAAGCTGCAAATTGTTTATCTGAAAGCTTAGCAGCACACATGAATTGTGATAGTTGAGTGAAGACAGTTCGTGAAGGGCTTTGAGAAAGTGACTGTGATAACTAGCTTTTGCCATCGGTGAAGGTGAAACTAACAGTAGGATTCAGACTGCAGAGTGCTCAGATTAAATACTTTCTGGGATTCATGTTTAAGCCCTTGTGTTAAGGACAAGCAAACAAATTCAGCAAGCAATGGAGAACTCCTTCTAGCTGAGTTGGCTTGAGATGATGTCTGGACATAAGATTTTAGAGAAGGTGGCTGAGAACTTAATTTGGAAAGAAAGCAGTAGGTTTGGAGCATATTAATTTTTGATCTAGCAATAACTACAAGGAATGACATCTTCAGTGGTACTAGGGAGAAACAGCTGAGTAAATCCAGAACCACAAAGCAAATGAATTCTGTGGTGTTTTTCATCTTTCTGTTGCAAGGTATTTATGAAGAAATACTACTGTATTAAAAATTCATGGTGAGATGTATAGTAAGTTACTCTTGTCTTTTGGAAAGTGCAAGTGCCAGCATGACATCAGTTGCTGCCTTAATGGTAGTGTTAATGTGTTTTCTCTTTATACAAAATCATCAAAAATGTTTTGGTGTGAATTAACTGATACCAAAATGTATTGCAGTGGGGATTGACTGTTCCCGAGTCTAGTAAATGGGAAGATTTTAAAAGTATTTCCTTCGGACCATTCAAATGGCTCTGTCACCTGTGTGAGTTTGCAGTCAGGCTTTACTCTCTTGGGTGGTTGTTTCAACAGGACTTCAGTGAAGGAACTTCAAATAATCCTTAATCCTTTATGTTCACCAGTTTTCTAGACAACTAATGTTCCTAGCTGCTGCTTTAGTGGTTTGAATACCACTTTAAATCTAAGTTGATTATCAAGTATAACTTTTTTCTTTTAATCGACAAACCAGAAATGGACTACTATCCTGTAGCAGTCCATAATTGTGTTTGAAAGATCCTTTAAAATAAATGCACTTAGTAACACACCCCTTGTTTAACACCATATTATCTCATAATCCTGGCTTTGCGTGGTCTTTTGAAAACTAGGAATGCAGGCAGCAGTAGAATAGCTTCTTCACTCAGTCAGTGGCTTAGGCTGAAAGTGGAAGGAGCAGGCATGTAGAACAAACAGCATTTTAGACTAAAATTAACATGTGTTAAAGGTTAAGTATTGTTTGATAATCTCTCAGTGTTGGTTACCAAAGGTTAAATTCATTTTATTTAGAATGAATAAACTACAACTTTCGTACTACCCTTTCCGTGTGCCAGTTTGGTATGGTATGATCAACTTGCTGGTGATTCTTTCACTTTGTGATTTGTTCTGTTTTTCAGAAAATTGGTGCGGTTAATGTTGAGTGGATATTACTTCATATACTCTCAGAACTTGAACCAGTATGCAAGGAACATAGTTGCTTAGAGCATAAGAGTTCTCATTTTATTTTAACAGTGTCTTCCATTGGCAGCTGTTCAGTCTAGTGACTGTTTGACTAAGTTTTAGTGAAATATCCTTGAATAAGAAATAAGTAACTAGTCACTACTAGTGGTATGGTTGCCTTTCCCAGTGGATATGATTTTTTGTAAACTGTGACTGATCAGATTTATTGCTAATGTGTTCATACTAAAGAATATAGCCTTATGTCCACTTGACAATTTACGGTTCTAACTTAAAATGTGTTCTGAGACTGCTGAAGCGTTATCTTTGCCTTGCTTTATTCTTAATCTCTGGGAAGATTCAGGGAAATGAAGAGTGACTGAAATGACCATGTAGTGTTTTCACTCTCATTTGTCAGAAAGAGGTAAGCAAGGAAATTAGCTATCTTCATTACCAGTTTCTGGTCTCTTAATTTTAGTTTAATAAAAGATTCAAGTGTTCTAAAGATTAAACTGCATGGCTGAACACATCAGGGTTAGTTGACTGGAATCTCAAGGCTAGTAGAATAAAAAAGTTAAAGGCATGTAGTGTACAGCATATTGAAATAGATTAAAAGCTGCATTGTGGTAGGTTTTTTTTTCTGAAAGGCTTCCCCCCTTTAACAAATGGGGAATTCATCTATGAATTTAAATGTGAGACGAATGTGAAATAACAGCTTTTCTGCTGATGTCAGTTGGCAAACCAACAAAAGGAAAATATGTAGCTGCTTTCAGTGTAGGCAGAGCTATAAGATTTTGATTATTCTGGTGTATTTTGCATATACACCTATTTTATTGACTTTTTGAAAGATTGTTTTAAGACATCTTTGTTTTTGTAACTTTAATTTCTGAAAATTAAGTTAATCTGGGTTTGCTCTATATATGTAGTCAAGAAGGACTTCGTACAAAAGTTTTGACTTCACAAGTAGAGAATTGGCCCATAACTAAAATGGGGTAGAAATGTTAGCCCAGTTTAGTAAAAAACAAAAACCACCTCAGCTCAAGGTCACATCCAGAGGCTAATCAGCGTGGTTAGTGGTTGAATCTAAATGGATAGATTGCTGTATTTCGGCCAATCCCTGACAGCAAATGACAAATCTGAAAGGGTTGTTTGGGCATTTGTGATGCATAACAAAAAGTCATCATGCTAGAAAACTTAACCTGGAAGGAGTAACTAATGGGGGGTAGTTTTGTGTTCTATCCAGGAATATTTTTTCTGCAAAAATTGCAAGCTTGTATATACACAGTGCTTATTTTAAAAAGACAGAACTTCTACCCTTAAAATTGAAAAAATAGGTAAGTACCAGGTGTTTTTTTATTTTAACTTAAATTTGTGCAACATGACTTTAAGAGCAAATTTAGTAGTTTAACAGTAAAGAGACAATAAACTTTCCAAATGTTAAATGCTTTCTTGTATTACAACAGCATTATTTGTGTGGAATAACTGAAATAAAACAGTGCTACTTTCAATACTGTATTCAGTGAGCTGTTCGCAGAAGACTCAATGCATTCTCACTGAACTGGGCCAGTATAGTGCTCTTCTCAAAAAAACCCTTACAAAGCTCTAATGCTTTTGTTTCAAATATGGGGATTTGGGTTACGATTTTGATTACTTTTTCCTCATTCCTAATCAAATTTCACATGTCCTTATACTTTCCTCATCAAAATAATTGCTTAACTGATTATTTTCCATAAATTGTAATTTTTTGCTGCAGTATAATGTAGTTAGAACATTGGTTGGAGCACATGTTGCTAAAGACTATGAATTTGGTGTGGTGTGTTTTTAATGATGCATGGCAACAGGGGTTGCCATGATACTGATGAACAAAAAGGCTGGGACTGGCTATCTTGCTAATTTGGAAGCTTCAAGTACAATGTTTCTTGACAGAAGGATAGGTAGGTCGCTTCTTATTCTGCATTGTGCACGGGGTAGAAAGGTGATAACTTCACCAGGCCGTTTTGCAGCTTCCAGCCTTGCTAGAGATTTTGCAGGAATAAATTCTTCTAGAAATTCTCTGAGTGAGTTTTTCAGTGATTTAAAGTGTTTCCTTCCTTACATCTGCAGCATGTAGCCAAATAAAGGAAGAAATATGATAGCTAAGACTCGTGCTTTCTCATCACTCCTGAACTGTGACCACCAACAAATATCTCTACCGTCATTGAAGGAAAAAGTTTTGTTCATTTTATATCCATATAATCAATGAAAATCATGTCTAACTCGTATGTTTACTGCCTAAATAAAAGGCTGCTTTGACAGTAGACCAGACAGCAGGGACATAGATAACTCTGCTATGGTCAAACCATGTTTTCACTGTGTGTTTGATTTATTCTTGTGCTCTTTTGAATGTGGTAGTGAACTCTGTTAAATCAGATAAATATGCCAGGCTCTTAATCGTGTTAGAATGGGGCTGATAGAGAGAGAAGGGCAAAAAGAAAAGGATGGTTTAATCTGGGACTGTTTGCCAAACTGCAGATGTAGGAATTAGGTGATTTCCACACTGTTCATTGTTGTGTGATTGTTTTGCCTACTCTGTGATGCTCACTGGGAAGTCTCATAGCCTGGATCAGGTTCAGATCTGAATGCGGACAGTGTCCTAGTATGCAATATGGACATAGATGAAGATGATAATAATGTGATTTTAGATCAAATCTGTTTTACTTTGGATCAGCTTCATTCTAATGCTGATTTTTTTTCCCTTGCCCTAGGTGGTATAACTAGTGACACCATTTGATCCTTCCAAATAACATAATAGAAACAGGATATAATTTACCTAAAGGTCAAAATGAGATTTTAGCCAATAAGACTGAATGGTCTCTTAGCCAAGTTATTGGTCTTGCATATTGAAATGTTGGTTACTCTTTCTTCTGAATCCTTCCAAGATTGGAAGTGATGAGGAGCTGACTGTTTGCATTTTGTAAGGTGAAACTTGAATAATAAGTTCTGGATCCAGATATTGAAGAAATTGCTTCCCAGTTTGTGTGCTTGTTCTCACCACCATCCTGCAAGACTGTTTTGTCTGGCCCGTTTGTCCTGAAAGAGGTTAGGATTTATGGTGAATATGTGGAATAGTGCTTAAAGCTGGAATTGAGACTCCTGTATTTCTTTAGAAGGGGAGGTAAAGTACACACACTTCAGCTGATCCCAGGAGAACAGATTTACAAAGGGAGTTCTCAAAATGAGGACTAGACCTAGTGAGAGTGGTGGCTACAATGAGCATTTAGGGGTTCTCATCAGCTGAATTTATTCTACTGGAAATGTCCATAAAGTGAGTTCTCTGTTGTCGCACTGCCAGACACGAAAGAAACACACAGACTTCACAGCAGCAGTCAGGACTACAAAAAGGGCCTGCCTTTCTTTATTTTCTCATATTTATATCTTTCTTAAGACAATTGTGGATAGGTCAAAGACGTTACCACCTCTATAATTTTACAGGATAAAGACATAGTATATCATCTTTCTCCGCTTTAGGGGAAAGGAATGAAAAGCAATCTAGAACTTCAAAACAATCTAGGCCGGTTACAAAAACAAGGACTATATTTATAGAAAATGCATGAGAACTTCTACTACAGAAGTAAAAACATGGAACACTGCAAAAATCAGGGCGACACTGTAGATGCTGATCATAGTGAAGGTATGGTGTGGTCATGAAGGTAGATGGAGAAAATATTTGTGCAAAAATCCAAGTTACCTTGTTTAGAGTAAGATTTTGACAAGTGAGGTGAGTTTAGGTACATTTCCCCTCAGTCTAAAGAGATTGGTCTGTGTGTTGTGGCTGTAGAGAGTCTGCATGGCGGGTTTTTCATACTGTGTAACATTCTTGAAAACTGTTGAATGCATGACACAACTAATCACATCTTTCTAATTGTAAAAAGCTTCTAATGGAAAGCTGGACCTTATTATACATTGTGAACTAGAATCTCTGCCCTGACAGTCTCACATGCATTCTGACTCAAAGAATTTTGCAGGGATGTGTTACTTTTCAGTTGTTTTATCTAGATTGCTACCCTGTCTCTCGTTAGTGTGATCAACTTCCGTTCTAAACAAACTTTTAGCCACAGCAAAACAATAGTTGTGTTAGTGGTTTCCCTTCTTTTGGGATGGGTGGAAATTGGGTAGTAGAGAGGAGTCTGCTGCTATTAAAAGGCCTTAATATTCTAGGTGGAGAAGCAGTAAGTAGAATTGTGTGTGCCTCTTCTGGATGGGTCTGAAGAGCGGTGAAGAGGGGGATAGAGTGTAGGTCTGTATTTAAACTTATCCTGTCAAACATTTGTTCACATAAATTACTTCAGAAATGTTTGGGCCAATAATAAATCAGGTCAGACAAAAGAATGCCAGCCAACTGACACAGCAGTGCCTTTCCGGACTGCGTGTATTGTGACCAGCCCTGACTTGGCAGGGAGGGTGACTGGTGCTGACAAGCTTGATGAGCAAATTTGATTTTGTTTTGCGTGAATAGAATCCATAGCTGTAAGGACAATACTGCTTCGTAACTTACTAAACAAAGACTTCCTTTGAGAAATATGTAAAATTAGAAAACAGGTGGATTATGTTTTTACATTAAAGATGGGTGAGTGGTTATAAAATATGGTGACCAAAACCATTGAGGAGTGGGATGCTAATGACAATAGCATGCAACTGAGATGGCTTGGCAAACAGACTTCCCAGCTGCTTTGTAATGTCATTCTTGTATATTAGACTTGTCAGGTTTGAATATATGCTTTTTCACCCTCTTCTTCTCTCTCAACTTCTCCTACAGAGTATGCTTTCATTTGGAAAAAGCTTGTTTTCAGTTCTTGTAAATGACAGTTCAATGCCCAATGAAAGAAGATTTGCAGATAGGCTACTAAGCTCTATCCAAGCCTTTTTTTTTTTGTCCCCTTCAGTTTTAAGAGCTGTTTTTTTTTTTCTTTTGAGAGGTAGGGGGCTGACTCATCCTTCCAGGAGATTCCAGGAAACTTGTCGTCTGAGTGAACAGCTGAACTCAAGTGCCCAGAGAGGGCCTCTGTGTTCCAGGATCACTGACAGTCACAGCTTTAGATGTCTATAGATTTTGCATTTCATGCTATTAAGCTTGAGAGAGGTTTCAAAACAATATGGTATCCATTGGTGGAGAATTTTCTGCGGACTTCGTATGCGTCGATGAATGTGTAAGTGGTACAAGGGACAGAAGAAAAACTGAAAGTAAATATTTTTATTACTACTTCAGTTAGATTGAATTGCTGCAGGAACTCATTGGAGACACATTTTCCTGTGCATTCCTTTCACTGTAAGCAGTATTTGCTCTGCTGTTGTTTTGGTCTCAGCCATTTTCAGACTTTTTACCATTAAAGCTGTTTTTCTGTTGATCTGGCATGTTTAGACTGTTTTTCTACCTGAGGTTTCTAAATCTGTCCCAAACAGGAAATCTCTGGTTTAGTGTCTGTTTGGTCTCAGTCATTGTGAATGCAGTGTAGTTGTGGTTCCTGATGACTTCTGCCCCCACCTCTCCCCAAGCACCACTTGTCACAGACCTTTTGTCTTCTGGAGGCACAGAAACAATGTTTCAGATATTTTGTAAACAAATGATACAGTGATGGAATACAAAGAAATCTTAGTTGGGTGTAGCCAAACCTCTGCTTTTGAGAGTACAAATAAGTAATCTCCTGCTTGAGTGCATTATTTTAGTGATAGTGTTCTCCTGGATGGTATGATAAACATTTAATTCAACTCAGTGGTTGTTTTTGACTAGCATTTCCCTCTGGAGCTTGTTACTTGTGTTTCAGACTTGAAGAGGCTTGTGTCCGCTTCAAGATTTTTCTTTCTTTTTTCCCCTTCTCATTTATTTTGCCTTTTCCCCCAGCTCTATTGTTCTGGCAAGATATATTATCAAATTTAATATTAAGAAACTGCATTTTGGGATCAATTTTGCTTCAATTAGTCTTTGGGGCTGTGCTGTTTTCTGTCTTCACCTAGCACATAAAGAGCCCTAGGAGACTTTTTTGACCTATAATGACAAGTCCATAGTTGTGAGTCACATTGAAGTCCGAATAATAATTCATGCTGTTTGATGTATGTCTGTGATACACTTCTTCCTGAGCACTCTCAAACTGACAATAATCTGTAGATTGGTTGGGCTACTTTACAGCCTTGTTTCCCCTCCCCTCTTTGCTAGGGGTCCCAAAGTCTGCCCACCATGTTGCCAAAAGGATCTGGCTATAGGGTATGGATGTTCTGATCACGTGATTAGGGGCTCTTCTCTCCAGACACAAGTGAGCATCTGTGTGCCAGAAGGCAGGATCACCATCATCATCTTGACTAGGCAAAAGATGCCGCTCTGGTCAAATGGTGCACTTGTGCAGACCATCTCTGGCCCACTGACCACAATATTCATGCCCTTCATGTGAGGACTGCACGTGTTCTGGTCAGACAGAGACAGCTGATGGGGATAGTTTGTGGCATATGGTCTTCAAATACCTGCATAAAAGCCTATCCATCCCAACCCTGCCAATAAAAATAATTAGTTCTGATGAAAGATTGTGGAATATTTGTCTGCCTCTGGAGGTCTGTAAGAAGATATAAGATACGCACTACAAGGACTACCTCTGTAAGAATTTCAAAACTGAAGTCTACACACTAGATGTATTTCTTAATGAACTAATTTGAATTAACACTATTAATACCCTAATTCCTGAATATAACATGTTACTATAATTTTAAGATGTATTTTCTGTGTTGTCTGATCCATTTTGAGTTTGTGGGCATCAGTACAGCTTTGCTGTTTTTCATTTTCATCACTGCCTTTGCCTGGAGCTGCCTGGTACTCCCAACAGCATTTATTCTTGCATTGATGGAGTATAAATGATGGATTAAAGCCTGAAGGGACCATTAAAATTATTTGTTTTGATTTTGACAGCTATAAATTTTTTCTGAGTGTTAGAAGGTGGCAGTGGCCATACTGGCTTAGGCTAAAGCTGTGTCTAACCCATTGTCTGAGCTCTGATGATTGCCAAAATTGAATAGCTAGAGAAAAGTAAAAATGAGAGGTTGGGCATATGCTCTGAACTATTTTTGCTTAGTAGAGTTCTTGAGCTGTTGCAAGTTACAGTGGCTTAGTACAATGCTTGGTAGTTCAGTAGAATAAAGTGTGGAGTAGTTGAATGGAAAGTTATAAAGGCAGGTTCGAAAGGAATTAAGTTAATTCAGAGGCAGCAGTTATGTTTCGTGTGTAGGAGCAACTGTGATGCAGCAGTTGTGGAAACTGGGGAACTGGACTGCTGAAAATAATGGTCTAAGCAGCAGCAGCCACTGCTGCACAAGGCACAGGCCAGGACTCATGGCCAGACCCACCAAGGCATTTATTGACTCACAGGGAAACTTAAATTGTCCAGTTCTCCCTGTTTCCATGTAAACTTCTTGTGTTGATGTTTGTATTTTGGCAAGAAATTCCACACATCTCTTCCATGAAGAATCCCCCTTGTCTGTTTTTAAGCTCCTGCTTGCTCACTGTAATCATCTGAAGTGTGTTACATAGAATTGAAAGACATGGAGAAGCAATTGATTCTACCTGGTATTTTCATGCCTTTTTAATTTTTCCAATCTTCTTTCATATCCCCTAAAAATCATTTCTTATCCAAGGTCACAGCTTCCACTATTGTTGCTTTCATGGAAACTGCTTCAGGCCTGGATTGCTTTCCCCATTAAGTTCTGAACTCTGAGCTGTAGTATGCCTTTACATCAATGTGTGTTTGTCATAAACAACCTCTGCTGCTAATGTGGATGCACTGAATCATGGCCATGTTGAGTACCAGGCTTTTGACAGTTTTTTGCCTTAGCTGTGTTTGAGTCAGTTAAAAATCATTTTATGTAGCTTTAAATGAAGATGAAGCTGCAACTGTGGGGTTTTTTTTAACATGTTACTTAGAACTTTCCTAATTTACTGCTGTGTAAGATGGGCTTTCCTTGGCTTTTGTGTCCTGTTACAGACAGAGCTTCCTTGCCCCTTCCAGCAGGAAAAGTGCCTGTGAATGGTAAGATAGTTTTTACCTTACTTACAGTGTACTTCCTGAGTCAAGGTTTTTTTCTTTGACAATATGTCAGTCTGAATTGGGGAAAAAAAAAAGTCCTAATATGTGGCATGTAGGGGAATAAAGCCTGAAGCACAGCGGTGCTTAGGAGACTTCCTATTGTACCTGATACAAACATATAAAATTTGTGTGTAACCCCCCCCACCTACACCCCTGACAGCAGTGATCTACTGTACTGATGCGTCATGTTGTACTATGTGGTTTCCTCAGAAAAATTTAGGTGCCTCTTGCCTAAATGTCTTGTCACCAGAAAAAATGGCTCTGAGTTGAAACTATTCTCTGAGCAACACCGGATCAATTTGCACTGTACCGTAATTGTCTGTATTGACCTGTTTGTTATCGTGGCCACAGACAACACAGAATTGCCCAGCTCGGTGGGGAAATGAGTCAGCTTGTATTAGATCCTCTTTTTCTTTTTCATAAGCTAGACTTTCCTGAATTTGAAAGCTTTTTACCACAACTTGCAACGCAGCACTCTAACGCATGAGAAACTTTAATTCCACGCACCAGCACCTCTTCTGTAACAGAAGAGCTTGTGGTTTAACCTGTGCTATGGATGCAACAAGAAGTATTTTTTAAAAAAACTAAGATGGGGTTGGGATTTAGAGGCACGTAGCGAGAGGCATGTGCTATAAAAAGCATCACCATCTTGGAGTGTATTTGAGAATTTTTCTGATTAGGCCTAATTTAGGTGCTCAACTTACTTATCGGGGCTAACATGCTTAAAGATAGACCTTTGTAGATCTAGGCTTATATACTAAAGATGCTTAACATTTTGCTGATACTTTCATTAAAAACTAGCCAACATTTGCCAGAAATTTTAATTTGCAAATATATGTAAGTGGTGTTGAATTTGTATCAGGTGAAGAATTACTTAATGAACAATCAAAATCTGCTTTTGTTGACACCTTTTTTCATAAATGTAATAATAAAAATGGTAGTTGATGAAATGACAGGAGAAAAAGATGATGGCTTAGTTTAGAAACTGTAGGGTATTGGTGTAGAATTCCCACCCCTCTTTTTTTTTTTTTTTAAAGTATACTTGCTTGGTGTTCTGTGAGAAATAAGTTTGTGTAAATGATGTACAATATTGCAAGTTTACTATTGGCAACTGCTATTGTAACTCTGTCTTTTAACAATTTCTTTATTCTAAGTAGACTCAGCTTCAATATGACCTAGAATTCCATGCAGCTGAATATCATCAAAATGGTTTGTGATGTGATTGGGTGTTAATGCACTGTTTTAATGTAGTTTCTCCTTTACTTTTTTCAGAAAACCATGATGGCCTGCATCAAGTAGTACATGAACGCCTGGGGGAGTTGCTACGTGTTTTAAAAGCAGTGATAAATAAACATCAGACTCTAAATTCGGTTGATATTCTTAGTGCTGCAGGAACAGTTATTGCAAAAGTAAAAGGTAAGGAATTTCAACCTTTCATATTCACGGAAAATTGTAATTAGTGACAGATTGACTCTGGCTTGTAGGTATAGATAGGATTTGCATATACAGAAGAAACTGAAGTTTTTGTAAGACTAATACTTTAATACTTGTTTAAAAAAATACCTTCTCTAAGTGAAGACTAATATTAAGTAGCTTGTTCTCTCATTGATGTGATAAAATTCTGCTTATAGGAAGCTAAGTGTAAATCCACATTGAATTCCAAAAGCAGATTTATCCACTTAAGAGATTTTCCAAGAATCTTTGCCTGTTTCTGTGAATCTGTAGGGATGGTATTGTATTTATATCAGGTGAAGAAATCACTAAGCAATTTAAATCTGAATAGTCCAACAGTTAACAAGTGGATCACAGCCATGTGTCAATAAAGGTGTCATTCAACAAGAAAAAGTGTTGCAGACAAGTGTTAATACTTTGTATTGTTGATCTTTGCTACTACAGTTCTCAGCATGTCAAACAAATGCAATTAGTGAAACACTCAATTGTTCCAGCCCCAGAAACCTGTTCCTTCTCTGTGTAACCTTTGACTGCTACTCTTCCTACTCTGGAGTCTGTACTACTATGGAACCAGCTTTGAGTAGGGTTAAATCTCTACCTCTTGCCTGTGTTAAATCATGTAGGATATCTTCCTTCAGAGACACATAGTTTAGTTTTTCTTCTTCATCTAGGCTTTCCCTCTTGTTTCCTATTTATCTTAGTATGTCTGAAATGTATTGTTGATTCAGTAAAGTGGGAATATGAGTTAAAATGCTCATGTGTTTAGCTTCCTGATTCCTATATATTGGATTCTTCCAAGCTCCTTATGGATTTTTCCTGTTGATACGTAGTTTTGCCAGTTTGTTTGATCTTGGCAGGTACTAGCAGACTACTTTGCATTTTCTTCATGTTACAGGTAGAGTTTCCTATAGTTCTGTACCTGGTATTTCAAATGATCTTGGGACAGGACTATAACTTCTGAACTTGCTTTAGCGGTTTGTACATTACTGCAGGAATGTAGAGGGGATCCCTCGTGGTGCTGTTTGTTTGTTGGTTGGGGGAAAGTTAAATACACACATACAGTGGTAGTCAGTGTTTAGTGAACATGTTAATTGTTTAGTGAACATAGCTTTTCTAAGGTAGAAGAATTATTTCCATTCGTTAGTGTAGGGTGAGATGACTATGTCCTCTACTCTGCCCTGATTTCAGTGGACACAGGACAATGTTCAACTGTAATTTAAGAGATGTTGAGGAAAAGTGACCTAAGGTATGCAAGTAAATCATATCACATCAGCCTTTGCTAAATTATGTTTTCAAAAACCATTGCAATATCATCCATTCTCCCTGGACTACATAGTTTATTGATATTGTTCTTGATGTGCAATGCCCCATATTAATCACTGTCCAAGTTCACAAAGTAAAGCAGTAGAATATTTTTTCTTGCATGTAAGGCTGTTCAGTCCATAATTATGTTGACTTTTTGTCAATTTTTTGTGTACACTTAAAAAGTCCATGATAAGTCCAAGGTTGCTTTCTACTGTTCTAGTGCTGAGCCACTTTTCCAGACCTAGATTTATCTATTCTCTCCTATACTTTGACTTCAGAAGTGGACAATTGAGCACTTTGTTGAATTACATAATCCATTTCTCCAGAGTACTTGCAGCCTTTTGAATTTGATGCCATACTTTTTTTCTCTTCTTGGTGCATAATAAATGATACTAGATTGAACGCTTGGCAGATGCATTTGTGTTTTATATATTTCCTTATATGCTTGTGTTTTTACCTGTTTTTATGAGCATCTGTTGTTTGAATGAGTTTTTTTAGGATTCATTCATGAATGAAGTGAAATGAAGAAATAATTTTAGTACTAAGCTTTTTTTCTGCAATGCAGATATTCACCAATACTTTCTACTTTATCATCCCTAAACAGATCTAGTTGTTTGCACTTGAAACATACTGGTAAGAATTGTATTGTAGACTTCACTCTCTGTTAATATATTGAGTTTAAGAGGAGCTACAGTCATGGAGGGATTGCATTATTTTCTGTATGGAAAGAAAAGCTACTCTTAGGACAAAATAGTGAATACTGCATAATTACAGAATTTTGAAAGTAACACCATCCTTTATTGTTTGAAGAAAGATGCTTTAAACAGAAGGAGCACAGTTATGTCTTCCAGTTTTCTGTCAAATATGTTTAAGGTAGTCAAGTTCGAAGACTGTACTTCAGGTGCACAAGAAAAGCTTGTGCTCAGCCATAACTCACTTGAACTATCTTTAATATGATATTGTGTTACTTTGATTTTTTAGAGTGTTGTGTTTATAGTTGGTAGCAAAGTTTCTCATGGATTTTGTGTAAACAATCCATGTTTCTATAACTGGCCAAGGACTGTTTTGTAGTTTGGATGTTGTTTTTCATTCTTCTTTCTGGGGTGGAGAATGTGATGGACTGTGTTTCTCACCTATGGAATTTGAGAGGTGGCAGCCTCTTTGTCCAATCCATAACTGTCTGTAAAAAAGTATAAATATAAGAATAAAGAGAGGCTGGGGCTCTTTTACTCTCTGCCTGGCCTTGGTCCGGCTGGCCTCCTGAGTTACCTATTTGCCTCGTGTCCGACAGAGCGACAATATTGTATGGTAAGACACTTCTTAAAGAAAAAAGGTATGAAAGCAGTTGGTGTTGTTATGGTTACCATCGTTGGTTTGGAGCTGGAAAAAAGCTCAAGTTTTGACTTTTTCTTCTCTTAGTTGTATTAACTCTGTGAACAATTTTCTCATTGGCAATGGTTTGAGATAACTGAAAATCTAGCTGTAAGACTCCTGCTATAGGATCCAACATGCAGTATTGTACCCTTGGGTTGGTATTGGGACTGATGCTGTTGAACATCTTTGTCAGTGACAAGGACAGTGGGATCAGGTGCATCCCCAGCCAGATCACTGATGACACCGAGCTGTGTGGTGTGGCTGATGCACTGGAGGGAAGGGATGCCATCCAGAGGGACACTGACAGGCTGGAGATGTGGGCCTGTATGAACCTCGTGGAGTTTAACAGGGTCAAGTGCAAGATCCTGCTCCTGGGTCAGGACAATCCCAAACAAGCACAGGCTGGGCAGAGAATGGATTGAGAGCAGCCCTGAGGAGAACATGGGATTATGGGTTGATGAGAAGTTCAACGTGACCCAGCAATATGTTCTTGCAGCCCAGAAAGCCAACCCTATCTTGGGCTGCATCCAGAGCAGTGTGGCCAGCAGTGTGATTCTCCCCCTTTACTCCCCTGTTGAGACCCCCTACCTGGAGTACTGCATCCAGCTCTGGAGCCCCCAATATAAAAAGGATGTGGACCTGTTGGAGCAAGTTCAGAGGAAGGTCACAAAGATGATTAGAGAGCTCTCCTATGAAGGCAGGTTGAAAGTTGGGGCTGTTCAGCCTGGAAAAGAGAACACTCTGGGAATACCTTACAGCCCCTTCCAGTACTTGAAGGGACTGCAAGAGAGCTGGAGAGGGACTTTTGGCGAAGGCATGTAGTGATAGGACAAGAGGGGAAGACTTTGAACTGAAAGAGGGCAAGTTTAGCTTATATACACNTGTTGAGACCCCCTACCTGGAGTACTGCATCCAGCTCTGGAGCCCCCAATATAAAAAGGATGTGGACCTGTTGGAGCAAGTTCAGAGGAAGGTCACAAAGATGATTAGAGAGCTCTCCTATGAAGGCAGGTTGAAAGTTGGGGCTGTTCAGCCTGGAAAAGAGAACACTCTGGGAATACCTTACAGCCCCTTCCAGTACTTGAAGGGACTGCAAGAGAGCTGGAGAGGGACTTTTGGCGAAGGCATGTAGTGATAGGACAAGAGGGGAAGACTTTGAACTGAAAGAGGGCAAGTTTAGCTTATATACACAAGAAATTCTTCACTGTGAGGGCGGTGAGACACCAGAACAGGTTGCCCAGGGAAGCTGTGGATGCCTCATTCTTGGCAGTGTTCAAGGCCAGGTTGGATAGGGCTTTCAACAACCTGGTCTAGTGGAAGGTGTCCCTGCCCATGGCAGGCAGGGTGGAATTACATGAGCTTTAAGATCCCTTCCATCCCAAACTATTCTGTGATCCTTTGGCTGAAGTAAATACAGACTCGCTGTGTGGCAAATAGTCTCTCCTGTGATCCCGACTGGGTGACCTGGCCACACAATTGCAAGGAAGAGGAGCACCAGATCACATTCAGGATGGTCTCAGTCAGTACTGCCTCAATATTTGTAGCCATTGATACAAACAAGTACTTTGATATGAAGATTTTGGTAATGCCTGTCAGTGTTTGCTCAGAAACATTCTGTATGTGTCACACCTCTGGAGAAGGAAATGGGGATATTGAAGACTTCAAGACTCTTTCTGACTGGTAGTTCAGTCCTACTTCTCTGAGAATAGCAAAGCCTTTGCTGTATGAAAACAGACTACCTCCCCCCAGCATAATCTGTGGTAAATGTGAAGGCACATGTTTAGCACCTGTTTGGTTTTCACAGCTGTTCTTTTTCTGAGGATCATACTGCTCCAAGTTTATATTCAAACTGAAGTGTATGACAGCTGGTACTGAGAAAGCGGAAATAAAAATACAGCACATTGTGATGATTGTAAGCGTATCAGACCTCAGATTTGCTTGCAGTGACCTGTGTGTTAACACATGCATTCACAAGTTTTCAGCTGTGGTTATTTCACTAGAGGTAATGCAGCTTTTGAATAAACAGGAAGCTACAAGAATGTGAGGAGCTGGTAGAACATATACAGTATCCTTTTTCCTCTGTCTTCTCTGTCTTTGTTAAGGTGATATTATGAAAAGTTCATGTGACTCATCTGTTTATTGTCATTGGAGGACAGAACTATAAAAAGATATGGAAGCACTCTGTAGTTGGATTTATTACTAGGAAGAAAATTACCCTGGCATGGAAAAATTTTGATGTGTATTTAGGAGAGGATGAAATAGAAACAAGCTGGGATTTACACGTGATTCCACCTCCTGGTTTTTGAGTCTTCGTGTAATGTCAGGGTTTCAAATCTAGTTTGTCTTTGGAACTTCATATAGGAACATATTGCTATTAAACGAACAAATGCCTTTTGCTCTTCATTAAATCAGTTACAATAACTTTGGAGCCTTAGTGACTGTCTTGTGAAGTGTTCTCCTAACTATAACAAGTTGCACTGTGCTTTAAGCATAATGTCCAGTGCAGATAGACTACTGCCTTTAGATTACTGCAAGTGTGAATATTTCGAAGGCTGACAAAAATTAAGAGTGCTTGTGACGGTCTTTTAAGCCTCTCAGCCATTTTTCTGGACCTTCAATGGGAATGATACAAATGTGCTTGTGGTTCTGCTTTGGATGTCCAATGCTTTTCCTTTTAGACAGATAGAAGGAAAAAGTAGCTATAAGATGTTATCTGAATCTTGCTACAGAGAAGCATGCTTGGCAGTACAGATTTGTCAGACTTGTACTATTTTGGTCTGGGGTTGAAGGAAAATGGTGGTGAGAAGACTGGGATATGACACGTTTGATTTCTCTGGTTATATCTTGGACATGACATGGCTCACTGGGCCGCTTTGGACTCTACTACTTATACATGGCTACTTGAGTGCTTTATGAAGAATGTCTTTTAAATGACACCTTGCTTGACCTGGAAGAATTGAGACTTACTGAAGCGTCTTGCTTGGAACCTGTTTAGACTCCCGTTTCTGTAAGCCACTTCTCAATCTGGCACAGCATCATTCTCCTAGTTATTTTTCCACCCAGTGCCTTTAAATAGTTGATGGCCCCAGAGTACGTGGTTCTCCTGATCCCCTGCTGAATTCAAGTTTGTACTCTTCTTTTGCTCTTAATTACACCCTTTAACTTAATCACTAGAATGAACTGATTCCTGATTAAGCTGAAAATTACACTTGTCTTGTAGAAGTTTCCTATGTAGGCATAGTTTTTTTGTAGTAGTAGGTCTGCATCAAAAAGAAATACCTCAAATGAGATGAAGTCATTTCAGTTTTGTTGGTGTATCTGTGATGTACATTCAGAGCAACATTTATTATTGAAGGAGTAGACAGTTCCTTGAAATTGTCTTGTTGGCATCCAGTTCAAGTTGGGGAGGCTGCCAAACCTGATAGTAACTACAGGCTGGTGAAATTACATGGCACTAAGAACTAAAAGTAGAACAGTGGGACCTGGGCAGCCTGTTGATCCTCTCTAGGATACAAGAATATTCTTCTGCCTCTTTCCAATCTCCACACTATTGCTTTTTGCATATGTCCTCTCCCCATTTATTTACATGTTTTTGAAGAAGAGAGGTAATAACAAGAAGTATTACAAGTCTTTGTTTTCAGAGAGGGAGTGGTCTTTTGGTCTTTGTTGGGTTTTTTGTTTGCTTGGGTGGTTGTTTTGTTTTTGAAATAGTTCTGAAAGATTTTTAAAAGCATTGTTGTGAGTTTGAAGATAAAATTGGTTGCAAAGGTACTCAGTTCCAAGAAGTCAGCTAGTAAAGCATGGACTGAAGATGTATTCCTGTCTTAAAAAATCTGTGGTGATGTTACCATATATATCTGTCAGGTATGAGAAAACTGACCTGCAAAGAGCAATTTCTGTGAGCTTGTCCAGGCTCTGCAGATAGCTGGAAGGCAGCTCTGCTGCTGCCAGTCCTGCACGTGTGTACAGGCAGCAGGGTTGAGGCAGCGAGTGAACTCGTGCAGGCTCCAGCCTGGCTGTGTCCCATGGGCTGTGTGCTTGTGAGTTCATGGGGAACTATCCATCACCTTTTAAAGGCCCTGGTTGCCCTTCAGTCTTGACAGCTGTCAGCCTTTTCTTCATAGTTTTAGAAGCATTGCTCAAATGTCCTCAGGCAGTGCTTCAGCTTCTGGGATTCTCACTTCCAAAACTTACAAAGCTGTTTCGGGTTCCCCAGACTGGTCTGTACTTGATTCAAAAAAGTTTTGATGGCATGACCCAAGAGCTGAAACTGCAGCATATTGTAGCATTTTGATGAGCTTGCCAAACCCACCTCATTTTGAAGACAGTTTTGGAAATAGAGATCCACTGTAAGCTATGCTTGCATTTCTGGTACTGGATTTGGATTTTAATGTATCACTGTCACATGACTTTTTGAAGTTTATTATGTGTCATCTGAAATCTTGCTTAAAAGAGTTGCCTAGTTGTATACTTGCTTTGAAATCTGTGGAACTATAGATAGATAGCTGTCATTTCCAGACATGGCAAGATTACTATAGTTCATTGTTGTCAGTAGCTATTGTGTGCAGTCAGGATGTCCTGGGGAAAGAGAGTGCGTGGTTTAAGGTTGACGTTAAGTACATCAGCATTCCAGTGGTGGTAAGCTAGAAAAAAGCTGGTGGTATTCTACTGAATTACTAAGAGATTAGACTAACCTGTTTTGGGAGAAGTGAAAAGAAGTAAATCTGACAAATTCGGGATTTGTTTTTCCTTTTGTGATGGATCCTGAAAAGAAAGGATTTCTCTGGCATATAAAGTGTAAAGCTTAACAAAACTCTTCCTGGAACAGGAAGGCAGAGTGAAACAGACGGCATTTCTTTAGGGAAAGGCTCTCTATATTAATGTCTTGTTAACTAAGTGGAAGAAGTGCTCTCTCTCCGAAGACACTGCAGCTAATGGATACACGAGTGTTTCAGTGGTAAGTGCTTTGAATGCATAGAAAATTTTTGCTAATTCCTTCTAATTTTGAGGCAGTTTGCATTTCATACCAGCTCTTAAATGATTTTTCCAGTCATTAGAGGCTGGTAATCAATAGGTCTCATTGTGACTGTTGTTGCTTAATGATTTGGAATGTAAAGTTTAGACTTATACACAGCATTATTTCTGGAAAGTTGAGGTTTTCAACTAACCTGAATTTAAAAAAAAAGAAATCCACTGCTACTTACAAAGTTATTTAAAAGAAAATAAATCTGTGGACCTTTATCAAGTCTCATTTCAAACAACGGTGCCAGAGGCATTTTTTGGCGTAATTACAAAAGTGTAGCCAAACGAAGATGTAGGAGAAGCTGTTATTTAGCAATGAACTGTGTCAACAGAGACTGGTCATGTTATTCTAATATGTGGCGATTGTTTTTTGCTGTAGGCTTATTACAACATCATTTCATATCTGCAAGTAATTGTAAAAATAGCCCATGAGAAAAATACATATTTTCTGTAATGGTTTTGTATAGAAATAGTTGTTATAAAATGTTGATCAAGTCTGTTGACATATTGTGTACAAAGGAATGGATTTAACTGTGTTAGTTTACTGGTTAAAAACTTTTCCTTTCACAAAGGAAGTCTAATGGGGGAGCAGATTACTGTACTTTCTTTGTTTGTTAACCATTAGTATTTAGGCACCTGGCAGGAAGTTTGAATACTTTTAAAGATTAAAGCCTGTTAATTTGCTGAGAAAATTTGTATAGAATGGGCAACATTTTAACATTATTTTATTTTTGCCACTTCTACAAGTCATTGTATTCTGTTTGTACTTGAAATGTAAGGAAGACAAATTAACCTTGTTAAGTTCTGCAAAAAGTGATGTGGGGTGAATACCTGTATATGTGTCATTGCAGTATCTCTGCAGTAGTTGTGAGCATGTGTGACTTAGACATCTAGAAAATGAAAAATATTGCATTAATTAAAAAAAAACTTACAAAAAATAAAGTTTAAAAAAACACCTAATGTGAAATTGTCATTTCTCACAATGTAACACTGGCAAAAACTTCCATCCAGAGGGTACAGCTTCAGCTCAAAGGAGTGTATGCAGCTTTTATACAAAAGATCTCCCAGTCACCACTGATTAAGGAGTTAAGTTGGAAACAGACAAAAATGGTTGTGCTTTTTGTCTTCTCCTTTCTTCTTTCCTTGTCTTGTTTAGTAGTTGTTAAGATAAACTCTGGGTGAATCATTCTTGTCTCATTATTCCAGCTTGTCGTGGAAGCGTGCTAAAGGCTGCGTAGGGTGGCTAAGTACTTGATCACCATTTTAAACTATGTAGTTTGTCCAGCAACACTCTTCTTCCTATTTGGGACCACCAATAGTTATGCTTAATTTCTTCCCCACTTTTAACAGGAAAAACTGAGGGGCTTTTGCCAGACTATGGAGCTAATAATTGAAGGGTTTTGCAGTGGAAATCACCTTTTGATAGCTTTCTGCTTGCCTGTACTCAAACCAGAAATGCTGTGTTCTGGATTGCATACAGGTGAGGGGGCACCCCCACAAGTTACTGCTCCTGTTTGGAATCCTGAGTTTTCTGCTCAGAAAAGAAACTGCTTTTCCAGTATCTGACTGCATTAGTGGGCTGCTTTGTGGTGGTGCTGCTGCTGTGTGATTTGACTCTAGTGGATAAATGACTGTTTTTATCTTCCATGCGTTACCAACATTTCCACACAAAGCTGCTCCTTAAGTGGGAAGATGCAGGAAGTGCAAGAGTAATCTGATTTCATTGTGGGAAGCATCTGGATTGTGTTAATTTTTTTCCTTTAGTGTTTACTTTCTTACTAATCTTCTTTAAAACTGTGTTTTTTCAGTTATTCAGAAAAGCATAATATTGCATTTTCTGTAGGAGACTTTGTGTATAAAATTTGTCTCTAGGCCTAGTAAACTTGCTTAATTGCCCCACCTCTCATCCTTTGGCTTTCTTTTTTTTTTTTTTTTAAGCGGTGAACTTCAAAGAAGTTAATGAAGAAAACAAGAGAGAACTCTTCAGTGAAATATTTTCTTCTATTGAAACATTGGCATTCACCTTTGGGAACGTGTAAGTTGGAATCCAGAAGGAGTTTTTAAAGAACTCAATGGAGCTGAATCAAATTAAGACTCAATAATAACAAAAGCTTTAGTTTTCTTTTGGACCATTATTTTCTGATAAAGTAATTTAAATTAGCTACATCTAAAACAATTTTACTGTTTTGGGTTTTTGTCAGTTTCGTTTTTTCCTAATAAGGAAATCTAGGATGGTATAGAAATTGCAGGGAATATAAGATGACTACTGAAAATGGCTTGCAGAACTTTTAAAGGACTTTGTTACACTATCTGAATTTTTCAATTCAGTGGTACAAAATTTCTTGGTGAGGTAAAGTAATGAAGTAACACAATTCTTTGTTTTTCTGGCAGTGTTTCAGACTTCCTTATGGGAGATGTAGACAATGGCTCGTCATTGGGGCTTCCTGTATCTCAGAGAAGTCGGGTAAGCTAAACACGTTCTCTTGGAGTGTAAAATGGTATCTGTTAAAGGGGACTTCAGTTCCACTGAAACTCTGCATCATGGGGCTGGGACACTTGGAGTTTTAAAACAAGATTCAACCCAGGGAAGATGTGTACTCAAGGTCTCAAATACTTGAATGTATTCTCATTTCTAAAGGATAATGATGACTCGATAGGGCTACTTGCTGTGTCACTGTTTTTGAGGTTTTTTAATTTGTTAAGTGAAAATAAATAGGGAAAAGTAAGATACTTGCATGATTGCTCGTTGAAGTAGTTGGACTGTTACCTGTTAAACCTGGAAACCAAAGGGTTAATGACTTCATTTTGGCTTTTAAAGACTGGTATTCATAACAAAATGACCTTTTCTGCTTTCTGAGCCCACTTTGTGCTATAACTGTTTCAGCAACAAATCACTAAAAGAACTGTCAACTTCAAGGCAGTCAAAGAAAAACACTAACATTTTAAACTTCCCTTTAAACACTGAAGATATGATTGAAAAATGCTCAAAATCTGTTTTGAATTTTTGTGTATCAAGAAGCAGACGAAGGTAAATCAAATAAAATTAAGAGTTACACGCAAGGAAGATACAATTGATAATTAGAGTGTGTTACAAACTAAGTTGTAAGAAGGTAAAAATGTTAGATTGTGCATTTTTTAAAAGGCTTTGTTGAAACGTACTTAAAACCTAGCATTTCTTCACAAAGCCTTGTGTGCAGCAAGCCATGCAACTACAGCTGAGTAGTTTTTTCCAACTTTCACTATGTTTGATAATCCATCTTTCTCACGTATGTTACCACACAAATTCTACTTCCGTAGCTGCTACGAAACTTCTCTTAATAAACAATATGGAGGAATAGTAGGCTACTCAGAAAACTGGTTCCAGCAAAGTTTGAATTAGGTCACTGATAAAAAGTATGAAATAGAACTCAGCATCTCATGTAAATTAAATGAGATTATTTGAAGAAGTACTGGTTCATCAGCAGAAGGAAGGTGCTGAATTTGCCAACACTTTGATCTTGAAATGGTTTTTGCATTGCAAAAATGCTTTTGGAAAGAGATGGTCTTATATATTGTGTTGTGGAGTGAATGATTGTCTAAAAGATCACTCTTCTGAACATGGGGGTGGGGGAAGGCCAAGGGGAAATTTGAATATAGTGAAATGAAGAAGGAATTCCATCCTAGATGCGTCAGAAATCACCATCTTATATTTAAAACCTCGCTTTTGTAGTATCTCCTGCTTTTCCTAATGTGAAAGTGAACAATTACCAATTTTGGAGTAGGTAGGATAACATAGTAAAGTTTTTTAGAAATCTGTTTTGAGTGCATTTTCATTTAGGCAAATAAATACACATTTAATAGGTGAATAATTTCACTTCGATTTACAATTCAGAGAGCAATTTGGAGACTAGCTGACAGTTGAGTGTTAAGAGGACCAAAATATTTAATAGCTGTTTTAACTTTTTCTGTAGTTGTGTGTGTTCAGTGATCATAGCAGCTAGCTGTGTTTTAAACAGAGCATAACATTTTGGTAGAATTTAACTTGTAAATACTTTGAGGGTTGACTAAGAAGAAATACTTTAATTCACTCTTTAGTTAGGGACCTCCCTAATTAGGCTGATGAGGATGGCTCCAAGGAGGGGGGTGGGCAGCGCTGATCTTGCTTCTCTTGACTGCAGGGGAGTCTACATTCTTTACTTAAGGCATTCCACTTGGAAGCTTAAGTTAAATGATATGTTTACCCCCTCTTAGCAAATGTAATTGTTCTAGTTTTAGCTCTTGTAGTTCAACCACATGTACAAGGTGGAAACAAAGCTATTTTTAAATTAAAAACAAAAGCACTTTAAAATATACTGGAAGAGACCAGACAGACATGTCTGACTTCATTACTCAACAAGCTATTTGAATGCTATTTGATGCTGTGCAGATCTGAGAGCATAATCAAGAAGAAGGATAAAATTTTCAAAGTGTGTGAAGAGATTTGCCTTTGTTAGGGTGAGAGTCTTGGGTAATGAGGGAAAAAAAGACAGAAGAGACTGGTTAAAGTTGGAAATGAAATCTATCTAGAAGTCAGGCTTTTGATTTTTGCTAGGGCTACTGGGATGAGTCATTGGTTGCTTGGGGGAGGCAAGCTTATGGATCACGTTCTGATAAGTTGTAGGACATAGATAAAAGCATTTGGTCATGCTTTCTTCTAAAATTTGGTATTACATATTTGCAATGGGTGAATGTGAAAGAATGAGTGACCTTTGATTAGCTGCCATAACTAGTGTGCCTGGTGTACTGGAAAGGAGTCAACAGTTTTCAGGACTGCAATGATTTAGGTCTTTTAAATCTACTTGAAGATTAGAGTCATCTTTTATTTAAAATCTGAACAGAATCTAGGAATGTTCAAGGTTTCTCTGCAACTGAATATTGATCCATTTCTAAATTCTGATTTTAGGGTTTTTTAATAATTTAGCTGGGGACAGCTTCAGATAGATTTCCCACCTGTTCTGGAAAAGTCCTTCCACTTTGTTGAAACTCTTGTATTAGCTGCTGAAATAGTATTCCACTTTCTTAGGAATGAAGCAGGTCTTTAGGCTGTGGTTTGATTCTGTTTGATGTCATTGATGATTAATACCTTGCATGTTTTGGTCTATGGAATAACTGCTTTTGCTGTGAGGTAAACAATGATTCTTCTAGGATTTTTGTGTGATTTATGATCAGTTATCATTTACATTAAAAAACCCCAACAAACCAAAACTACTTTTGTCACTGATAACTGTACTCCATTTTAGTGAATGTCTGAAAATAAACCAGTGCCAAAGTCTAAATGGAAACAAGCTGTTCTTGCAAAGCTTAAGGGTACTATGCAGCTATTTCTTAGCCTTTGTTTTCTGTCTGCTTTGTGCTTCAAGGTTTTCAAAAGTAGATTATCCATTTAAAATTATGTTGGGTTTGATGTCTGTCTTCATTTTGGTTTGGCTTTTAAGGGGGTAGTTGTTAGAAAGTAAACTTTTTATTTAGTTAAATTTGCTGAGCAGTTGGGTTTACAGCACAGTTGTACAAATAATTCGGCTTGCACAATTAGAGGGGTAGCAAAATGCAGCGAGGACAAAGGTAGGGATGACATTATGTGCTAAATTCCTTTTATTATTGGATTACATTCTGTCAGGTTTTACTGATTGTCAGGGCTTCATTAGCAAGTGTTACTAGTCAGCTGTTGTGCCTACAGTGCACCACCTGCAAGTAATTTACGAAAAATCTTAACTTTATTCCCTTGAGGAAGAAATACAGGATTGTAATGGCTTGTAGAATAGTGTCTGTTTTATGTATCTGGCATTAGGTCTGTGTGAAATGCTTTTTAAAAGATAGGTAGGGATTTAAGAAAAGCTGGAGCTCACTTAATTGTTTAACAAATCTGGTTGATATTTAACTCTTTCATCACAGACTTTCAGAATTGTTGATGTAAAGGTATATAATGATTCCTTGCTATTTATTCTGTCTCATTTGACAGCAGTCAAATTTTAAAAAGTTTAAAAGTTTAAAAGATGTGCCCTTAGATGAGAAGGAGTTGTGGTGCAGTTTGCTTTATATGCTTCGTCTGCAAAAAAAAACCAGAGGGAGATAATGCCATTTATGTTGTTAGCTTTTAGTTCTAGTGAGAGATTTTCTTTGCTAACTTAATGTTTTGTTTCTTGTACACCAGTCTTTTGAGAATCTTTCTGTGGAGTCTGGGGGTTCACTGCATGAAAGGGATGATATTCAAGGTAGGTCATTCATTTAACTTTGATAAACACCATATTGTATCTGTGGGTTTTTTTCTTCTAAAAGTGTTCTAAGTTCCTTGGTCCCTTTTTTACACCTATGCTGCCATTACAACTTCACCATAAAAAAAAAAAAAAGCTATTGCAAAGGTTTAATTCTTTTGTAATAATCAACCTAGGTTGCTTTTGTGGGGGGAGGGGAGGGGGAACTGAGGCCTGAAGCACCTTCTGTGTGTTGTCATACGATTGGTGTTTTGTTGGGTCACTTTCTTGAAGAAAGTTATGCTGACCATATGACTATTCCAGATAAAATACTGTGACCCTTTAATTTGTTCTAAAACCTCTGTCAGTCCTGTTTAGAGTCAACTAGCATTAAAGACCAACTCAAGATCAGAGCTGCTTAAGCATTCACAGTTGGCTAATACTGGCTTTGCTCTCAGTGTGTGGTCATGTCTAAAAATCACTTCTTTGTGTTGGATGCTTTATTTGCAGGACATCTTCGAGCAGAGGAGGTTGATAGCATGCTCCTAAGAAATGACAGTGGAATTGAGTCGGCTCTGTCCTATGCTAAAGCATGGTCAAAATACACCAAGGACGTAGTCGCATGGGTAGAAAAAAAGCTTACCTTGGGTGAGTGGCTCTTTCTGGCATTTAATCAGCTTTGTCATGATGAAATTAAATCTGTTGTCAGGCCTCTGTGCTGCAGACTGTCAATAATGTGATTTCTAAATTAGTAGCTGTTCCGTTGAAGTGGACAGAGCTATCGTGCATTTCCTATAATTAAAGGCCTGTAACAAAGTGAAGGTGGTCCCCTCTGTAGCTTGTTTGTTAAAGGAAGACTGTAAAAAGCATTTAGCATGTGTTATAACTGTTGTTGTGTTCTAATGTAAACAGTAACTGTGAAATTTTTTTAACAGAGGTGGAGTGTGCTAAAAACTTAGCAAAAATGGCTGAAACTGCTAAAGCTGTTGTTGGACACCAGGTGAGTATACCTTAGGGGTTTTATCTTATTCTTAGATCTTTATTGGATGGCTTGCCCAGGAGTAAAAATCTGATGTTGAGGAATGTATTTTTAAGCTGATATAGAATTAATTTACACTATAAAGGAGTGGTTAAAAAATCTGCATTTTACGTCTTTCCGTTTGTTAGGGAAATTTGGATGTATAATATCATTTTTGTTGAATATGCAGATCAGTTTTTAAAATATTCTCTTTTCTGTCTAAGATCTTGTATGATTCGTGATTTGGACTTGTATGCTTCTTTCCTAGTAAAATGAATCACAGATGAGAAATTAGTAATTTTCTACATTCATACTTGACATACCTATTTTAGTAAATAATGTACTAAATTTAATTGAAAATCTAGGTCAGTTATACAGACATTTAGAATGTCATTACACCTCTGTCTTACATAGAACATTAATATGTTTTGTGTAATTTCAGGATTATATGCCATTCCAGTCAATATTCGTTAATGCTTTTCAAAATGATATCGAGAACAGTCAACTTTGGCAACAAACAGCTGCTGCTCTCCAGTCTAACAAATTTGTGCAGGTATGCTTAAAGAAAAAGACAAAAATATGTATCATTTTATAGAATATTTAAAAGAACAAACTTCCAGCTTATATACCTTTAATGTACTCCATTAATATTTCCTATCTAGCCTCTTCTTGGAAGGAAAAATGAGTTGGATAGACAAAGGAAAGATATCAAGGAACTTTGGCAGCGAGAACAGAAAAAAATGGTGGGTAATTCTTTCATATCTAATGGTTCAGTCTAGAATCCTTCAGAAGAATGAAACTTTCAAACTAGGCTGTTATGCACTTACATTCACACATAGTCTCTAGGGTTTATTGGAAGTAGATGTACCTGTCCATTTCATGGCAGTGTGGTATTTGTAAGAGGTTGTCTTTTGATGACTATGTACTTCGTACTGCAGCATACAGACCTGTGCCTAAGTCTCTTTTAATGTCACGTTAAATAACTGAAAAATTAATATTGTTTATTCTTCTGCTTTTTCTTTCGCTGCATTCTGCAGCAAGAGCTGGAAGCTGCTCTAAGAAAAGCCAAGTTGCTGTATACACAGCGTCAGGATGAGTATGAAAAGGCAAAATCCTGTACTGCTCGTGCTGAGGAGGAACATCTTAGCTCAAGTGGAAGCTTTGTGAAAGATTTCAGCAAGCAACTGGAAAAAAAACGAAGGCTGGAAGAGGAAGCTCTTCAAAAGGTGAAGAGGTTTTGTTCCTTGCTTTTAAAGTTAAGCCTATACTGGTTTTATTCATGCTTTCCCAAGGAGGGTAATTGAGTAAGTTGAGTTCACATTTTTAATTTTAATCATGCTATTCTCTTTTGGGTTTTTATCTTAAAGGAGAATCTCAAATACAAGCACACTGAGTGCAGTATTTTCTTGCTTCTAGTATCAAGGCCTGCAGTATATCAGCTTTTTATACCTGTGTTTTCTTTAGGCTGAAGAAGCCAATGAACACTATAAAGCAAGCATGGCAGAGGTTGAAGAAAAACGAAATGATCTGGAAAACTTTAAAAGTGATGTTTTAACACAGCTTCGGGAGCTTATTTACCAGTGTGATCTTACTCTTAAAGCTGTAAGCATGGTTTTTAAAATACATTTTGCACAGATACCTATATATTGTTAAAACTAAGAGAAAGCCCCATAAGCCCCATTTTAAATAGAAAGCTTTCAAATAACAGATGTCAAGCCAACAGAAAAAGAAGGAAAGCTTTTAAATTATGTGTGTTCTCTTTCTGGTAGGAGTTAAAAAAATATATGTGGGGGGGTCTTGAGCATTCCTGGGCGTTCCATGAGCTGTTGTCTTGCAAGCACCCTGACTACATAATCCTTATTAAATATCTTTTCCAAATTTTGATGGCAGTAGTGTTCCTCTGTTGCTTAAGAGTACAGCTTTCTTTGCTTTGATTAATGCATTAGCAAAGGTGTTTGGATCAAGGCCAGAATGGATATTAACACACTTCAGCCTTGATGGCAGTCTCAGTTACAGCAGGATCCATTGTGACAAGTAGAATGTACTAATTTATTGTGTGTAATAGGGAAGTGATGGTCAAAACTGCATATTACATGCACAATTTTCAAAAAAAGCTTGAAGAATGTAAGAACACAATTTGCCAAGAGATGTTCAGGGGGCTTTGTTTGTTTTTTGTGGTTTTTTTTGTTGTTGTTTTGTGTGTTTAGATGAGACAAGGACAATTTAATGCTGGAACAGGGATGGAAAATAAAATATCAGACTTAACCCTGCTCCACAAGCAACCCCAAAGCCAACCCATACGAACAGTAGAAAGTACAGAAAGACTTGTCAGTTCAAGTATATTTAAATTGCAGATACTTTGCAAACTGAAAGCTGATGAAGCAGCTATGCAGTGTTCCCCTTTTCTGGTCTCTCACATGTGATAAAATCATTTAGAAAAGTTATTTAATTTAATGAGGAAAGTGTTCAGTTAATCTGTCTGCTGGGACAGAGTTTTTTCCATTTCATGCCTCAAGACAATAAGGAGCTCACCTGGGTTTGGAATTCCAACTACTTCATCATTGTAGTGATGACTAATATTCCCTCCAGAGCATGAAAAAAGCCTTTTTGATAGCAAAAGCCCTTGTTGTTTATCTTGATCAACCCAAAGTGAGAAGCAGTTGCCTTTGCTACTGGGAGGATTCAATAACCCAGAGAGGAGAGAAATCCTCGTGTCTCTATTACAGATGAAGCTTGTGCAAGTCTCCTGAAAGTCCACTGTAAAAAGTAAAATGTTACTATTTTCTAGAAGCTTTCCAGTCTTATTGTTCAAATAATCTTCTGTTAGGGTATTAATTTGGGTTGAGCAAATTGTAAGTGAAATATTTAATAAATGACCTGCAAATAATGAAAATATATTTCTCCCAACAGGCAACAGTTAACCTGTTCCAGCTGCAGCATGCTCAGGTTGTATCTCTGCCAGTTAACTGCCAGTCCCTCTGTGAGAGTGCCAAACTCTATGACCCTGGTCAGCAGTATTCAGAGTTTGTGAAAAGTTTGCCAAAGGATGGTGTTCCTGTTGAATCAGGTTGTTTTGAAACCCAGAGTTCCCAGGTTGATGGGTAAGTGCCAAAGTACAGGTGGCAACTGCTTGGTTTAAAATGCAACACTAGGCACATGTGTTTAACAAAAAAAAATGTTTTTGGAAGAACTAAAGGAATCCTGGTGTTTTACCATGCTTTACTATTCTCTTTGTCTCATCTTTTAGATAGTTGATTATATATAATGTTGACATTAATACCTGCCTCTGAATTCTAAGGTATAATGTCATTTCATGCAATAAGACCTGTTAAAATATTGACAATTGTTGTGCAATACCTGACTTTTTACTGTTTTAATGTAGACACTGGTTAATACGAAAAATGTAAATTTTGGACTTGGTAGTGTTGTGTGGCAGTAGTACTTGACAATCAGTTTAGAAAATCTGAAGAGGTACTTTTCCTCTTTCTACATGCCTTGCTGCTACATATAGTAGCTTCTTTCATACTGTTTACATTTGGCAACATTTTGGCAGGAAGTGTTTCTCGATTTCTGTCTCATGCTATGTGCCTAAAAAAAGCTCAGAGTCCATTTGTAGGGACATGTTATAACTTGATTATTTTTTTCCAACCTGTATGAAATGGAAGTTTTTACTGTTAAACTATGAAAGTTCCAGCTAATGTGGAAGCAAAGGCTTCAAGACAAAGACAGTTCCTTCTGTCCACATGCCAAAAGCTTTTCCACCTTTAATTTGTTGTAAAATAGTCATCTTGGCACTAAAACACCAGCATATCCATTTCAATCTGTGTGTTTCACAGTTCTACAGGAAAGCGTCGTCATCGTTTTTCAAAAGGAAACTCAATACAAAAAACCGAATGCTTGAGTCAGACTTCTACCAACAAAAGGCAGGAAATTCAAAGTTTAAGCTGAGATTCTTAATTCTTGTCTGTAAATTTCCTGCCTTTTAAGACTGATTTAGGCTATACTCGTAAACTTTGACTTAGGGGGATTTAACTATGTAGCTCCCTGAGAAACCGATGAGCATGAAATTTCCAACACTTTGTGTGCTGTCCCAGCTATTTACTGTGTGACATTTATAGGAGTGTGTTTTTTCTCTTCCTCTCTGCCCACCTTTTGTTTTCTTTGTCACATGTACTTGATCATTTCTATTGTTTGAGTCTGCATTAATTTAAGGGACAGTTCCTTGAACAAATGCAAATTTTAATGTTTTTCAGTCTCCGTTTCCCTTAAGCTTGATAGGGTAGAACTGATTAAGGAACAGCTTCCTGACTGCTAAACTTGGCCAGCAGGCCATTTTGTCCCCAGGGTGCTTCAGCATTTTACATTAATTACGGTTAACAGTGTTCTGTCCTTATTGTGAGAGTGGATTTTCAAAATGGATTGACACTGTGGCAGCTTCACCACATTTTCTGTGCATTCAAAAAGCACAGCATGTGAACAGCTATATGTTTACAGGTGGATGGTCCTGATGGCTGGTCAGAGAATCATTTGGAGGGGAAAGCATAATCATAGAATGCAATGGCTTCTGGAATTAATCTTATCTTCAGATGAACAGATAGGCTGTTTTTTCAAAGTCTGCAAGATAATGTTCGTAGTACCATGCAGAGATGTGGAAAAGCTGATTCTCTCTGAGTGGAGAGAAAACATTGGGAAATGTCACATATTTAATTGAAAATAAATGGCCACTCTTCTTTTCATATTTTTATTTTTTAATTTTGGAATTAAATTTAATTATGAGAATGACATGTCAAAAATGTATGTTCATGAATAGTAAATAAATGTAGCATATTTAGTGCCCAGGGATTAAAAAAATGCATTACTTTTCATTAAATTCTGCCTTATTCATTCTTCAAATTACTTTTTTCATTCTGAAGGGTTTTTAATAAGCAATCAACAAACAGCGTCCATACATCCCATGGTAACTTATCTCAGTGTTCTGGAGATTTTCCTGCTCAGACATTAGATGATGTGGGAAGCCCAGTTTATCATCGTTCACAAAAGGTTAGAGAGAAGAGATCTTCCAGCAATGCAGATATTCAAGGTAGTTCTTCTCATTTCTTTCGGAGTTCAGTCTCTGAAAAAATAAAAAAAATAATAAAGTTTAAAAAAACTTGGTGTCTCAGTAAGAAATCTGACACTGAAGGGTTAAAAATGTATTATAAAGTTCAAAGCCTATAAAATATTATGTACTTGAGCATAATAAGGACAAATGGAAAACTGCCTGGATGCATACCTAGATCCTTTGACAAGAAAGGTGAGATACAATTCAAACAGCAAGTACTGTCAAACTCAGTGGACTAAATTATTTCAATCAGCTTATAAACTGAGAATCCATTGGTTTTGTAAGTTCCATGTTGACTGCAGGTCTTCTGCAAACACACAATTGTCAAGTTTCTGAAATTAATTTTCTTAGCTCCTGAAGCTTTTACAGGAATATATGCCCTGGGTTTTTTTCGCTATATTGCATGTTCATGTAACTTGTGCTACATTTTCCTATTTTGAATATAATCATAGTCTTGAATAACAAAAAAGTAAATTTTGTCTTTGACATTTGGAATTAGCAGACTTTCTTTTCAAAAGCAGTGCGAGGGCCACCACCATTCAGATCATGGTCCGTTGGCAACCAGAGTGGAGGAATGTGCAGTGATTCTGAAAGTGCAGGGGGGAGCAGTGAGTCACGATCCATGGATTCTCCATCTGCCAGCCCAGGTACAGCTACCCTCAGTGCTATACTACTCTGAAGTGCTTTCCCTGCACTGTTTTACGTTAATGAAGGTATCATTGTTAAATAAGCAAGTATTGAGCAGAGCATGTAATGAAAAATGCACAGTTAGGTGGAACTGATACTTACAGCTTCCTGGAAATTTTTCTCATCTGCTAGGGGATTTTAAAAGACGACTTCCCCGAACACCTTCCACTGGGACCATGTCATCTGCAGATGATCTTGATGAAAGAGAGCCACCATCTCCTTCAGACTGTGGTAATGTTGTTTCCATACCTGAAGTCCCCCAGAAGATGTTTATTGTTACAGTGTGTGGCTTTTCTTTTTAATGTTCTTAGGAAAAGTACTTTAACAAGGTGTGATTGCCAACAGCATTGTTTTTCAATACAATACACATCCACTTGAGGTTGAGGGATGAAGAATAATGCTCAAGTCATTTTAATGAAGTGGTGCAGAATTGTCTTTATATGTTTAGGTTACTGTGTGGGCAGCCATAGAACATTTCTATGTTCAATGTCTTCACCCTCTTGAGGTAAAGCAAATGATCCACTAACCATTTTCTCCAGACATTTGCATTTAAATTTAGCTGCAAGGCACTGAGTAATGTAAGATCACTTATAAACTTTGACATGAAATGCGCAAATACATAGAGGTGATAAATGGCAAATTGGAAAAAAAGTGGATCCACATGTTTAGGGTAATAATGGAGATTTTACCCTTTTCAATGAAGATAAGCAAGTTCAGTAATGTCTGTCCCAGAGTTACCAGGCCATTTCTAATTTTCAAATGAATTTTGACTGTATAATGACAATGTTGCCACAGGCGTTGAAACCTGAATAACTGGATTATCAGAAATAGTTCTATGGTATGTCTACAGTACTTACAAACTAATTTTGAAATATTTGTGGCACTTGCTCAGTAAAGCCCTTAGGAAATTCTTTAGTTAGTCCTTTTTCCCTAAATGTATACTTTGCCTTCTAGGAATGAACCTGTGGTAAACAGTATTAATTCAGATCTAGACTTAAAGCATGGCAATATGTTAATGGGCTTTCACTTGGAGTGGTATTGTTTAATCAATGCTTGAGCATTTAAGAAGCTTTCTGGGCAATTAAATGCATGTGCTAATTTTAAAATTTTAAGTTATCTGTAAAACAAAGGGGTTTGGTTCACAGAGTTGTTTGATAGCATTTTAAGTAAATTGCCTGAAAAAAATTGGACACCAAAAGAACCAGTTGCTATTCTTTTTAGTTTTAGAATCCTCTGGAAAATATTTTGACGTTGTTAGAGGAATGTAAGCGGTGATTTTTTTAAAATTTGTTTTTATTTTATGTGGCTTCTGCCACGAGCGAGTGTTAATTCTTCCTTGCTGCAAAGTCTTCCTTTTTTTAAGTATTTCAGAAACACCTCAGGCTAAAATAAATCGTCTTTCATCCTCTAGTACAGGATTTTGAAATGTGTAAAATTAAATTTCCATGAATTGTTGCCTGAGATGCAGGGCAGGTGGAATTAAATGTCCTAATATTTTAACTTTGCCACAGTACATGAGAAAATGGAATACTTAAAAAGGCAGAAATGATTGTTTTGATTCTGCTTTTACACAAGATTGTTTGATAGTTAATGTCTCTGTTATATGAACTGCAACATAGTTTTGCCTCCTTGTGATTGAAATGTTTTTGATTACTTTGATAGTTGCCATTACTTACAGACTTGCATTCTGCAGCACAGTTCTAAAAAATCAGAATAACTACCACCCCAATAGTAGATATTAAAATGACTATAACAGGAAAATTCTCTTCAGGTTTAAATGATCTCACATCTGAAACTGCAAATTCTCCAGGACCTTTTAGAAATGCTAATATGTCCAAAGCAGCACAAACACACAAACTACGGAAGCTGAGAGCTCCATCCAAATGCAGAGAATGTGACAGCTTAGTGGTATTTCATGGAGCTGAATGTGAGGAGGTAAGTAGAAAAGTAGTTTTAATTGCTCCTTGGGATTTATGTAAAGTTGGGCATTTTGGAAACTTGAATTATGTTTCTGTATAAAAACTGAAGTTTGTGTCTCATATAATCACCATGAACTTAAAGCAGAGGCACACCATACTAATAAATTTTGTGTTTTGCTCACATATGGGTTAATAAACAGCATTTCTTATGGTGTCAGATTGTATCAAGCTATGTCCTTTTTTGTTTCTTCCCCTGTAGTGTTCACTTGCATGCCATAAAAAATGTTTAGAGACTTTAGCTATTCAATGTGGGCATAAAAAACTTCATGGAAGGCTTCACTTATTTGGAGTGGAATTTGCCCAAGCTGCTAAAAATATTCCTGATGGCATTCCTTTCATCATCAAAAAGTGTACGTCAGAAATTGAAAGCAGAGCACTGAATGTCAAGGTAAGCTCAAGTTTGTTCATGCTTAAGTTTGACACAATCTTAAAAAAAATTCTCCTAAGATTTTATTGCTGTCAGTATCATCTGTGTTTCACAATTTCCATTCAAATTGAAATAGAGTTGTGCTGGTCTTTTAATTTTAGGGCATCTATCGTGTGAATGGAGCCAAATCAAGAGTTGAAAAGCTTTGTCAAGCTTTTGAGAATGGAAAGGATTTGGTTGAGCTCTCAGAACTCTATGCACATGATATCAGCAATGTTCTCAAGCTGTATCTCCGCCAGGTATGGAATTGAGAGGTCAGATGGAAAACCAAAATGCTGTAGTATATTTCTTCAGTACAATACCAAACAGCCACTCCTTTTCAGCACTCCTAGAGTGCCTTGTATAACTGCACTGGCTTCTTTTTCTGCACATGGAGACTGTGACAAGGGCTGGGAAAACTGCTGGGATTACAATATGTATTCCACATGGATATTATGGCTTTTTTTAGTACTACATGCAGAGCAAGCTTTTGTTTGTCTACTCATGGTAGAATTTAATTTCTAAAACCCTTTTGATTAGTGAATTTGCCTGTCTTACATGGAGTTTAAAAGATTTCCATGTTCTTGCCTCTTCATGAGACAGATGCTGATATATTGCTGTTAATACCTGCTAACAAAAATTTCATGAATCATGATGGTCATGAATGTGTTCATTATGGAGAGATTATCCATTTTTTTTCTTCTAAAATAGAGCTTTAAACCTTTGTGATTGAATTTTCTAAAATAGTTTCAATATGTACATGAAAAAATGAATCTGGGATGTTGCCCAGTGAAATTATCAAGTCACTCTGAAAATTTGTTAATCCTGAAAGGAATAATCCTTAGCTCCATGGTCCTGTCATTTTCCTCAGACTGGCTGTCAGAGATGAGCATTCCAATCCTATGATCATCACCATTAAGTGATTTTGAAAAAAATCTTTTTTTTTTTCCTTTTTCTTGAGATATTCTTATTCCAATAAATTTTGATAAATGCTCAGTCCTGAAGCTATTTCAGGAAAGGATTAGCAAGATTTCTGGAAAAAAGGTGTAGGAAGGAGTATTTTTGTTAGCTAGATTTGGGCCTGAAAAAATTGGGGATTGAGCTAATGAACAAGGATTAAACAATGTCATCATCTATGAGAAAATATGCTAGACCAGAAAAAGTTGAAGACAAACAGGAAGGAAACAAGTTAAAATTCAGGTTGTAGTATATTTCTGAAATGTTTGTATTTCTTCAGCTTCCAGAGCCCTTGATTTTGTTTCGGCTCTACAATGAGTTCATTGGACTTGCCAAAGAAAGCCAGAACGTTAATGAGGAGCTGGATGCTAAACAAGCTAGCCCCAAAGCAAAGACAAGACAGTCACTCTGTATTGAACTGAATAGGATCATCATTAAAATTAAAGACCTTCTGAAACAACTGCCTGTACCAAACTATAACACTCTTCAGTACCTTATTGGACACCTTCACAGGTAAGAAAATGCTTTAAATGCAAACTGATGTTGAAAACTTAACTGCTATATGCTGCATGCTGGGAATCTCTTGTACCTCTGCGATGACTGTAGGGGAAGAAGTCACATATACCTTTGAAGACACTGTTCTATTGCTGGGTTTTTTTTCATGTAATGAATTCTCAAGTGAGAGAAGAATATGAAAGGGAAATAAAGCAGGGAAAGCATTGGCCTCCATTATTTTTTATTCTCTGCTACCATAGGGGTCAGTAGTAATTAGTGTCACATGCAGGGATCTAAATATGATTTAAATTGTGATATAACAAAGATAGGGCAGTGATTTGGTGGCTATTAACAGAAAATTAAAACTTGTATCATGTCTCTTAATAACCATTCTTCAGTCACATTTCACTTCCTTGTCCTCCAAATGCTGGTTTGTATGATGATGTACTAAACTGATGATTACCTATAAAAATAGGTAATATTGGGCTATAGCTATATTATTACTTAGAATGAGAGTCATTCTTCTCCCCAGTCGCAGAAATGCCAAATGGCCACAAATAACTTTAACAAATAGGACATAAAACACCCTGTGTGGGAAGTCCAAACCACTGTTAATTTAGTCTGCACTGAAGATTCTGCCTGCCTACTAAACCCACTTCCAGGTTTTTATTGTCTCTTATCCTCTTTAGACATAAGATAATATTTTAATATCAAAAGTATTTCTGAAGTAATGAAACCTACTAACTCTTGGGTGTTTCTTTTGGTTTGTGGTTTTTTCCCCTCCTTGTGCAGAGTTACAGAACAGTGTGATGAAAATAAAATGTCAGCCAGCAACCTTGGCATAATATTTGGCCCAACTCTGATCAGACCACGTCAAACCGATGCTACAGTTTCTTTGTCATCACTTGTGGACTACCCTTATCAGGCCCGGATAGTGGAGCTGCTCATAACATACTATGAAAAGATATTTGATGTCTCATTGAAACCACTTCTGAGTGCTTCTGATTCTGAAGAAACAGCTGTTACGGTCAGAGTTGCTTTATCAGCAGATGAGAGGGAGCCACAGCAGCAGAGGAAATCGTTTGTTGCTGTAAAGGAAGTGAGTGACTCTTGTGCTGCCACAGTGTTACCTGTGCCATCATAACTTCTGTGTTAAATGCTGGAGCATTCCAGAGCACATTACTAATAAATCTTCATGGGTTTTTTGGTGAGGGGTGCCTTTTTTGTTGAATTCTCATTTGCTTCTCCTCTGACTTTTCTTAGCAGGGTATTCAAATAGCTCTAAGTGAAAGAGCTTCAGAAACAGCTGCACTCTTTTTAGAATCAAAGAATAGCAAGAATACAAAAGAAGAAGCAGATACATCTGTAACTGGTTAGTATGCTGTTAACTCTGGGTGTGGGTGAATAAGGAGCCCTGGATGCATGAGATTATAGTGCATGTAGCTCTGCAATACAGACAGAAGCAAGTAATAAAACCTGTTCATTGCTGCTTGATATACTGTTTATTTTTGTAAGAAGAACAGAGAACAAAATCTTTCTAAAAGCTTTTAAAAAATCTGTGTTTATGGAATCAGAACTTGGTAAGAGAATATAACAGTGGTTTGGTTTCTCCCTTTTAAAAAAAAACCAAAACAAAGCCATAATTATGCTGTGACTGTTGATTTCTGACATCCACTACAATGCTGTAAGCTAATACCCAGCAATTTATGTTTTTTGACCACTGTTCCCCCAAAATGTGTATCATTGCCACTCACTTGAACTAAACCAGAAGGCTTTGGAAAGAGTAATTGTCTGACAGAATCATCAGGGCATTTGGGATATCAATATTTCTGCTTAAAAACCCCCAGGTTTGCTAACCTAATTCTAACTCTGTATTTTTTTCTGTTTATCTGCCTATGCTACTACAGGGGTTTGTTTTAATGTAGGTATGATTTCACATACTTCATTTAGGAGTAACTATACATAATCCCTTTTAATTATACTGATTTTCACCTGATGTTACCAGTTCAGTCATGTCCCATACATCAACAGTGCGACATCCTGAAATATGCTGAAACTGAAAATAATCAGGGATGGCAAAGCACCAGCCAAAAAGTGAAGTGTATCTGTCTGTTTTCTCTTTGGTTACAGCTGTACAATATGCTTTACTGCTTGTGAAATGCTAACATTTGGTTAGAGTAGGCTATTGCTAGTATGTATACAAGCTATCCCTAAAAACTGTTAACAAAATACTAACTAGCAAGGGGTCATTGAAGTCTTGCTGACTTCTCTTTATACTTGGTGTGAAGATCCAGTGACATCTGTTTCTCTGTTTCTAGGTGATGCTGTGAGTCCAGCTTCAGAGAAAGACCATGATCCATTTATTTCCCTAGGTGAAGACCCCTGTAAAATGAACTTACTTCCTGTGAAACCCAACCGTCAGATTGCCAAAGTTCCGTTGCGGGCTCCAAGGACAAAACCATCGTCTCGCCCTGTCAGCCTGCCTGTAGACCGAATTCTTCCCCCATGTGTTTTGAATGAAAGAAATTCACGAAATGCAGGGGCAGTATGTTCAGAGAAGCTGGGCAAAAGCCCTACTATTGAAGAAGTCTCAGAGGTGAAGGCACTCCCTGCTGTTGATACCTGCTGCAGACTTCCTTGCTACGACACCCAGATGCTGCGAAAAACTTGGGACAAGCAGTACAAACAGTATGATATCACAGCAAGGACAGCAATGATCATGACTAACGTGCCCCAGGAGATCCGAGCACTTGAGAGTGGAACTGCAGGTGCTTTATCATCCCCATGCAGCCTTGGTAACAATTCAGCTAATGCCATTCTTCCTATTAAGCCATATTCTGTTGTTGGGTCAGGAAGGACAGCAGCAGAAGAGAATGGTCCTGATGTTAATCCTCTTGCTGCCTTTAGGGCACCAAGAACATTGCAACCACCCCCAGGGACATTTTATAAACCACCCTCTAACAAATCAAAAGAAAATGGAGATGGTTCCTCTGCTAAAGCTTGTGCACCAACCAGTCCTAGCTCTGTGCTCCCCCAGGATAATACTGTGAAACTGGCTAGGAGCTCTGCACTTCCATCAGGTGATGTTGAACAGAACACAAATGAACAGAAATCTAGCTCAGAGGATATTCACCCCACAGATCTGAAGCCTGCTTACCATAGACTGAGACCAAAAAGGATCCAAGAACTGGAACACAGGGAAGCTCATTTTGTATAGGGTGCAAATTCCTCTTGGACTCTATGCAATTTGTTTATGTTGCCAGTGGAGGCTTCCCTTTGCCCCTTTATCCTTTGCCTTCCCTTGAGAATCCCACTTCTGTGCCATATTGGAGTTATTTTTATATATGCAGCATTTTAAAAATGAGGGAACTGTGAATTAAATAAGTCAAACTTTTTGTAGTTCAGTAGCTTTCAATAAAGATGTAATACATTCCCGGTCTAGACACAGTTAATGGGTTCATTGAATGAGACACTGAGCTTCATTTCCTTGTGTGGAATGGAGTGCTTATTCATAGAGAAACAGCTATTTTTCTTAAAAGAGGTATAAATAAAAATGGAAGGTTTAATTTTCACTGTCTAAGCATAAACCAAAGCTTGTGCTTTGCTCTGTAAAAGCATTTGTTCATTTTTCTAATCTGTGCAATTAAAGCTTTGCTCTTGAACAGGCTTACAAACTGGCCAGCATGGCCATAATTATGTATCATATGTGTATATTTTAGGCAGACATGGTTATCTGTTGCCAGTTTTCTATGTTGTCACTTTAATTTTTTTTTTGTACAGCAAGGATGCACTTACTGAGCTTTACTATTCAGAAGCAGCAATCAGTTCACATCTGGTTTCTTGTGTAGCTTAGCAAGTGGGGAAATGTGCACAGCCTGTTTCATTTGGGTGCCCTTCAGGACACACTCATTTGCTGTGGTGCTGTCTTTCCCAGGTGAATGAAAAGGCAGTGATTTGCTTGCTATAGATCAGTTTCACCACTTAACATGGTGTAATTGAAATGAAGAGCTTTGTTTCCAAGTTTCAGTGAAGCTAAAAATAACCAAAAATCAACATTAGTAGGTGCATCTAATGGTTTTCACTTTCTATTAAATGGTTTTTATGTGTACACTGTGTTATATTTGCTTTAAAATATATTAACGTGTTAACATTTCAGTGACTCTATGGCTTCTATATCTGGATTTCTTCTAACTTATTAAAATACAGATATTTGGCCTTTGCAATAGTGTAGTACTCTCCTGCATCTGTCTTCTGGGGCTAGGGGGTGGCACACTTCTCTTAATGGGATTACAATTAGTGTGACCCTTTCTTGCATACTATGGAGTACAGTTGTTTTGGCGTGGTACTTTCTACTGATGTAAGCACCGAGATGACTCTCAAAGGACAGTAAAGATGAATCACCTTTCTGTTTTTGCAACAGGAAATACACTGGACTTTAATACACCATTACCTTTGCCAATCTTCCAAAACACCACAGATAATATCCCACACTCTGTTTGGTGGACATAATCAGATTTTTATTTCCAGTACTCACAACGCTGGACTTTGAATCCTTGTTGCATTTCCACAGAAGCAGGGCTTGCATTCTTGGCAAAGGCCATCCTATCACTGGATGGTTCTGGCCGTGCTCAGGGTCATTTCTTTGGGGAGCTGCCTCTTATTACAGAAAAGCTGAAGCTCCCAGAGGCTGCAGTTTGCCCAGACTGGTGTTGCTAGTCGCATAACAAAATATGTGGAAAGGCTTTTTGACACAGATGGGAATTTGTTCTATCTTGACAGTGGAGGAGTGGACTATATATACCCCACACAACTGCTTAATGAATCATTAAAGACAGTGTAGCATAACTTCATAGCACAGTTGTGAAACAATCAGTATTGATTAGGACCACAAGATAGAAAAATAATTTGTGAATTATCATTAAATTTATTGTCTCACTATATTTAAGTA
Organism: Drymodes brunneopygia; assembly: GCA_013400955.1. NCBI lineage: Eukaryota > Metazoa > Chordata > Aves > Passeriformes > Petroicidae > Drymodes > Drymodes brunneopygia. The sequence goes on along the minus strand of VZTZ01028728.1, from coordinate 104,025 downwards.
TTTTGGCATGTCTAGCATGGGATATCGTAATGGCTTAAGAAATTAATTAAACTTGTCCATTTAATGATTTTTTAATTTAATAAAGCTGTTTACCTAGTGTGATGGAGGGTCTCTGGTACTCCCCAGAGCTCCCGAGACAGATCATTTCAACAGTGAATACTAACCCATGAGAAACAGACAAACGTTTCTTAATCAAATCATAATACCAGTTATTACTGGCTCTTGCCATACTCCTTTTTATATAACATCTGCTTCGATATTTTGCTAGTACGAAAGGGTTCTGCTCTTTTAAATGTGTTTCCCACAGCGCCGCAGGTGCCAGCCGGGAGCGGGGAGAGCCGTGCCCGGTGCCTTTGGGTGGGGATCTGTGCGTGTCTTACAAACCCGTGATACTTCAGGGAAAACATCAGTTTCAAAAGATGATTTACGTGTCCTAGCTTTCTAATGCCTTCGACTGTTTTTGTGTAGTACAAGCGAAGTAGCAAGGGCATGTCTTTGGAAATGGAAAGCTCTGGAGCCCACGTAAGAGTTAGGACCCCGCTGCCCAGCGTGGTGGCAGCGCAGGGGCAGCCGGGTGTTCTTCGCGAGCCTTCCCGGCAGCCCGGGGGCAGCGCGGCCTGCGGAGGCTGAGGGGCGGCGGCTTCAGGGACACTGTGACTTCTTAATTTGTCAGTTCTTGTAAACGTTTGCACGGCGGCGTCACGGCCGTGTTGTGTTCCGGCCCGCACGCTGAGGGCCGCCCGCCCTGTGAGAGCCCTGTGAGGGAGCGGGGGCCGGCGGCCGCGGCAGCGGAGCCTTATGCCTGATGAAAAAAGACTTCGGTTTCCTTTGGAACTGGAAATGTTTCGAATGCTTCCTGTTGTTTCTTTTGGTGCAGATGCAGATTTCCCTTGGTCTTGCTTTGAAATGGCTTCACTCCGATGGAACTGCAGCAATCCTACCCACCTGCCCCAGGTGACAGGCTGTGGGTCATGCAAAGTGCCAGAATCCTGCAGCTTGAACTCTGGGGAGGAAACCTTTTGCTGTCAGATTTGTTTGGTAATTGCATTTTCTGAAGTCGTAATGCACTGCCTCATCCCTCTTAAAGCTTTGGCAGAGTACCGACCTCTGTAAGTCGCTGACCTAATTAGTCATGACAGCTGTTTGTTCAGTAGGACCTCTGATGATACCAGAACTACCCTTTTGAAACCACCTTTTCAAATACAGGGTTCGTTCAGATCTGAAAACAAAAAAATCAAAAATATCAACATCCTAGTACAGACTTGATTGTGCTTGTGTTCGTCGTATTGGATATTTGGGAGGATTTTTATTCATGAGTTCTTAAACTCTCGCAGATTGAGCTGTTCTGTATCAAGTAGGGGATTAAAACAATCTCATTACAACTGAGCAGTGTTATTCTGCAAATGCTAACTGCATCTAAGATATGTGTTTCTTTGCTGCCAAGCTGAACATTCCTTCAGAAACCTTTCTCTTTCAGCAGTGCTCACACATGAGGTAAGCTTTTGTGGTAAGTTTTCAAGGTTTTTGTTGCTTCTATGTAAGAAGTCTGTGTTTTGCTTGCAAATCCATTAACTCTTTAGCTTCTGTGTAGCAGAGGCCTAATGGAGCTAATCTGAAAGCTGACATGAAAAGCTCTGCAAAGGCAGCACATGTATGGTAATGTTGCTAACTTAGCTCAGAGCATGTTGGTACTTTTTGAGTGACTTCACTGCATACCACTGTGGCTCACCCTACAGAGTGATCTCAGAGCACATAAACTTAGTTCTGGTTGGGTGAAACTGAACTGGAACGTGTGCTTTAGCACCGTACCTGCTGTGCTGCAGCTGGTAATGCACCTTCAGTTTGTGCCTGGAGCTCATCTGAAGTAACCCTTAGGCAAATAGTGCATGGGTCCTGGCTCCTCAGCACCCACTCTTTGCTCTTGTTGGGCCATCCCACTTGTCAGTGTACACATGGTATGTTGGGAAAATAGAACAAACAAAATGTTTCACCTTCCCATAAGCAAAAGGGGAGGGGGGGTAGGGACAGGATATGTCGCTGATAATTACAAAAGGTGTTATTTAGAATATTCATGGAAATAAGTCTCACAGCAGGATTCTTTGGAAAAAAGCCGATCTGCATGCCCATTTATATTCGTAGAAAGAAGGGATTTCTTTTTCTAAATTTAGAGATCCAAGGGACCCTTGGAAAGTGTTTCACTCACAGGTAGAAGAAAAAGCTATTCCTAAATCTTTCAAAGTGATAAATGTTTGAGGAAGGTGAAAATCCTTGTTCCTCAGCCCTTATGCAGCTGAATGACAGAACAGTGTCTATATGAAGTAAGCTGAATTGCACCTGAAGTAGAAGACATGCTGTGTGTGTTTTCACTGCTTTGGGCTTGCTTATCCACAGATTGGGGTGATTAGCCCACTGCTGGGTTTGCACAGGAATGGGATCTGTTTAAGATTCCACATTCCTCTGTGTTTGACATGGAAGAGTCTGACTCCAGTTGTCTTTGATTCATAGAAATACCTTTCGAACAGACGTTCCATGGGACCTTTTCTTAGTCTCTCTTATTTTTTTTATCATTTGATCCCGGTTTGACAGAACTTCTCATTCTCGCCCTTCAGGTTACTCCTTACTTATTTTAGAGGGAGGCCTCTGAAATACATAGGAAACACCTAAAAAGCTCCAGCTTGTGTTTTCCCCAGTAGTTTGAGATAGCTGGGTGCAAAACTTACCTTAACTCAGAAAGCCCCAACCTGTGTTTGTGTAGTTTTCTTTCCACACACATAGATATATCTGTTTATTGATGTAAGATACATTTATACGCACCCACTCCTAGAGTTAATTAAGGCAAAACTGTCGTAGCATTAATTGTGTTAGCTTTCCAGTGAGCCTGTGTCACGGGACATGCTCTTCTACATGCATAAGAATGTCTCACGGGTTAGGAAAGCATTTGGGTGCTGGAAAGCATTGTTGAACATTGGAAGTGCTGGCCCATGAGTGCACCCAATACACCTAAGTGTGCATGTTTTCAAAGCTATCTTTTCAGATAATTTTTAAATGCTCCTTATTTTAGAGAAATATTTGTTTGTGGTACTGGAGAGATTCCTGGGGATGTGTTTATAACTTGCTGGACAGGTAGCATTTAATCTTGATTTTTTAGTCAAAGGTCAGGAATACACCTGGAAGTAACAAAATTCTGATCTTTAAAACAACTGTTAAAACTATGGCATATGTGTGTGAGGTAAGGGGATAACACAACACACATGCCATGTGACCCCATGTATTGCACGTAGGTGCTCATGAAGCACGTCACAGGGAACGTTTATATTATCAGATATCTACTGTAGGCATAATGCAAGAACTGTCACCAAATACCTATTTCCACTTACTGCTTTCTTTATGTTCTGATACGTCAGTGGAATGTCTCATGTTTTGTTACTGCTGGCACCAAACTACAGGTCTTTAGGAAATAGCTAAATCATAGTAACAATTGTGGGTAGAGCTACAGTGAAATTATGCAGTGTGTTCCATAAACTGAACTGTATTTTCCCCTCCCATGCAAAGTGATAGGCCCTGCATAAGCTTGCTCTGTTTACTTCTGAAGATCCCTTTGTAAAGCTAAAAAGCAAAAATGGGTCACAGGAGCAACGGATGTAGTTGATCATAGAAAGCAAAATATACCCTACCATCATCCAATTGTGATGTAAAAAATCTAATTAGGAGAGATTAGTTTAATCTGTTAGAGCTGTTTCTACAAACATGTGGACAGCAAAAAGAGATCCATTTTCTTAAAATAACTTGTCTTAGAATTTTAGAGTTAAAATGCTTATTTGCTGGTTAAAACTATTAAATTATCTGTTTGCCTCATAGTGGTAGGGCTTAAACACTGCAGCTGAGAAGCAGCAACAGTGCTGATTTCTCTGCTTTGCACTGCCATTAGTAAGAGTTAACCTCTATCTGTGGCTTATGAAGCTTTGTTTCTCTGTCTAGATTGAAGCAGGCTGGGTCTCACCTGTGATAGGAACATATGCTCAGCAGAAATTAGATCAAAGCCATTTGTAAAAGAGGAGGTTGCCATAGAATCATAGAATAGAATCATTAAGGTTAGAAAGGACCTGTAAGATCAAGGCCAACCTTTCGCCAAAAACACCACATGAACTAAACCACAGCACTGAAGTGCCATGTCCAGGGATGGTGACTCCACCACCTCCCTAAGCAGCCCCTGTTCCAATGCTTGACAACCCTTTCAGTGAAAAAATTCCTCCTAATGTCCAACCTGAACCTTCCCTGACACAGCTTCAGGCCATGCTCTCTTGCCCCATCACTGTTTGCCTGGAAGAACAGGCCAACCCCTATCTTGCTACACCCTCCTTGCAGGCAGTTGTAGAGAATAGTAAAATGTCCCCTGAGTGTCCTCTTCTCCAGGTTAAACCCTAGCTCCCTCAGCCACTCCTCACAGGACTCCCTCTCCAGACTCACTCCAGCCCCTCAGTGCCTTCCCTGAGGTGATGGGCCCACAGCCGGACACAGCACTCGAGGTGTGGCCTCACCAGTGCCAAGTACAGGGGACAATCCCTGCCCTGGTCCTGCTGGCCACACTATTCCTGATAGGGGCCAGGATGCTCCTGGCCTTCTTGGCCACCTGGGCACACCCTGGCTCATGTTCAGCTGCTGTTGACCAGCAGCCCCAGGCTTTTTCCCACTGGGCAGCTTTCCAGACATTCTTCCCCCAGTCTATAGCACTGCTTGGGATTGTTATGACCATTTGGCAAATGATTGTCTCAGTCTCCAGTCATCTGGTTTACCAGGATGGATGATAAATGATGGAGAGAGGCTTGGTGAGGTCTTTTGCCAGTTCCTTCAGTACTCCTGTATGGATCCCATCCTGCTTCATAGACTTGTGAGTGTCTAAGTGGCACAGCAGGTCACTAACTACCTTCTAATGGGTTTCAGGGGCAGTTTTCTGCTCCCCATCCCTGTCTACCAGCTCAGGGGGCTGGTTGCCCTGAGGATAACCAATCTTTATGTTGAAGACTGAGGCAAGGAAGGCATTAAGTACCACAGCCTTTTCCTCATCCTTGGTTACAATGTTTCCCTCTGCATGCAATAAAGAATGAAGATTTCACTTGGCCCTCTCTTTGTTGTTAATGCATTTATAAAAACACTTTTTATTATTTTTTCACAGTGGTTGTCAGTTTGAATTCTAGCTGAGCTTTTACCATTCTAATTTTCTCTCTACGTGACCTAACAAAGCCCTTGTACTCTTCCTGAGCTGGCTGCCCCTTCTTCCAAAGGTCATAAAGTCTCTGGTTTTCCCTGACTTTCGGTGAAAGTGCCATATTCAACCAAGGCTGATATTCTTCCCTGCTGGTTCACCTTTTAGCACATAGGGATGGTCTGATGCTGTGCTTTGTTATCCTTTGTGCCAGAAGCCAGGTTAAAGTGCATGGTTTAGGTGGCACCCGTGTGCAGGGGCTCGAAGGCCCTGCGATGGTGCTGGGAAAGAAGCAGAGTGCAGTGCTCTGCTGTCAGAGCTGCAGAGGGCTCTGGGGGAAATCTAGAGAGTGTTAAATTCAGTGAAGCAGTTTTGTAAAGGATTTTCAAAGGTATTCCCAAAGCCCTGTGAAGAGGAAAGAAACAGACAAGCACTGCCACATCCTTTTAATTTTTTAATAATGAAGGCTGGATTGTTGTTCAGCTTCTACTTGGAAGAACAATCACAGGGAAATTGTGATAGTGCTTATACAGAGTCATGGCCCAGCATGAGCACTGGTGGGAGGTTTTGCTGCATTGCTGTTTTAGATGGCCCTTTACAGATGAAAATCTATAGGGAATTCAGTGTTCACTCAGTTCATAAGTGTAGGGGTCTTCTTCTAACTTTAGGAGAGTGTTGTTATCTATGTAAATGAACTTTTTTTAGGGAATTGAATTTCTTTCTTTCTCTTTCTGATTGCAGCAGTCCCAAGCCACCCCTGATTTTATGAGCAGGGTGCTACCTGTGAAGAGTGAAGATAGGTCTCCACCATGACTAATCACTCCAGAAGTTCATGTACCTCCTCAGTCCAAGTGGAGTTCTCCACACATTATTACTAGGTACTATTCTCTATCATGCTTCTACTGTGCTTTTTTATTATAGTGTTTTGCTCTGCTTAAAGTAGTAGAGCTTGAATCTTAACCACACAAATTTGTTAGTTTGTCTGAGTAATGCCCAGATACAAAAGGATCTTTCAAGATTGAAAATTAATTATTCGTTTATTCTGTGCTACTACGGGATCTGAGGTTTATCAGTCAGTGTCTACTGACTGCATTTTTTAAGTTCTTTTCCTACAGTTTTGTCTCATGTTCACATGTCTAATTCAGATTTCAAAGCAGTATAAAGTTAACTCACATCCCTAAAGCCGTAATATTTAGGAAAGCAAGGTTCTTTCCTTTAGCTCCTAGTGAAGGTTTTATAAACAAACCAGTCTGGGGAGAACAAGTGTATCCTTGTTCATCCTGAAATTAGAGGTGATCCTAAAATGTATCTGATGAGCAATGTAGAAACTGTCTTAAAGTTTTCTATGTTGATTGAACTTCATGCATGAATGCCATAACTTTAATAGTTACTTTAAGTACTTTTAAATTCTGACTCTTGTAGCACAGTGTTAACCTTGGTAATCAATCTAGTAGTCATTTTCTTGGAGTGCATTAGAGCATATTTTGTCCCTTTAAGTATATTAATTAGGTGGTCGGTCATTGAATTACTTCTCTTATAAGCAATGCCTTCCTGTCACTATCTACAAATATAACTAGCAAGGTTCAATGTAAAAAAATCTTAAAGATTATATAGCAAGCACAATCTGTATAACCTGACTTACTACCCTTTTTTTCCAATTTTCCTTTTGAATGTAGAAATTCCCGGTGGTTATAATGAGTCATGAACCTGTAAAACAGAGCATGCAATGGTTTAAATTCTGTGGTATCTCTACTAAAATGTAATGGGAGTTGCTGAGCTCAAGAAACATAACAATAGGAGATCCTGTATTTTTTAAGGAAATGGCAACAGAATGGATTTGCTTTTATAAAATCCATTTCAGACTCTGATAACCAATATATATTTATCATGTCTGAATGGTAAACCTAACTGTATCATAATAGCTAAACAGTTTTATATAAACTAATGTCTAGTAGTAAATCCATCTTTTCTTGGAAAAAAATTAGTTTGAAAACACAGATTTATTGTGATAAATGATGCAACAGTTAACTACCTTCTTTTTATGCAAGTCCAAGTTAATAGCCATATTCAGTGTTCATGACTTTTTTTTATTTGAAAGAGATGGTTTTCCTCTCTACTTCTTTTTGGTGCTGATAAATGTGTCACAGGAAGTAGCCTCCAAACAAAGGAAACTCACAATTTTTCATGCATGATAGTGTATCAAGTGCAAAATTAAATGGTGCAGACAATGAAAGGAACCGATCTCTGTGATAACATAATCTTAAAATAAGAACAGAAAGCAGTTATTTTGCTCTAAGGTCTGTTTCTGCTGTCAGCTGAGAAACGGCAACGCATCCTTTGCCACAGGTTAACCAGAAGTATTGATGCAGAAGAATGAACTTCTTTAGGCAAGTCAGACTTCTACTCTGGAAAAACTGGATCCTTCGGAGAAGACAAAAGGTAAAGTGTTAGTCTTTGGATTTCAAGTTTGAACCATGCACTCCACTGGATTAAGTGACTGGTACATTTATCAGCATGTAAAACTCTCACATCCCTCAAAGAATCACATGTGATCTTTATAGGGGGTCTGTTGTCTGGCATCTTGTCTGGGTCAGTTTGCAAAGCTGCTCTTTAAACACCAAACATAGAATACCTGTGTCAGGATTTTCTTTACAAATAATATTGTGTGCCATAAGAGTTGTGGGTAGTAATATTCATATATTTTTACATTAATAGATCTGTTGTTAGAAAACACCATGAGCACCATTCAGCTCAGGGAGATTTGATTCCTAGTTTTAGATTTGGTCTTTACACTCAACGGCTCTTAGATGTGATTCTAGTTAGGACCTTACAGTTCACACAGATTTTGTCATTTTTAGTATGGCTGAGTTATATAAGTAAAGCAAAAGCTGGAAGTATTTTAAGTATCAAATCCTCTTAGATCTTATGATATTTTGTCTTACAGGAAATTTACATGTTTCTTTTCACCTTATTTCACCTTATTTTCATTGCTCTTTTTGTTTTTTCTCTAAGCTAAGTTTTCTTAGAGTGGAACAAAACTTCAGACTAGGGTCTTAGTTATCTGATGTACTGCAACTACTTCTGCTGAGCAAAAGAAGTCCCTTTGCCTGGTTTCCATTTTTCTCCTGTGAGGTCCTAGAGATGCAGACTTCCTGTTTCAAATCAAAAATCTTTTATAAAGTATATTATGGAATCTCTGAGACTGTAACAGTCATGCAAACAATTTTGCCATAGTAACAGATTGATAGGGTCAAACTGAGCCATGGGATGAGCTGAAATATTTACCCTGTGCTGACCTGATTTTATTCATTAGGAATGGTTCACATGGTGAAATTTCCAGGATCAAAGGATTGTGCCATTTTCTTCATAGACAATTTGATGTCCTTTCCTTCATAGCTTCCTCGCAGACTTTCTCCCACAATGTACATTGTCATCAAGAGCTGATGCATGTAACATTGCAGCTCATGATTTATTGCAACATGGAAGTTGCCAGTGCGTACATGAGTTAAGGACCCCTTTTTGAAGCTGGACTTCAGTTACTGGTTGTCAAGGAACTGTGGTAGTTTGGTTCTCAAGTTCAGAAAAAACAATGCTGAACAGAAAATCCATGTCTTCCTGATCTTCAAATGCATGATCTGAGAGAAGTGGAAGATACTGGTTTTTAATTTTTAACAAATATATATTTTTAGAATTCCTCAGTATTTTTAGTATATGAAATACTATGTTATTTGTGTAAATCTGCTCAGATATGAGACACAAAGTGCTGGCTTGGCTTTCAGGAATTGTCTTCTCTTTTTGTTTTATTTTTCCTATAGAATTTTCAAAAATTATAATTGGTGATTCCAGGTGTTGCTAGAGGTCCTTTTCTCTGATGATTATTCCTGGCTTGTAAGCAGAGTGATTTAATCTACAACTGAGAAATCTTTTCTCCACCTTGAAGAGTAAAATATTTTACAGTGGAGTCATTAAAAATAGTTTTCCAGTTTAAGAACATAAACCTGCCTGCTAATTTGTACTCACAGAGAAACAAAGTAGCTAAAACAAAAATTAATATTATCTACCTTTAGCCATAAAATGTGTTTTGGGAAAATCAGACTGTTTTTTTGTAACCATCATGCAGTACCATAAATGGAGACATATGCGATCTTCTACTCCAGTTCATCAATTAGTCTAATCTACTTCACAAGAGAAAGGACTTCATTGCAGAGTCAACAGTTGATCCACAGCCAGTTTAAGCTTCTAACATTTATATGGTCTTATCACTGCACTTGCTCCATTACAGCTCAGTCTGGATATTAAATTTCTCTTCATGTTTCTGGGATTTTCATTTATCTTGTGGTTCTGCAGGCTTATGGGCTGCTTTCTGATACTTCTAGTGAATTCGGAGACACCTTTGTGTCCTCTGGATAAGGTCCACAGGAAAGAATCAGAGGTCTGACAGCACTGGTCCATCCTTACCATACAACACATTGTGTACCAGGTTGAAAGAAATCTTCCCTTGGGCTTCAGACTTCAATCTTTTCCAAACTAGTTAACTCAGACAGAAAGGAATTAGCCAATTCAAGTCTGAGGGTTTTGTATTTCCTGGGGATGAAGAAAGAACATCTGAGCATTAACACAGATTAACTCTGCAGCAAAGGTGGACCAAGGAGTCTTGCCAGTTCTTGCCCCTCTGAGTTTATGAGTGTTTAGTGCTTGTCCTGAACGGCTCAGCAAATGGATGGCAATGGATGCTGATCAGACCTTGTGGACCCTGCTGGGAAGAGTCTGTAACACTGCATTCTGAGCTGTGCACAACAGCTGTCAGAGTTCCCTCTCTAATAATTGTGTAATTTACCCTTTGCTGCTGGTAAGATTTTGTCTGCTTTTAAAAAGATCAGGCACGCATAACTTCCTAGGTGGTGGTGGGTGGGTTTTTTGTTGTAGTTCTGTTTTAAAAAGGAAACTCTTAAGAGGAAAAAAACGAAATAGCAAATTATTGTCCGGTGTAAAGCTTTGTACCCTTTCGCTGTAAGAATATGTTGTGCTTAACTGAGGCTATTAGACAAAATTGGAAAAACAGGGCAGCTCCAAAAAACTTGTTCTTAATTATGTTGTGGAGTGCCTTTTGCTCAAGACAACGTTCACATGTTCATCTTGTCTTTGGCTGTGCTGCTATGTGCATTATTATTACGTATTTGGTACCTGGCTGGGGAGGAGGGAGCAAAGGTAAAGAAGCGAGGAAGGCTTTCCTGTGCATGTACTACAACCCCGGTTCTGGAGGTATTTTGTCCTGGCTGTTACAGGGAGGAGTAAAAAAGTGCCATGTGTCTGGACACAGAAATCCCATTGCTGTTTCTCAGAATCCAAGGCCTAGGTTACAGGATCAAAAGATTCGAGTTTCAAACCTCTGCCAAAACACACAGAGGCAGAAAAACAAACTGAAACACAGGAGTGGAGGAAACAGACTGAAAACCAGGCAGGATGTTGCTCTGTGGTAAAGCAGTGCCCTTGATTTTCTGTCATGACAAGGGAGCCAGTGACTGTTCCAAGTGTATTGGAAGATCTGGAGAAAAAAATGGCTTTTGATGGGGTCTTCTGTGTTATTAAATAAGGTGTTTGATCTTAATGCATACATTTCTACAGATACTAGGAAATTAATAACATTGAAATGAATGATGACAAAAAGAAGCAAAAGTAAAGGTCAAAGAATATAAAGCTTATGCTGAAGTCTTTTGCCTTTGGGTAAGCACAGTGTACTGACAGCCTGCTAATGAGCCCAGTAGTGTCAGAGGGTGGATTAAAAAAATCCTTTTCCCTCTTGTATCTAATCCTAATAGAGTCATGCACTACCTGCTGCCTCTTTTTACCTCAGTCAGGATGCTTAAATATTTCTTTAGAAGAGGTGGAGAAGCCACTGAGCACTGAGTTAATGGTGATACTTCACAGCATTCTGATGAAATCCTTGCTCTTTGAGTATCTTTTTCAGACGGTGAAAGAGGCAAAGGATAGCCATGGGCGCATGCTGCACTGGGCTTTTCTGCTGTGAGAAGTCTCATCCCTTTAGTGACTCTATGGTGGTCTATTTGTAAAATTTCTTTTTAATTTACTTTTTTTCCTTTTTTTCCAGCTTCGTTTTCTAGTGGAGCTTGTGTGGCCTCTGTCATTGTTTCTTGCACTTGTCTGGCTGAGGAAAGCTAATCCACTGTATCGCCAACATGAATGTAAGAATGTTTCAGAAGTTATCATGATGTGACTTGTAGGTAATGGCCAGGTGTTCTCAGACAGAGGTACTGGGACCTGTTTGTGGAGTGTTACTGTCCAGTGGTGAAAGAACAGACTTCAGTTTGAGTAGCTTAGTTATTTGTAGCCATGTAGTGTAAGAATTACCAGTGAGGACACAAAAAAAAAAAGTCTCATTTTCCTGTGAGATGCTTTCTGGTCAGACTTGCCTGAGGTCTCAAGATGCTATCTAGTTTTGGATTTCTGTAATTCTGTCACTGAGAAAGTACTGCCTTACTGCCTGTTTTACAAGCCCTTCACATTACTCAGAATTAATTTCTGTTGAAAATAGCCATATTGCTTATATTGGTAACTTCTTTTTTCTCAGTAAAAGATAAACCTATATGATTCCTGTCACATTCCTTCTGTAGAGAGCCAACTCATCATGCTATTTATATTCACTAAGGCTGCATTAGAAAGACACCTAACAATTTATATTTTGTGTTTCGATACTCTAGGTCACTTCCCAAACAAGGCAATGCCATCAGCAGGAGCACTGCCATGGTTACATGGCATCTTCTGTAACATGAACAATCCCTGTTTCCGCAGCCCAACCCATGGAGAGGGTCCAGGTGTAGTGTCCAACTACAAAAATTCCATGTAAGCAGAGCTGGATGTGTGAGACTGGGTTGCAGCAATACAGGCCTGCCAGGGAACTACTAATAGCTTGCTCCTGGCACCTGTTGGGTGTTCATGGGCATGAATGATGCAAGAAGAAAGGATGGAGTATCCTCACCTTGCTTAGAAATGTCTCTCACCACACCAAGGAATATTTTAAAGAATTGTTCAGTGGTGTGAATGAAAAGGGAAGATAATAATACACCAATGTGCAAGCAGTGGAAGACAAAAATTTTCTCTTCTAGATTTTTGGTTTCATGCCAACAAAGGTCAGCAAAGTTGAAACAGAGCTCACGGTGGTAGGTTTGGGCCTTTTAGAGAGAGACTTCAGTACTAGTCTCTAGGGAGCACATGCTCACTTAAAATCCTTAAGAACCTGCTTTCTGAATGTCTTGGGACAAACCTTTTTGATAAAAGAGCTTGGAATCCCTAAGCCTTCTTTCCTCATCACTAGAGTTGTCCCTTCTGAGTGAGAGCTCTGATGGAGTAGCAGCAAGTAAGAACCTGCACTGCCACCTCTTATGTAGCTCCTGTTTTGGCTACATACCTGTGGGACTTTAATCAGCACACAACCTTCAGATACTAAGCTTGTTTGCAAAATAGGAGGATGGGAGATTTCCAGACTATTACTGAAAAAGAGCTGTGGGAGATTTTTAATGCGTTGTCTGTTACAGCTGAGTCATGAAAGAAAGTACAGCAGACAAGGACCCTTAGAGTGAAAAATCCCCTGTCAACCAAAATATAAAAAATGTTCCAAATCTCCCTTTGTAAAGTCCACTTTGGAGCATCCAATGATTAAAATTCATGAGCTAATAAAGTGAATGCCACTGAGGCTCCTGTCATGTGAAAGTCTGTAATGTGTATTTAATTTACCATTTGACCTTTTGTTCCTAGTGAACAAGATTTAAAATACTCAGCTGAACATTTTTTGTGGGATACAGTCAAACACACAGTGAAGCTAGAGCATTCTGTTTTCTATGCATTCTAGCTTTTCTAGGTTGCTTGTTACAGAGCAAACTGTCACTTTGTCAGTCTCAGTTCAGTGCATTACAGCAGAAGTAAATCCATTGTGTTTTCTGAAAGAATTTGGTTCTTCCTGTTTGTTGTTTCCTGTAAGCTAAAATGAGTCATGTGGACTGAGATATACTATTGCACGCATGGAAAAAAAGAACACTGTTAAAGAAGTGTAATGGCCTTACCTGAGAGTAAGAATTTTTTATGCTTGTTCATAAACACAGGATCTAATTGCATCCTTGTTTGATCTGCATGTTCTTACCCAGAACCAGTAGTTGAAAAGTTGCCTGTGACCATTTGTTACTTGTGTTTCCCTGCTCCTCCTAGAAGAAATATTTTCTGAAGGGACCTAAAAAATTGGAGGTGTCTGATGTGAGACGGGAAGGATGTTTCTGTTTGTGAATGATTCCATGTTACTTGCTAGGCTGAGCAGGGCTCTATGTGTCCATTCATCTGCTGGAGCTGGGCCTGGGCTAGAACCAGGGCAGATTTGCGCCGTACCTGTGACATGCATGCTGTTTGGGGAAAGTGCTGTCTCCCCAGCAAGACCAGCATGGCTAATGAAAAAAATGTATGAATGGCCAACCCTCTGCAACACCAGTAACCCTCTTAACACTTCTGTGGACTTTCAAATCTAACTGAATCCCAGACTACCTTACACTGAGGATAAAACAACTTGGTTTTTTTCTTCATCCCTAATACAGAGAGAGCCAACTTTGCTTTTTCTTTTCTTTTTTAGATTTGTTTGTTTGTTTGCGTTTTGAGGTTTTTTTTACTTGAAAGGTTCTCAAGAGTCATCACTCTTAAATTATTGTTTCTTCATTATTTCTCATTTTAGCCTTGCAAGGGTATATAAAGATGCTCAGGAGCTTTTACTGGAAGCCCCTGAAATCCATGACCTTGGAAGAATCTGGGAAGAACTGATCATTATGACTCAGTTTATGGAAACAATGAGAACTAATCCTGAAAGAATTGCAGGTAATTGTTATATCTGTATCCTTTAGACTACTTAATTTTTGCTTCTGAGAACTTGATACTAGTTACTTTGTTCATTCAGGGGAAAGGAGAGAGGCAGTCAGCACCACTCTAGAACCATCTTCCTTGAATAACAGTAGACAAAACTCAAAACACTAAAGCATGGATATCTCACCACACGAAGTAAAATGTACCTCAGGCAATTTTGTTCATTATTATTACAGTAAAAGCAGAAGCAGTGAGAAAGAAGATGCAGAGGAATGGAAAATTAGAAACACATCTGAATATATGCCAGGAGCATGACTCAGAGAAGTGCTTAGAGGTACTTTGTCTCAGTGTTAGCTAAAACAGGTTTGAAACAGTGAATGATGTTTTTAGAAAGAGAAAGCATTGAACACTTGTAAACAGAATTGCAAATCTCAAATTCATTGTATTAACTTTTATTTAAAGCAACCTGCCAAACTCAAAATATGGTCCTGGGGAAAAGAGGGAATGGTATAATAGTAAATTTTTGCACTTGAAGTACAGAATTTGAAAAGGTACTCCTAAAACTAAAGGTATAAAAATGGTCTGGCTTTGTGAATTGATCTGTCCCATTCTCAAATCCTTTGTCACAGGACTAGTATTCTTATTAAAATTAAATAGTCATTCTCCATATATTTCAGCTGGATGTGTATAAACCATCTGATACATGTGGTCCACTATCCTATCAGAGGTTTATAACTAGAAGTAATAAAGGAATTATCTCATTGTAAATAACAGTGAGACAACCAAATGCCCCAGAATATAAGCAAGAACTTGAGTATGATCTGAGCTGTTGTTTGTACCCAGACACAGAAATCAAAGCTGACTATTTAGAGGCGAGGAAAAGCATGTCATGTCATGGGTTTGCTGTGTATTGCTAAGGGGCCACACCCCATGGTTTAGGAAGTTGCCTTTGCATCCCATATCAACTTTACTCATGGAAAACAGAGTACATTCCCACCAGTCCTGTGAAATATCCATGCAGGTTTTAAATGTGTTTTACATTTTAAAAAATCAAAGTTTGGAATTTCCTATTATATAAAACAAAGTTAAAAAGTAATTTCTGGAGCTTAACTAATAAAATATGAATTACGATCTTTCTTCATACAGAAAAAGTTACTGAAAATTTGGCTATTAAATTGTCTGTGTTTATAGCTTACTACTATTTCTTGTAAGTAATGATCTTAATAGAATAGCTGCAAAGTTGAGCAAGGAAAAATTTGCAAATGTCAGAGTTGCGATTGCCCCTTCTACTGATTCCTGAAATCAGATCTACCTCTTGAGTCCTCCTTCCTTGTCCCAGTCTCCCCTTGCACTGACACTTTTGATGAAATATGTTCTTGTGGTGTGCTTTTTCGTCCACACTGCCTGGATGCCAGGAAGGGCATCAGTAAGAATATGAGGGACAGACCCCTGCTATTGTTTTCAGTGTTTACTGCTTGAATAAATATATGTAGGAACAATTGAAGAAGTCCACAGGCCCTGCAGCCTTAGGCCAGAATATGCTTAGTGCAGATGGAATTGTGGAAGTTGGTTGGCAAACTCTGATAAGACTCAGCTCTCAGAATGGAGTGCATGTTTATTAGGAATGTCTAAAGTTACATTCTCTATGTCGGTAGGATACACCTTGCCCCTGTCAGTTTCAATTGCCTGTTCTAAAGACTAGAAGAATTAGAAGTTTTCAAGCATTCTTTACCAAAGTCTGTTTATGCTGTGTGAGGTACCTTTAATAAAGGTATTTTTTAATAAAGTTACAATTATTTGATGAACATGAGCAACATTAAGTTTCCAAGCTTTTCTCTTGTACCATATTGAAGCAGTTCTCACTGATAAGATTTGTAACAGAGACAAGTTTTAGAAGATTGGAACTGTTTGACTTTAGGAGCAGCAGTATTTTGAGTATTGTTACAGACAGTGTTAGGGAAATTTGGTGGCCTCTTACATGTGTCTAATTTAACAGTGGGTGGTCTCACTGGTTTGCCTGAAGAGTGGTTGTTAATCTAGTTTAATATGAAGCATAAGCTACGCTTTATGCTTCTCCAAAGAAATCAAGTTTTTTCTCATGGAAGATTTTCAAAGGTCACTTTTGCAATGCTAGAGAATAAGGTTAAGTAACTAAAATTGATTGACAGTGAGTGATAAATTAGTGTAAGTGTGAAGGGTTGATTAAAGTTATTTACACAAGGCCCAGAAGAAAGGATGCTAAGAACAGTAGCATCCTTGAATCTGCGCATTTAAAATAAAGCGTTACATCAGAAAAAGGCAGACAGTTTCAAATGCAGCCAGGGCTGTTTTCAATGTGTCCGTTGCTGTAGCCATAGTCTGAAACATCTTTGAGAGATCAGATATGCAGAGCCAGAACACTCAGCATTTTCTGATTATCATTTCCCAACAAAGGATTAAAATGATTTTGAGTTGCAAAAATAATTCTAGCCTCAGTCACAACTAGGTATAAGAGCCAAAGCACATTCTTTTTGCAGGTTTAAGCCAGGATATGAGTTGTTCTTTTACTTCCTTTCTTTGGTATCTCACTGATCTTTGCATTCCTTTTTGTATCCAGGAAGAGGAATACGAATTCTAGACATTTTGAAAGATGGGGAGACCCTCACTTCCTTCTTGCTGGAAAATGTTGGCCTCACAGATTTTGTTGTTTACCAGCTTATTAATGCTCAAGTGCGCCCTGAACAGGTGGGTAAAGTGTAACCTATACCAAGTCGTTATCTGTGAGGAAAGAGTCTCCTGAGCTCTATGTGCAAAGTATGTGCTCCTGTGCTATGTCCAAAGCCTCAGTGAAGGCCTTGGGCCCAGAATAACTGATGCCTTATGTGTTGTTTGTACAATTTCTCCCTTTGTTTTTTGTGCATGTCAAGGAAGTGATGTTTGGTTTGTCTTTACAAAAACATTTTGGATATGCATTAAATATTATTAAATTATTAAATAAACAGCAAAATGCTGTTGTTGCACCCAAATGATGAGCATCAAGAAACAGTACTGGTAAGCAGTGCATCCATCCCTGTGACTAAAGACTTGACTCAAAAGTACAGTGCATCCTTTTGAGATAATAGTCCTGATGAGGGAAGAACTATTGGAGGTACTTAATTTATAATTTAAATTCTCTTCCCTAATATCAGCATGGTGGCTTTTTGGTATCGTCTCACATGAATAGGTGGAAGTGGAGAAGCAAATTTCTTAGCTTCTGATTGAATAATAGATCTGCTCAGAAAAGTCAGAATGAAAAATGCAAGTCAAATTCCTCCTGAAGCAGCTAAGCAGGGAGCTATGTTTGACCAAGTCCAGGCTGTCTCTGCTTCTGCATGTGCTGGTGCCTGGGAGCTCTGTGAGGAATGCTGTATTAATGAATGAATGTTGCTGAATTGCAACAATTTCTACGCTGCGTTAGTGTGTGGGTGGAAGCAAGTGAATAATTGAGGATGAAAGACACAATTCCTCTGTTTCACTGCCACATAAAATGCTAATAGTGAAACTGTGTGTGGGCAGAAAGAGGGAGGGCATTCATGACCTTTCGTGCAGTTCCTTTTGTGCAACACAGGTTCCAGTGTGGTCAGTAGCCAGATCACTTATCTGCTGTATTCTTGATTGGTACCTGGGGAAGCCCTCCTCTCTCCTCACTGTATCATGAAGCAATACCACAAGATCATACCAAAGCCAGTGTCAATTGATACATCCTACATATTTTCACACTTCCATGTCAGCTGAGATGTTGAAAATTTGCTTCCTTGCTGCTTGTGACAATGAGAATATATGCAGATATCCTGCTGCGTTTCTCTTTCCCTATTCATCCCTAACCTCTTCTGCACCAGAGGTCTGCTGTGTCAGGAGAACTGAGTGCTGCTGTGTTAGACTCTATTAGCTCCCCAGTGGCATTCATTCATCTACTGCTAAAAATTCTGCTTGCCAGTGTATGCAGGACTGAAGTTTTCAACACCATCACCAAAAAAAAAGATTGAAACCTGCTGGAATGTGGTGTCTTTCTGCTGTATTTTCTGTGCTGATGTAGAAAGAGATATAGTTCTCTTTATGCTGGAAATTAAAGAAATTGAGCAGTGATTAGAGGAAGTTGGAGTAGATCTGGTGTTAAATACCACTTTTGCTGCCCTCTATACAGTTTTCTTGTTAGCAGTGATGACAGGGATACAAGATCATCTCACTGGAGCTGACTTACAGCTATGAGGAAAAAAAGTGCTGTGAATATTTTTTTTCAGGTGAAAATGATGAAAAACTAAAAATCAGGAAAAAACTAATCTCATAATTTTAAAGACACAACAAGAGAATTATTTTCAGTAGGAATTGAACACTGCATTTTCTGTGGGAGGTAATTCGCTTCATTCCAATATCCCCTCTTGATTAGCAAGTTGCTTGGGCTGGATTTGTGCATGGTTGAGGTGGACGTTTCAGAGCCATGACTTGACCCTAGATCTATGGTTGTCTTAATCCTCAGCTGTGATAGTTCATCTCCAGTTCTTCGTGCTGCTCTGCCCTCTGTTAGCCTGCATATTTCTGTACACTCCTTCCCCCTGCCTCTGATGGCACAGAGCTGATCAACCTGAAAGCAACTTGTTTACAAGAGCCTGACTGTTGCCAACAGCTGGCTGGAGATCTAGGTCTGAGCCGCCTGGGAGTCAGGAAATGACACACAGAGCTGAAAGCTAAACCTGATCAAACAGCCAACTAGCTGAAAAAATAATTTGGACTTCATCTTGCCAGCTTTGGCTAAACAGTGACACATTGATTTAAAAAAAAAAAAAGTATTGAAGTTTCCCTCTGAGGGCCTGCTTTTCTGAGTCATTCTAAGATAAAGATAAGAAACTGATGTTAAAACACAATAAGAAGTTCAGGAAAGATTGGCAGCAGCACAGCCTACCGGAAAAATTGGAAGGGCGGAGGTCTGATGTTTTTCTAATCCCATCTGTTCATGAACATTATTGAAATGCAGTTACAGTTTGTAAATAACAACTGGGGGGTTTTTTTCTGTGTTTATCTTCCTCAGTGATGTTATTATCACTGTTTCCTCGTTTCACAAGTCAAAGCAAGGTTCCCAGGCTGCCTCCCTGTGCAGCCCCGTTTCATTGCAATTGACACTGCCTGATGAGGACCACGTCAAATGAGGCGTTTATGGTTAAAAAATGATGTTCTTATCACACACATCCCCAGGACATAAGTGACCGAGCAAATATGCAAATTATTTCACTGACATAAACAAACTTAATTCCAATTCAAATGTTCCAATTTGAGGAAAGGCAGGGGTGTGTGGTTTTGGAGGTTTTTTGCAAGACAGACTGGATCTGTCAGTTGAATTCCTTCTTTTGCATTTTGCCTCTCTCCACACTGTCTAACTTGTGTTAACAATGCCTTTATATCACTACAGCTGTATTGATGATAGTACCTCTCAGATACTTCTAGAAATTCACATCCCTTTTTCGCATCATAATTCCAAAATACACTCTGTATGTAATTCAGAGGCTTTTCTTTTTTTGTCCATAAGCTGAAACTCAGGGCAGTCATGGCTGATAAAATACAGTGTTATTCTAGACCTCTCTGCCTTTTGTATTCTGGATGCTGGCTTTCCAGAGCCAGACTTGCACTTTGGTTGATAGCTTCTGACAGATGAAGCACTTAATGAATAACTCCTCAGTCTACTTTGAATCCACTCTCCAAAGCAACTAAATTATTTTTTTTCTCATTCCTCTGTGTTTTTAAATATCTTCTTTACAGGCACTACCAAACAAGTCTTAGCTGCTAACTATAGGAGATTTGCACATATAAAATTTTGATGATGATGAATTTCTTAATTTGCTTGGATGAGAAATAAATATGCAGCTATGTCTGACCTGGTATAGGTGTGGTGTGTTTTTTCAATCCATATGTCTTAAAGACTGGAATGCTCGGCAGATTATATTTCTAAAGAAAATTATTTTCTGGGTAGATTTTGACAACTACTTTCTTGTGTAGCTTATTAAATTCATTTAGTCTAATGATATTGTGTCAGTACATCGTTCTTGCTTGTCTGAAAGTCTGTGTTCATCTCAAACACAGAAGGCATTTACAGTCATCACAGTGTTCTGAGCTATTTTCCTTAAATTTGCACTGTGAAAGGAGATGGACAGAGGATGGGAACATTAGCTTATGAGCAATTTCCAGGGCTACTTTTTATTATATTACCATGTATTCTGCATGTTATAAAGTAAGTAGAATTTATTCATAGACTACCAAGAGCATTCCATAACAACATTGTAAATCCCATCTTAATCTACTGATTTCTGTTGAGTTATTCTGCATTTGCATTGGTTTAACTATAAACTAATGTGTTCCCATTGGTTGAACCCTAAAGATAAAAATTGAGGCTTTTTCTGTTCCATGTTTATATTAGAAGTGGTAATCAGTAAATGGGTGTGATTTAATGTAAAATGGCTTTGTAAATTCTGGCTGTATGCCTGTGCAGAGTGACAGTGAATAATGGCTGTGGGAAGCATTGTAGTGGAGTAGTCATAACTGTAATAGATCGCTGAGGGAAATCAAGCTTGAGAATCAGAGGTATTGGCCCCTTCTTTTTCTTAGAGCAAGTAACAGCAAAAATATAACTAACCTGAACACAAAAGGTAGAGTGATGTAGTACCGTCATTTGGTGCTGGGAAAATAATTTCAGTCAAGCTGCAGCTATCCCTCCTTAGCCACAAGGATGGGTGGCATGGCTTCAGGTGTGCTTAGATGACAGTGAGGAAGATGAGTCACAGGGACTTATGCAATGAAAGGAAAATTGACTAATGAAAAGACAAAAAATGTGTCTGAAGGCAAGGTGATCTAGCATAACATCAAGTGAAGGTGAGTCAAGGGTTGATGCTTCAGCTGATCATATCTCTCTGCTGTTCATTAAAATATTAGCAGGCCTGATATCAAGCTGTCCACTTTTGATAAATTTTTAATTGTTCCTGAGCAGTATGTAAGTTTCATAACAGTGAAACACACTGGTTTGGTTGCAGTTTGCCTATGGTGTCCCTAACTTGACTCTGAAGGACATTGCTTGCAGTGAGATGCTCCTGGACCGCTTTATTATCTTCAGCAGCCGAAGAGGTCTCCCTTCTGTACACAAGGCCATGTGTGCCCTGTCCCAGGACAGTCTGCAAAGAGTAGAAGATGCCTTGTATGCAAATGTTGATTTCTTTAAGCTATTCCAGCTGGTAAGTATTAAAACAATTATCCTGCCTTATGTTGTTTTGTTGGGTTTTTTTGTTTGGTTGGTTTTTTGGTGGTTTTTTTTGGTTTGTTTGGTTTGGTGGGGTTTTTTTTGGTTTTTTTTTTTTGTAATACGTCACCAATTTTCCAAGTGGTCTTAGTTTCTTTACCCCTGAAAATATAAGGTTATGGATGTGTGATTGTTAACCTACCACCAGCAGGACAATGGATAGTTCTGAGTGTGTTTTGGGGTGAAACAGAAGAAATTCACAGTGCAGCAGAACTAAGAGGTTCAAATGCAGTTTTTAAATCAAAGTTTGTGTTGAAATATTATCTGGTCTTTCCAGTCTGTGGAGCAAAACAGTGTATGGCAAAACCTACAGGGACCTTCCAGAAAACACCCAATACAGCCCATTCTGTCTTTGCTCTGTCCAGCATGACAGAATTTTACGCTGCAGTCAAAGTCATGATGCAGCTTGAGTTGGCATAGCCATGTGAGCTCTTTTTAAAAAACCCAAACCAAACAAACTAGGAAGTTGTGCTGGCTTTCATCACTCTTTCTTTAGAAGCTTTTCCTTACCTCTGTTCGTTTTCCTTGCCCTTCTTTGTGTTTATGTTTCTACTGTGACCTTGATACAAATTAACCACGTCTGTGGCCTTGGTTTCGTATGGGGATATTATACCACTTTATATATATGTATAAACATAGATAAATATTATTACTTTAAATATAATAACATATGAATTATATAAAATAAATAAATAAGAAAATTGGCATATTTTTCTAGTATTTAATTTGTATTCTGCACACTGAGGCTGTGCTTTCAGAGAGCTATTCATAAATACTCCAAGGTCTCTTTCCTCATGATAGCAAACTTAGAGTGTGTATATATCTTTCATGCTTATTTTCCCTATGATCATGCTTTGCATTTTTCAGCACTAAATTTAATTTGTAATTAATTGTCATTAAACCATCACATTGTCAGTTTGCTTTATAGGAGCAGACAGGTTATATAAAAAATTCCTGAAGTTGCACAGGAAGTATTGATTGGACTTTTCTGCCACAACAGCGTAGCATCATGATTAATTTAACATGGATTTTTTTCAGTTGAGTTGCCTAGAACTGGGAACAGAGGATGCCAGAAGCTATAATTGACACACCAGCAAAACACAGTTTGATTGTTGTAGCATTGATAGTCAGTCATTGTGCCCTTGTGATTTTACCAATTCTGATAAGGATTTGTGGTCAGCTTCTGAGAGCCACTGCTTTCCATTTCTAAGAATATATTTCTTACGTTTCCATCTACCTTATGCTTGCTGGAAGTAGCAGAGAATTAATGCTACAGTATTTCTAAGATAGATTTTCAGCATTTGAGGACTTCATGTGACTATTCACAATGTACTGCCTAGCTTTTTTACAGGTTTACACTTCCTGTTCCTCAGTTTCAAAAGGGCCAGGTTAAGGAAGGTGCTCCAAGAACCCTGTATAATCTTTTCACAGACTGGTTCCCTTTAGGGGACAAGGAAAAATGTGTTTTGAAGCCCTGCATATATTCTTCCTGCCTGAACCTCAAGTGACAGATCAGAACATGCTAACATGACTTTTCCATAAAAGCTCTTCTCTTCATGACTCCCTGCCAGGTACCTCCACAGTGCAGCTGTCTTCTGCTTTCTTAACCACCTAGTGACTGAAGGGCATGGCAGGCAATCAGCAGGGTGTACAGGCGTTTTTGGGGAAAGCTTTTTAGGGGCTTGTCTCATAAATATCACAGTCTAGCTATCTGCAAGTCCAGCTTTATATATTGTTGTAATAGCAGAAGAAATGCCTGAGGAAGCCTCAAGAGTGCCAGCTCCAAGTGCATATGTGTTTCTTTAGACAGCTGACAAAGAAGGATGCAGTGATGCAAACGAAGTGATATGTGACAGCACACCATGGTGTCACCTGTTTCTTTTAAGTCACTGATAAATAAAATGTTAACTTCTGCTGAAAAGGCAGTTTGGTCGGTCTGCAGGAGCCTGGCAAAGTAATGGTTTCTGTCAGGTTTGACAGACAGTGAGGACCAAACTGTCTCCAAAATCAGGAAATCTCTGGAGTATAAAGTACTACACATCATTTACCTCCATTGCAAATGGAAACTTCTGTATCAAACCTTTGCTAAATTTGGAAGTTACCAGGAGTCTGTATATTTCACTGGAAGAATAACCTCTGTGAGAAACAGCTTCTCAAATGTGCCAGTTCCTGTATTCCTCCTCCATTTTTGCACCTTTTGTTATGGTGGGCTTAGATGAGCAGAACAAATCCCAAGATATATTTTAAGTGGTCTGTGTTTGTTTCAGCCTTGTATTAGAAAGAACATTTACACAGGCTACTGGGTGAGTCTGCACTTGGGTACTGGATTTGTGGCCCCATAAGACAGGCTTACAAGATACTCTTCCAAATTACTCAAAGTATTTAAGCTACAGAGATGCCATTTGGATTTTCATCTCATTGTTACAACTATTGTCATGTAGAAACTCATCTCTATTTTTTATGTATCCACAGCTTCCCACTGTGTTGGACAGAAATTCTCCAGGTGCTGACCTGAAGGCCTGGGGGAGGGTGCTGTCTAATGTCTCCCAAGCAGTGCAAAAGGTAAGTGGTCTAATAATAGGTTAAATAACTTTTATGCATAGCTTATAGTCTTTGTTTTCCTTTGTTATTTTTATATTCCAGTTACCTGCTTTACCAGAAAGAAAATAGACTTGTTGGGGAAGAGCTGATTCCTTAAAAATTCGTTCTTCTCTCATTACAAAATAAATGTGGACATAAGCACTGGAAATTCTGAAGTGTATTCTTTTCTTCAGAAAAGATATGAAAGAACAAGAACTGAAAATGGTGCCTGTGACCAGGGCAGAGGAGATGTAAGGATGAGGTTCTGACTGCGTTCACACTTTACCTCTGGGTACAGCTAAGACCTCACCAGACACTTACATGCTTTGAGGGCTACAATTAACCAAGTCTTGTCTTACTGCAGCTAGCCAGGAAGCCAAGTGTTCAGGACCTTTTGATGGTTCTGCAACCATTTGTACAAGATGGAAGGCCAGAATCCTTAGGCCACTTGGTGAGTTCCCTGTCGGATCTTTTCTGTGGCTACCCAGAAGGAGGTGGATCCAGAGTGTTTTCCTTCAACTGGTATGAAGATAACAACTACAAAGCTTTCCTGGGCATTGACTCAACAAGGAAGAAATCTGGTTATCTTTATGATAATACAACCAGTAAGTTTTTCCATCAAATCATTAAGAGACTCTCGACAAGTGCACCTTATGCTCAAGTACTAGCATAGAATGTTGCTTTTATAAATAACATTTTTAAGCAGTTGATTCAGGAAATTAAAGTCAGGTGAAATGATTTTACTTCCTATTTCATAGCTGGAAAAGACAACTGACAGAAATACACATTTTCTTTTAATATAGAGACATAAACATAGGCATGATCATAATTAAGACAACCCCTCTGTTTTATCTTCTATTAGTGCTACTGGTATCAGGAAAAACAAGATGCCCCTGAAGAAGGTTCAGGAAAAGATAGTGTGGCATTCTGAAATTACTCCAAAATATTTTTCTAAACTTTATTTTTTCTCTTAACTTGTTTGATGGCCTGGGGCACAGGAATTTTAAAATCTCTTCTATCAAAAAATATTCCATTTGATAAATGGTGGCTGTTATCTTCCTGCATAAAAGTGCATCTGTTTTTTAGCAGTAATGTTCTACAGCATGATTACATTTTACATAGAAAATATTTCAATTTATCAATTTTTGTTGCTTTTATTTCCTCACTTCTTACTATTGTAATAGGAGAGAATGCAAAGAAGAACCAATTTTATCTTTTTTACGATTTGTTATTTTTGTCTTTTTATTATGTCCCCTTCTGTTTGCTATTTAGTTTTTTCTCTACACTGAGCTCACCGGCAGTTTTTTCTGTACTACCACCCATGTTATAGCTGGTAGTTCTGCATCCCTTCTGCTATGACAGATATGGTTGCATGGTTACAAAGTACAGATGAGCAGTTTGCTTACAGATACTCCTACCATTCACTGTTTGTGTTGATATTTGGCTCTGCTTATGTCTGAGACTTCCAAACACCTGTAAAAGGCCCAGTACTCTTGCTCTTTAGTCAGGAAACAGATTAATTGTATACTGTCCAAGTAAACTAATTACTTCATTATGCAGGGGTAAGATAAAAATATTTGCATTAAAATGTTTAATTTTAAATTATTGTAGGATCTAATTCTGAACTGTTCTGGCATTCAACATCTAAGCCCACAGGATCAGCTTTGTATCAGTATCAACTGCAATACAAAGGAGCTAAGTCATTAGGAGTAAAGCAAATACAGCTCAAACTGCTCAGTGACTTCTGAGCTGTCTCATTTCCTTCCATTTGAAATACCATGTAAATAACAGCAACTTTCAAATGGTTATTTATGTTTTTCCAATTTCCATAGTGCATACTTTACAACTCCAATATCTACTTAATGGTCTTTTCTATCCATTCACTCACTTTACTTCAGCATTGCAGAATGTGGTTTAACTCATTCAGATTCAAACTGTGTGTACTGCCGGTAAAAAGCCCTGCAGGATGTTTTGTATGATAGGATTTTAGTAGGGTTACATAAAGACTGTCTTTCTTTCTGTCTTTAGCACCCTTTTGTAATGCATTGATCCAGAACTTGGAATCAAACCCTTTAACCAAAATAGCCTGGAGTGCTGTGAAGCCCCTGCTGATGGGAAAAATTCTCTTTGCTCCTGATTCACCTGCTGTACGGGAAATCATAAAAAATGTAAGAAGTTCTGAAATACAAAAATGTATATTTCTAAAAAATTGCATCCCAAGAAACATCTTTTGAAAAACAGTGACCCAATTACCTCAGCCTAATCAGATTTTCTTCTCAAAACTCCATTTGTTCTGATGGTCCTCAGAGGAAGGACAGGTATTCTGTTTAAAAAGCAGGAGACAGGTCTTCACTGATTCATCCCATCTTGGTCCATGCTGCATGGTTTTTCCAGCTCACCCAAGCAGCTTTTTGTTGACATGATTGCACATTTACACCAGTAAATATAGTAATATTTATATTTATTTTACAGAGATAGGAACATGAGCAGCTGTATGCCAGTAAATATTTAAATGGGGCATTTGTGAGCCTTGGATAAGCTATTGAGAACTAACAGTGAGATATTGCAAACCAATAGCAACATCATGGTTTAGTATTACATATGTTGAAATCATAAAGAATTTTCACTTCATTAAAATAGGATGGAGCCTGGACTCTTCAGCGAAATGCTTGAAGTTGAGTGAAATGAATCTGAGCAGTTAAATCAAGGCTGCAAATGACCCAGGTTTTGGCCACCTCATAACCAACAATTCGCTACTCTAGAGATCTCAACAAGGCACAGAACTGCTGCTCAGAGTTTCCACAGAAAAATATTGTATTTACAGCATCATTTCAGGTCTTAATATCTTAGCTATGGGAGTATCTGTCTTTTCCAGCTGCCTTCCATTCATTCATCTACCCGCATCATCATCTTTATTTTTACCTCTTAATGAAGAGAAATAGTCAAGGGGAAAAATTCTAAATAATTCTACTGAAAATCTGAATATTTAAAAGAATTGAAGTTAACTAGGATTAATGTGCAATTGTTTTTTTTTTTCCATTACATATACAACAGAATTATATCCTAAGTGACTTTGAATCTGGCTGTATTTTATAGATTCTTTTTCTGATGGTTATTAAAATTTCTGCTATTTGAACAAGTTGGTTAAGTTTTGAAGGTAAAAACTACAGCTTTCTAAGTCAGGGGTCCCCCTGTCACCAAATCCTGGACGGATCATAAATTCTGTCTATCTCCTTAGATTTCTAACACTCTTTTCTGCTGGTTTTTTCATCAGGCAAACTCCACTTTTGAGGAACTTGAACGCCTCCAACTGTTGACCAAGGCTTGGGAGGAAGTAGGACCTCAACTGTGGTACTTCTTTCAAAACAGCCTGCAAATGAATATGATCCGTGTATGTTGTAACTTATCAAAGATCCTCAGTAAGAGCAGCCTTTCACCATCTTTTATTTTTATTAATGGAGAAGACAATTAATTTCAAAGGTTTGGCTGGAAGCACAGCCTTTGTAGCAAGGATGCTGTGGCCTTTAAGGCTGTTGCCTGCTGGGCTTGGTTTGAAGGCAAGTCATAGATACATTACAGCATCCCTGTGGCAATACCTCAGATCTGGGCAGTCAAGAATCTGGCTAATTACTTCTTAATAAAGGCAGCAATTGCTGCTTCCCTGCCTCCCCAAAATGTCTTTCAAGAGCCGACAACTTGATTTTCTTGGTTTCTGTATAGACAAAGAAGGCAGTAGGACCATACTTTTTCTGGGCGAAACAGAAATTGGGAAATTGCTTAATTCTGCATCATTTAGATTTGACTTTGATCAGTTGCAATTACTGTCTGTAGTTAAAGTTTATAAAGCAGTTCATACTAGAAAAAAACATTTGGTTTCCTCATTTTTCTATATTGTATTAGACATTTATAACATTTATCCTCTTGTTTATAAGGAAAGAATGCAATAAACAGTCAAGGAAAATTTTCTTTTCATCCATTCTTCAGATCACGCATCCAGTTATGCAATTACTCATTTCTAAAATTGATTCCTTAGCATACCCCTTTGTCCTTGTTCATGTGCTGAAAGAGTTCTGGAAATGAAAACCTTTCTGGCTAAACAGGGCATGGAAAGACTATCATTGTGGCAAAGCTGTCATGATATGTTTCTGCAGGACTCTCTGAAGCACCCTACAGTGAGGAGCTTCCTGAACAGTCAGATGGGTGCTGGAGGCTTCACCGCAGAACACATAATCAACTTCCTGCACAATGGGTCTTCAAGGAGCCGGGAGAAGGGAATGGTGGACTTTGACTGGCGGAACATCTTCACTGCTGTAGACCAAGTTCTGCGTTTGCTCAGTCAGTATTTGGAGGTAAATTCAGCCCTGCTCCTTCTGGGAATAATTGTAGAGGATATCTTAAAACCAGTTAGGCAGTACTGGGGTCCATGGAAACAGACAAGAAAGTTAAAATCATAAAAACTTCATTTGTTTCAAATTTTATCCCGCTCTTTAAAGTGAGTGTTTGGAATAATACAGTGGCACAAGAACATAAACACTTACTATTGTGAAAAAAGTTCAATTTGATGATCCTCAAATGCTTTATTAAAAATACTGGTTGAATGTCTGAGCACATTTCAATGCTGAGAGGCAGAAAGTGAATACAAAACCTCAAAGAAATGTTTTTTTTTTAAGTATTAATAACCAACAGGCCACTAATTTCAGCAAGATCAGGAGCAGAGAAACTAACAGTTCTTTGATAAGTCCCTTTTCAGGTTTTTAAGCACCTGATCAAAATTCCATTGAAACCAATGAAGGAGTTGCCACTTGTTCTGTGTTCAGTTCAGATAAGATGTCTGTCTCTTTCCTGGAATCTGTACCTCTCTTCTCTAGCATGTTGTTTTCAATGGTGCCTTCTGAGGACTTTTGAGAGAAAATTTGTTCTAGTTATAGGCAACAAGACTAAGCCAAACTCCTAATTTCAATCCAGCTCAGTCTAAAAGACCATCTGTCCCCTGCAAGAAGGCAGGAGCTGAGCTTTTGTCTGCCTCCCTACAGCTAGTACAAGAACGAACAATAAAGGCTTTGCACAAAGCCCTGCTGATTCATTTAATGATCTTTTTGTATCATGTTAGCAGAATTATTTCTTGTCAAACTGAATGAAATATATTGCTTGCAGCAGGTCAGTGCTGGAACATCAATAGTATCAGAGCAGTTACTGTACCTGGTCATAGATCTTTGTGTCCTAATGTTCTTGGTAATGAGCTTATTCTTTAAAGTCTGCTGTTTACACAGAGTCGTAACCTCTTGAGAAAGTTTTCCCACTGTGCCAGACACAATGGCAAAAAGCTCCTTTGGGGAATAGCCTGCTCCTTACCACCACAGTATGCAGTGAGGACAGGTGTGCTGCCAGCAACTATCTTTGGAGACTCCACCTGCAAACTGTGATGCAGCTGAGAATCCCACAAATTACACAGTGGCTGCTCCTCCTCACCACCCCAAGAATTTCCTATTCTTTCCTTTGATTACCTTAGGCAACAGAACAGCTAAACTGTTAGTGAGAACTATGCAGTCACCTCTTTATGTTTATTATTCTCTGGTTTTATCTTCCAAACCTGGTCTTATTATTTCAGTTTCGGTTTTCCCATTTTCACTGGACCATTTTAAATTGTTAAATAATTACTGGGAGAAGATTTGAAATAGATTTCCCCAAATGGTTGATAAAATAATTTTGATATAGTGAGGTTTATGAAGACACAAACTGAGTTCAAATTCACTGGGGGAAAAGAAAAGCCTAGGTAGAGCATACAGCCTTTGTTTGGAATGCAATTCATGTTAAGAGAAATAAATTCTAACTTTTGGCTCATAGATTATTATATAAAATCTCTTTTCACTTTCAAACTCTGTGAATTATTGCAACCCTGCTGTCTTAGCCTATGTTCTTATACAACCTTTGGTTTCACTCAACTTGTGGAGAAGATCTATAAGCATTTGTGTTTTCTGATTTGAACACTTGCAGCTTCCTTTACTGGACCCCTGAATAAAAGCCTATGCTGCTCCTCAGCCCACTCCAGGCACTGTTCTGCAGTCTAGACAAGTTCAGTTGCTTGTCAGTACTTTGCCAGTATCATTCTCACAGATTCCCCTGGAGAACTGTCTGGGTTCTTCTGCAGCTGAAATAAGTATCTTGAAAATAATTCCTCCTGATAAAGAAACAGCAAATAATCCTCCAGACCCTGCAAAGACAGTTCCATAGGAAAGGTTTGTTATGCACACACTGCCACTTTTTCAAGAACTAAACTGAATTCCTAAACTTAGTTAACACTATATGGGATAAATGTATCCCAACAAAATTAATGCAACATGAGCCATCAGTCTGATTTTATTTCTCTTCTGGCATGCAAAGTTTCCTGCCTTATTTTGCTTTCTTATATGGAATTCTACATAGTTTAGTATTCTGAACTAAAAGGGAAAATGAACACCTACAAACACCAGGAAGACTAAAGCCACAAAATAGTGTTATCAATTTAAGCACTGTTCTGTTGTGAGTTAAAAAATATATTTTCATATACGTCCCATTAAGCTGGGATACTACAAGTTTTAAAGGAAACAGAGCATGATTTATCATAGGGAAAGGTTGAGTAAAGGAGTCTTTAAGATTAAATAACAAGTTACCAGTATGACCCCTTTGATGTGGACTAATTTTTAGTTACTGGCTTGCAAGAAGTGATCGAGAAGATAAGATCAAAGAAGTTAGCCTGTTGAAATTTTATGAAGCAGAGGAATTCAATTAGTATCTTTTCAGTCCATCAGGGGTTAAATACTTCTACTCTCTGTTAATATTTTGCCCATTCTGAAGGGCAGAAGCTAAATATACAAACATAAATCTGTAATATTACAGACAATGAATCTTTGTTTTACAATGACTGTTAAGTAGGACTTAAATGGAGGAATATGAAGAACTTAGGTTTTGATGAATTTTTGTCTTGTATATGCATTGATGACAACACATTTTGTAGTAATGACAGCGACTAAGAAAGAAGACATTTTTTCATTGAAATAGCCAAAACATGTTAACTTAAGTCAGCAGGTAAATCACGTGTGAGATTCCAGCAGGGGCACAATATGACCAGTTAGATAAATCAATGACTTGTCTGGTGTTACATAGGAATAAATGTTGAAATACCTAAGAGACATTAAAATTTAAATGTACACTCTGACTTTACCCAGTGCTTCACCTGACAAAGTGCTTTTCATCTGAAGTCCACAGCCAATGTGTTTTTCTTACAGATCAGTCATCCTTTAGCTTTCTAGTATTCACTCAGGCACTTCCTAGGCTGAAAAAGGGAGGAGAGAGTCAGCTTTTAGTAGTTTAATCATAAAGCTGAAAATAACAACGGTTTCAGTTGAACCTGCTTTCCTTTTCTGTTTCCAACCACTGATGTTTGCTTTAAAGTTTACCTCTTACTAGTTTATTCCCATGCAATTTTTCTCTTGGTAATTATTTGTAGTGCTTGACCTTGGATAAATTTGAAGGTTATCTTGATGAAACTCAACTGACTCGTCAAGCCCTTTATCTGCTGGAGGAAAACAAATTATGGGCTGCTGTGGTTTTTCCAGACCTAGAACCTACAGCCAGCAATCTCCCACCACACGTGACATACAAGATCCGAATGGACATAGACGCAGTGGAGAAAACAAACAAAATCAAAGACAGGTACTTACCTGGTAGTTCCTTCTCAGTTCTGGCCTGCCATAACATAAATATGAGAGACATAAGGATGTTAGAACCTGTGTTGGATACAAATGTGAAATCCAGCTGTATTTGTTAATAGTTACTCTGTAGTGCAGTGCAGAGTTCATCTCCAGTTACCAGGTACTAACATGAATGGTATCACTCTTGTGACAAGCCAAGCAGTGGGTAGGTGCAGGAATACATGGCAAAGGGATGACTCCACTCAGAATCAGTTCAGTAACCTGCTTAAGTTTTTAGTTGGCCCCACCATTGGGAAAGACAGACAAGGAAGTCCTACATGGATTGTGACTCAGTTCTCCTCGACCTGGACAACAGAACCTCTGCTGTTCCTCCTCAAGTCCCCACCAAATAGACTCACTTAAAGGGATATAATTTTTCAGGATTGTCTACAGAAGAATATAGTGGTATCTGGTAGTTACAATCCAGTTTTTTCAGTTTAATCTCCAAGGATACCATATTCCAAATGCAGTTATTTCTCTTCTAGAACGGTTACTCTGCTACATGACTAATTTATGTACATTTTTGGCCAAAATTGCTATTCCAAGTCAGTGAAGAGAAAATGAAAGGGGAAAAAAAGAATTTTCTACTTTCTTAAGCAATATGGTCTGATAGACCAAAGTCTGGAAAAGATGCCAGGCAGTGGCCCTACAATTTCAGTTGCTAAGATTGTTTAATTAATTAATTAATTAATTAATTTGCCCCACAACCCTTCCCTAAAGTTACTGCTTACCCAAATGGTTTCCATGTGAATTTTCTTTTGAGGTACTGGGATCCTGGTCCAAGAGCTGATCCTGTGGATGATTTACGTTATATCTGGGGAGGCTTTGCGTATCTCCAGGACATGATTGAGCATGGGATTATAAAGACCCAGACAAGCACTGAAGTGTCATTGGGAATTTATCTGCAGCAAATGCCATATCCATGTTTTGTGGATGATGTGTGAGTAAAAGCAGTCTGTCTTAATTCTATTGAATGCTTGGATTGCTGGATGGTTTAAGATTCTCGAGCACCAGAATTAACCCTAAGTTATGAATGTCCTAGGGTATAAATGCAAGAATAATAACTGAGACGTAACTGAATTAATTTGTTTTTTTCCTTCTCCTGTCATAACGCAGACTCCACAAGCTACACTTGCCGAGATTCTACCACTATTCCCAATCCTGGCCTTTGTTGCATCCAGTGTCCAGGCCAAAAATGAACACAATACACTAGCCCCTTAAAAGCAGCAGTTTTCTTCCAATTTTCTTTCCTGTCCATGATGTGCCTATTCCAGTGCTGCAGTCCAGCTGTCCTGGTATACTTTGCACCCTAAAAAAAAGGCATTAGAGAAATCTTTTCACAGTTCTGTCAGTGTGCTCTGTACAGACAAATGCTATTACTTCTGATAAAAGCAGATTGCAGACACATAGAGTGACCTGTCATTCCCATCAGTCATTGTGTGTTGGTTTGACAAAATGTCACCCTGGCAAGCCTGCTGTGTATTTCTTCCCCACTGAGAACACTGCAGAGGCAGAAACCCATCTGTGCAAAAGTTTTGTGAAGTCTGTGGTAGCCACATACAGCTCAGGGCTGAAATCCAGACTCAGTGATGGCCTCTGCAGAGACCCTGCTTAAATGAAGCAAGTGCACCCTCATGGTAACCTGTAGGCTGTGCTGTGCATGGCCCAGCACTGGTTACATGTGTCCACCAACAGGCCAAACTCTGTGTCCCAGGCAGTCACAAAAGCATGGTTTTGTTTCTGCAGACCAGATTGCTCCTCAGGAATTTTGGGTGAAAAAGTGAAGATTTCCCTTTTGTTTTGACACTAATGTAGCTTTGATAGCATATGGCAAAAATGTAGTTCTATAGGGCTCAGACTTAGGAAGCTGAAGACTTTTTGCTCCTTGTTTTTAGCAACTATGAGCTTTTGGCCTTTAAACAATCAACACCAGGTTCCACAAACCCCATAATATGTAGCAGTGTTAATTAGCAGTATTAAACAGCTCACATAATGATGAACAAGTACCCAGGGACCCTGAATAATAAAACCATCCACATCAATCCAAACGAGGGAGAGGGAGATGTATTCCCTCATGTTCTTCACAAGATAAGTCCCCTGGCACAGCAAGGCCATTAATGCCAGGGAGACACTTTTTATGTTAAGGTGTTCCCAGACTCAGCAAAATACAGAGATAAACAGTGCAGCTGACAAACTGTGTCCTGCACAGGACCTTGCCACTTAATAACTACTGTAACTATAGCATGCTTAATAGAAAACTGCCTCTGGCTTGCTCTGCATTGGATGCCAAGAGCTGCTGTGAGTTGACCTTGACTGGATGCCAGGTGCCCCCCCAACCTCTCTATCACCCTCTTCCTCAGCAAGAAGGGAGAGGAAATTAAGATGGAAAACAACTAGGTCAAGATAAGGCTCTTTACCAGAGCTAAAACAAAAAGTATTCCAAAGATTTATTCACTGTTTCCCATCCAGCAATGTTCAACTGCTTCCTGGGAAACAGGGATTCAGGATGCATAGCAGTTGCTTTGAAAGAGAGATGTTGTAAATATCAAATATCCCCCACTTTCTCCTCCTTTTTCTTAGCTTTTATAACTAATCAGACATCATACCCAATATGGAATATCCCTTTGGTCACTTTGGGTCAGCAGTACTGGTTGTGTCCCCTTCCAAGATTCTGCCCACCCCTTGCCTAGTGGTGAGGTGGGTATACTGGAGAGACAGCTCTGATGCTGAGCCAGCACTGCTCAGCAGTAGACAAAACACTGGGGTGTGTTCAACACCTTCCTAGTTATCCATGCAAAACCCAGCACTGTGAGGGCTGCTATGGGGAAAGTTATCTCAGCTAGATCCAGTACCCTGACTCATAGTTTGTACAAATTTCAGCAGCCTTGCTGGCAGCATCTGATGCTTTTAATGGTTAATTTGTTTAATTCTCTTGTCAGTGAATCTTGGGAGCAGAAAGAAAGTAACACTCCCAAGTTAACATTGACATATGTCTTAAAATATTCTTTATAGATCATAGCAAAAACATTATGGAAATTCACTGTGAGGAGAGATGTATTTTCATGAGACACCAAATATTTTGTAGTCTTCATTAACCCTTAGAACCTCTTTGTAAAATAGAAATAACATTTATATATTTCATGGGAATGCAGAAACCATTACTTTATTAATATTTAGGATGCTTTTAAGATTTACTAGTGGCATGCTATTATGTTTGGACTGAGAATTTACAGTTCCATATTTAATTAATTCATTCTTCCCCACTCCTTTTCCTTTTCATTTTTGCTTGTCATCTAATGTTTCTCTGTTTTACCTAAATCTAATCTGTTCCTTCTTGCTTTGGTAGCTTTATGATCACCTTGAACCGCGCCTTTCCCATCTTCATGGTGCTAGCTTGGATATATTCAGTCTCCATGACGGTGAAGAGCATTGTGCTGGAGAAGGAGATGCGTCTGAAAGAGGCTATGAAGAACAGGGGTATAACCAATGGCGTGATTTGGTGCACTTGGTTCCTGGACAGCTTCTTCATGATGGCTGTGAGCACATTCCTCCTCACAGCTCTGATTATGGTAAGGATTGCTACTCTCAAACTCACTCTTGTGTTTGCTCTGCTGATACCAGTTTGCTGTTGAGAAAGAGTAGTAGTCATTGACAGGCAGTTGTGGATGGTGGAGGCGTGTTCTGGTCACAGCACGTAGCAGGCACATGCTTCTAAGCAGACCTCATAACAGCATCAGCACTTGGCAAGGACAGAACAATAAATTCACTAGTAAAGATTTGTTGTGAGATTCTTCATAGAAAATACATTAGGCTGGTTACTCTGTGTATTGTATTTTCTGTAGGCAGATGCAGATCTCCCAATAAATAATAATTCTTGCATAAAATGAAAGAGATAATAATTTGAAGAATTTTAATCTTGTAATTCACTGTATGTGGTTAATTTTTAATATCCAGTGCTTGCCTGCTTAGAAACTGGCAACTATTTTAATAAAAAAAGAGACTGCAAGAACAGAACTTTCAGGAAAACCTAAAAAAACAGTCCACCTTTTGCTTCAGTGATTCAGAGTCCCTGTAATTTTTAAAACTTTTCAGGACAGTTCAGATGTTGTCTCTGAGAACCACCTATTGTCTCTGAGAACCAAGCTCTATATTATGAGCTTGCTGCTATATTTTATCATATAAATGTGTAGCATTTTGATAAGGAAGAATGCCCTTGCTTCTTTTCTGATGTGGGGGACTGGTATTGCTATAAATAAATAGTTAGGGTTCAAGCTGCTCTGTCTTACCATCATATCCTGATGAGTTGTTGTAGTTCCTGGTGGTTCCATTACAGCTTGGGTGGATAGAGAAAGCTTACTTTATTTGCCACACTGGTTTAATTAAAAATCAGGAGGTAATTAATATCAGAGAGGAATGTGCTTGTACCTGTAATTCACTTCTTTCCCGGATTTCCCTTTGCCAGTGTGAGGCACCTTTGTAAATACATTCTTATGAGACATTGCATCCCTATTGATAAAGAAATCAGTCTCTAAACCCCAGTGGGATGTTACAACAATGCTGAGACCTATTTATGGCCTTAAAGACCTATTTGAGCATTATATAAATTGACCTAATAAATAGGTCTCAACATCGGTTTTAAGGACTATGCAGATAATTGGCAGCAGTCCCTGCTCTTCTTGAGAGGGAGCGTTTAATCCACCAAAGCTCCAATGAAGAAAGGTCAATAAAAGTTCACCCAGTGGCTCAGTTAATACACAAGGATGTCTGAGAAACTGCACTTGGATTCCTCAGATGTGATATGCTTCTGTTTGAATAAAATCCAGGTGCAGAAGCTGTGGTTTTATTGTGGGTTTTTTTAAAGATGTGTTTTATAACGCTTCCTTATGTAGTCTTTTCTGCACATCAAGCAAGCGGATTGAGTGGATGGGAAGAAGAGATAAATGAAAGTTTATTGTAATATTTCAAATAGCTTTATTTAAAATGTGTGAGTTCCCAAGAAGGCAGATCTTGCTTGGAATAATTTGCTTATAAAGACAAGGACAGAATGTCTATTTTCAATCAGTTATGATTTTTGTTCATTCTGTTGTACTAACCTGAAGTCACAATCCAAGAGCAGGGATAAAGTTAGGTGAAGGATTTGTTATTGTAATGACCTCAGTTGTTGAAACTAATACCTGGGAGAGTTAGAAGTCATATTAGGTAAGAAAGACTAGCTCGTTAATCTTTACCTGCTACATGTTGATAGCAATTCTGACCTTCTCTGCTAGCAGAAACCAGCAATACTTGTAAATTTTTCTGTTTTCCTTTTGCTTGCAGCATGGACAAGTGCTACATTATAGCAATCCACTTCTCTTTTTTCTATTCCTACTGACATTCACCACAGCCACCATAATGCAGTGTTTCTTGTTCAGCACCTTCTTCTCCAAAGCAAATCTGGCAGCTGCCTGCAGTGGAGTCATCTACTTCACCTTGTACCTGCCCCACATTGTCTGCTTTGTCTGGCAAGACCGTCTGACTGTTAATCTGAAGATAATGGCAGTAAGCCTTTCACTGTTCTATGGCATCTCTGATCCTCTTCTCACAGTGCATATGTGAATCACAAAGTGTTCCACACCTCTTCCTCTTGGCTTTTTGACTCAGAGAGGGAGACCTCTAAATCTCTCTTAAGTAATGAAGGATTGCAAATGTGGAAGCCTTTAACAGGCAAAGTGCAAGAGATCTCTTCTTAGCTTTTGGAAAATTCAAGAAAATTTATTTTATGTTTTGAATGCCAGGAAATTTGCATACTGTTTAAAATGTTTTGTATACTTCTTTATAAGTCAAAGCAAATCTAACTTCTTGTATGTTTAATAAATATGAAGGCAGTCACAAAATGGGGACAGTTATCTTTCTCATGCACTATAACCTAGTTAACACCCTATATCTAAGGATGAGAAGACCTTAGGTTCACATTCCTTCTTTACCTGAACTATAGAGTTAGCAATTAAACCCCAGTGCCAAAGCTCTGAGAAATGCCTTTCATCTAACAAGTTGTAGACATTCTCCATGCAGTGCTTCCTTACTGGTTCTCTTCCATTTTAGGTAAGATACTTAAAGATTCAGGGGACCTGGAAACTTCTTGCTGTTTTTTGACATGGAACCGTGATCTTACAGAATTATTCAGACTGATTTTATGTTACTCAATGAGTCAGGAAAGGGTGTTTGAGACCAGTTTCCCCATTTTTACCAAGCATTCTAAAAGCATAGGTAAAGGAACTGTCTTCTCTTCTTTCTAGGAAATATAAGGAAAAAGGAAACAAAGCTGTAACTAAGTGTATAAAGTTATAAACTAAGTATAAACTACTGTTTTATTAGTTTGTGTTAGAACCAGTTAGCAGACATGACCGGGGAAGCAGCTGTGGTTTTCCATATCCTGATCATCTGGTATACTTTCTGTCATATTACTCATAGGGGCCCTGCCTCATATGCTCAGGAAATATTTTGTTTCCCCTAGTCAGTCAAAGGTGTACGCTGCAAACTTCTAGATGCACTTATAGTACTTTCAAAACAGACATAAACGAAGAAAAAAACAATCTGCGAAGGTTGCCTAGTAGTTAAAGAAAGTACAGCCAAGGTTGAATTCAGCCTATTATGGCTAAATGCTGCTTAGAATTGCAGAGAATTAAACATTACAGGCCAATACAAAAGTGAAACAACTTTTCCCGTGTCATTTGTTAGGCAAGTTTTAAAGTCGAGTCCCTAAAAGTTAGGGGTTTTTTTGTTTGTTTTGGGTTTTTTGTTTCGTTGTTGCGGTGGTGGGTTTTTGTTTGCTTATTTGTTTGGGGTTTTTTTTTTTACAAAATGTCCCCCTGCCAGGGCTGAATGTCATTTTTTCTTTATTCCAGAGTTTGCTTTCTCAAGTAGCTTTTGGGTTTGGTACGGAGTACTTGTCACGCTATGAAGAACAAGGTCTTGGCCTGCAGTGGGGTAACATCAGAACCAGTCCCTTGGAAGGAGATGAATATAGTTTTCTTTTTTCCATTAACATGATGCTTTTTGATGCTTTTCTCTATGGAATACTTTCTTGGTATCTCGATAATGTTTTTCCAGGTACATCAGTTTCTTATTCATATGAACTAATGGTAGTTGCTGTAAACTGTGTTAGTCTAATCAGTCTTTGTGTACTTCACTTGCAGAAACAGGGTGTTTGACCTTGTAGACTATGTCTCTTATCCAGTGTAGCACTACTGGTTTATTAAGGGCTTCCAATTTTCTCTCTTTCTTTTTTTCTCTTCCCTGTTTTATTCCTGAAAAGAATGAAAAAGGAAGAAACTAAAAAGGAGGATGTGATTTCTAGTCCTGCTTTATAATTTAAATAGAAAATAAATCTACAAAAACATCATCTGTTAAAATCTAGTTTGTGTACATATTTTTCTTTTGGGAAGTTTCAACTATTTCTAGTGAGATTTCTTTTAATTTTCAAAAATATAGATTTGACAATTTTAATTCACATATATATTTTGGCCACATTAGGCAGACTGTTTCTTAAAGGATGGTACTGTTCCCTAAGACACATGCTGTGTCATTGGCAGTTGTTCCTGTGTGGATTTATTTTATTTCTAAATGGAAATCATGATTCTAGTAGGAGTTCACAAAAGGATTTTCTTTGTAATCAACTACAAAATTCTGGAACTTTCTGTGTGAAAAAATGATTTGTCCTTCTAGCTTAAATGGTTATCTTGCTTCATATTGAATATTTTTACGATATAATAAATGAAACACTTATGCTGTACAAGCAAGTGAGCTTTCTTTTCATGAATTTTTTATTCCTGCATGTGAAGTGCAGTTCCAGAATCTGTTCTTGGCAGATGGCTATTTTTTAAATTTTTTTTCCTTTTTCTTTTTTGCAACTCTATTTGTTTAAAAAAGAGTGGACAATAGACTATTTGCATGAACACAGCAGGAATTAAATAATAGAAATTTCCTCATTCATTGATACAAATTCTTTTTTTTCTGTCAGCTTTTTACACAAAAGCAACACCTTTCAGGGCTTCTGGTTAGTAGCTTCACTTCATCCCAGTATTTGCTCTGTCTTGTCTTTCTGCTGCTCTGTTTCTGTATAATTTCTCGTAGCATTTCTCTGTCACAGACATGGAGCCCTGCCAAATCAATGCTGTATTATTTGAGGCTACTGCAGATATTCCCTGGATAATTCTTTGAACCCTGTGGTTCTTGTCCTGATCAAGTTTGCTCTGAAACCAACCACCCATTGGCACTATGGTCCTTTGGCTATTTGAGCATTCTGCTCCATAACAAATTTCACTTGGGTTTTGCATTCATCCTGAGTGAGAAGCTGTTGTTTTAGCCACCAGTTTCAGAGGGGAATACTTCAGTCCATAACAAGGCAAACTGTGAATGCAGACAGAACACTTCTGTGCATTAATAGGAGTACAAGTGCTTGGCTGAAACACAGGTAGTTTCTGTTAATTCAGAAGCAAACACTTTCATAAGCTGTGGTTTTCAATTAATAAAACTGACCATCTTTCAATGAGTATCGCAGATCCCCCTTGCCTACTTTGAATAAATAGCACAAGGCCTATAACATCGGGGTTCACAAAGATGCCAGTTTTAAACACAGAAGCTCAAATTCCTGCATTCTATAAATCAATATCCAGGAAAGCGGTGTTGATTTCCTGTAACTCTGATCTGCCCTGGCAAGAACTGGTAATGTTATTGTGCTGTCTCTTATCCAAACTGAATTAACCTCTAACTAAAAAAGCCTATTTTTATTTAAGAAGACGATTACGCTGTTGTCACTTTTCCTGAAAGGCTGTGTGCTGAAATAACAGTCAGAGTGCCTTTTC
The DNA here is from genome assembly GCA_013400955.1 of Drymodes brunneopygia. Classification (NCBI taxonomy): domain Eukaryota; kingdom Metazoa; phylum Chordata; class Aves; order Passeriformes; family Petroicidae; genus Drymodes; species Drymodes brunneopygia. The sequence continues at coordinate 63,516 of VZTZ01028728.1, read as the reverse complement.
TCCTTGCTAGCTGTAAATTCAGTCTCAGGGTAATAAGTGTAAATTTTAAAAGCTTTTCAGTCATGTCAACCCTCAAGTGTTAAGTGGGCATTAAAAGAAAGTCCCTGAGTGAGGCTAGGTTCCCATCTTAGGATGCCTGGTTGGTAAGGATTCAGGGAATAGTTTCATTCTATAATTAAACCACATTCTACCTAAGACAAGGTAAGGCAAGTCACATCACATATTCTGAATATTTTAATGTTGTCCAAAAGAAAAAAAAAATCTGTGAACGAAATCTGTTCTGTCAGGTACTTGGTGCATGATTTCACCTTCTGACATGCAACACTAGGACTGCAAGTGTTTATGATTAGACTTTGCTTAGGTGAATTTGTGCCTACTGCGGAATGGGGTTATGAAGTGCACTTTACTACTTATTTCTGTTTTAGGAGACTATGGGTTACCACAGCCTTGGTATTTCCCTGTGCTGGAATCTTATTGGCACGGCTCTAAAAGCCTAGAAGCTGAGAAAACAGCAACTCCTGATGGTGAGTTCTTTTAAAACCTTGTTTCTTATAAATAACTTCACTGATCTGCTTAAAGGTGACTGCATAGTATTTGTACTACCTGAGCTTCTGCAAAGGTGAGAGACTGCCAGACGCTGGGAGTCTTGGCAAGTGCCTTTGAACTTCGAGTGGCACGCTATCTTTAGAGTCATTAGAGGTGAGTCACTGTTCGTCTGAGAGCCTTTAAAGCCTGGCTTAACAAGCAGCATCAAACCCCCACTCTGTAACCAGCACCTTTTCAGACACTCAAGGAGTTCTTATTGCTCAGCATAACATCCATGAATTGTTAGTCTTACCCTGAGGTTCACTGTCTTTCTAAACCTGATTCTTTGCTATCTAGTTTGACACTCATGTAAGTCTGTTTACTTTCTATTTCTAAGCAAGATCATAATCTACGCCCCACTTGTACCAACCTGAATAAGCTCAGTAAAGAGCCAGCAGGTTGGTTAGGAGCTGGAGCATGTAACATACAAGATGCTGGGAAAGCTGGGTCTGCTCAGCCTGAAGAGAGAAAGCTCAAAAGAGCTAGACCTCTCAGATGTGTCTAGTGGAAGGATGAGAGGCAATGGATATAAGCTGGAAAACAGGAATTCAGATTCAATATAAGGAAAAAAGTATTTATTATGAGGGTAGTTAGAACACTGCAACAGGTTGTTCAGAAAGGTTGTGAAATCTCCATCTTTGGAGACAGCTGCCATGCTCTGAATTGGCTGTATTTTTTGAGGATTGAACTGGAAGTCTTTGGAAGTAATTTCTGATCTAAATTATTCTATTATTATCTCAAGTGGCCTGATGGTGCTGATCATTATTTCATCCTCTCTTCTACAAAACATTGCCTTAGGTTTTCTCAAGCAGGGACAGTTGGAAAGGTCATCTCTGATTAATTCCTTGATAGGAGACTGTGATTCTTACCTATTTGAAGAACTAAGACTCTTTAGTAGCTCAGCTCACTTGAACAACTGTGGCACTTTCCACAACTACAGTCTTTTCTTCAAGGATAATACTGAGCATTTTGTTAATTTATCATAACTGGTTGATGTATTGGGAGAAAAATTAAATAAGGAATGTCAGATCATGTAAATTCATGGCTAAAAATGAAGCTAAACTGATAAATGATCTTGGTACTTTTAAAATTTACTTGTCTCGGTGCATTCTTGTGTCCCCCCACTTTGACATTTCAGGTGATGCAGTGAACTTTTTCATGTTTCTATTTGTGCACTAGGTAATTTTATACAGTTTTGTGGGCTAAAATTCCTTATAGCAGAAAGTTATGGTGAAGTTTCAGAACAAAAATAAGTCCTAGGCCATCTGATAAACTACAGTTGTGCTAGTTTCACCCTAGACTACCAGCTTGAATTTGTGTTACGTAAACAGTCCATTCAGGGACTCTTGCTTCAAGCCTGACCCAATATGACTGTTTTCCTTCATGGTAGCAATGTCTAAGACCAAACTGGAAAGCCAGAAATTCTTGTTTAGAAGTTGATACCAACTCATTCATTGTGGCCTGGTGCTCCTAATCTAAGTGCCAGCTTAGCAATTTGCTTTTCATTTAACCTTTTAATTTTGCTTTAATTCCTTTCACTCCCTGTATGTCTGGGAAATGTTTGTATGGCCTTTCTCTTCATGTGGTGAGAACTTGGTCTAAAGCTGCATGGACAAAATGTAAAACACGTACCTAATACTTGTCAGGATCTTACTCTGAGTTTACAATTGCAAAATTGTCAGTCATTTTCCTTAAATATATGTTCTTGATACCATGAAGCAGATTTTAAGCTAGATGGTTTTGAATGCTATATTCCTAACCTGAGTTAGGAATAACACTGATGGTTAATGCCCTTGAAAAGCTCAAGGCTTAGGACTATCTCCTTTCCCTCAAAAGACTGCTAGAGATAAGAGGATATTAAATTTTTGTTAATTAAATCTTGATTACCTTTGGTTTGTACAGAAAAAAGTCCAGAGTCAGAAGGCTGTGTGGATCAGAAGACCATGGAAAAGGAAAAAAATGAAAGCAACACAAATAAATCTGAAGAACCTGAAAAAACAGAAGAAAAGAGTGACAGCCAGGGGAAGAAGGATGGTAAAAACAAACAATGTAAACACAAACGAGAAAAAGAACCCGACGAGCAGGGGAAGCCTAAGACAGATGTCCAGGACAAAGATGAAATTAATAGTAAGGAGAGAGAGCAATCTGAGTACTTCTGAGATGCTATATTCATTGTACTTCGTAGCAAATTAGACATAGGAGTGATTGGAGCCAAGCTACAACAGCCAGTAGGAGCCAATTTGTGATAGCATGGAACTGCCAGAGCTAAGCACAAGAGACACACTGGCTCTTAGTTTTCCCTCTGCATTCATCATCCCTTAGAATATTTTAGCCACTACACATAAGACAGCTGCCTTCCAGAAGAGCTTCTTAACTTGTTTTTTTATTGTGCAAATACAGGCTGTTTCTTTGGCAAGTTAGTTTTCATGCCCAGGGAAGCCGCAGAGACACATACATTGACTTCTTAAAATTAAACAGAGCCATGACTTCAATAAAAATATGCTGAGGGGAATGCTCTTCCCTCTGAGTCCCACCCCTCCTTTTTTGTTGCCTATCTGCAGTGTGTTTTGCATCTGTCGGGAAAGGCTGGTTTCAAAGGGATTTATCAGAAGTGCTCTGTGTGTCTGCAGCCTTTTCTGATGCTGACATTAGCCACCACCTAAGAATTCCTGAATGACCTGTCTTGTTTTCAAGCCCCAATGTCTTCTTTTGTGGCGAGCCAGAGGAGTTTTCTGTATGAGATGCTCAGAGGAATGCATGTGGATTCTGTAGCACAAGTAACTGCTACAGGCAGCTCTGGGCCCATTCTGACTCTCTTGAAAAGCCAGAGATAAAAGTGGGGTCATCAGAGCTCCTCACGTAGGCACTGAAAACATGCATTCAGGGTGAATGGAAACAGGAGGGGACTTCAAAGGAAAAAGACAGGCAGAGGTTAAAGGTTATTTCAGCCAATCTTCTCCTAGTACTGCCTTATCTTTTTGGTGCTTTACTCATTAGTTCCCAGGTTCCAGCTGCTCCATAGCCACAAAGGAAGGGTTTTCTGCCTGTCACTGCACAAAAAAAGCCTGTCATCTCTTTCAGCCACCCATACAGGAACTGGGAGGCATGTGCAGAAGCCAAGACCAGACCTAGTACAGTTCAATGACACTGAGGATATAGAATCAAAATGGAGAAATATGAATCACAAAAAAAGGGAGCTCAAGCCTCCACCAGTGACCTCCAGATGATGCAAAGCAGATACTGGGGGAGATCATCAGAGAATTCGCCTTAGAATCTGTCAGTGAGTCTTGCAGACAAATATGAACTAAACTTATGATAGACATAAAACCAATGAAAGGTGCCTCAATTGCCAGTATATGCATAACTATCTAGCCAGACTCCATGTGAACTTTTGTGAATACAGAGATGTTTGTATTTGTCCCAGTAAGGTAAATGGAATTCTAGATTCCTTTCACAAATCGAAAGAAAAGTTATTCATAAACCTAATTTTATTTAAGATAATGCTACCCATTCTTCGGTGATTATTTCAGCTGTTTTGTAGTACACACAGCTCTCTCGTTTACAACACATTTGGAACTTTTTCCCGAGTGTTGTCAGTGACAATAACGACGGTCACACAAGCCACTGATGGAGGTGGGGCTGGTTTCACCCAGATTGCATTGGCTGCTCTCCACACAGGCCTGCTGGGTACTGAACAATTTAAAGTAAACTGCAATTGCAAAATAAGCCTTCCTACAAAGCCTGAAGCATTCTGTGTAAACAAAAGTGGACAGGGTCTTTAGTTTCAGTTTCTCAACTCCCATAATTCACATTGCCCAAGGGCTTAATTTACTTCAAAGGAAGTTTGTTTTGTCTAGAAGCTGGTGCAATAAAATGTCCTGGTGCTATTTGCAATAATGCATTTTTAATCCTGAGAGAAAGCCATCTCATGTAGTGCTCATGTTAGGTACTATCTAAATCTTGACCTGGTCTCAGCAGTGGGCTAAGTTTCACCTACCAGGATTAAAGGCAAATTTTTTTTGTTGTTGTGCTTTGTTTGTATTTGGGGGAGGTTTTTTAAGCATCATGGTCAAAGAATGCACAGCTGGGCAGATTATTTGAATGGCAGATTTCAGCCCAGCTAAAAAGGCAACCTGCTGCTTGTTTAATGTAACCTCTCAGCCTATCTAAGTATTTTCAGAAAACAATTCCAAATAATCTTCCTGCTACACAATGAGAACAGAAAGCATGTTCAGCTTCCCCTGGTCCTATGAGTTACCTCTCCACAGACCACCACAATTCTGGGCTCTGCTTCTCCTGCCATGGAATGAGGGTGAATCTAATGTCATTGATATGAGGGTAAATCTAAATAAATTGCACTGCAGTTAGAAATCTGGCCTCAGCTTTGTACTGGTGTGACTTGGAGAATCTGACTCTGGAACGTGATGCTGTATTATGCCGGGTATGTGCTATTGCTTCTGCACTTACTGATGTGTTGTCATCATCAGAACTAGGATTAAAAAAGATGCTTTTATTTTCTTTTCATTCTTGATTTCTTGCCTTGCAAGTAAATACCTTCTTTGAGCCTGAGCCAGCAGGATTGATTCCAGGAGTATGCGTTCAGAACCTGGTGAAGATTTTTGCGAACAGGCCCAAACCAGCAGTAGACGGGATGAGTATCACTTTTTATGAGGGTCAGATCACAGCCTTCCTTGGTCACAATGGAGCAGGAAAGACAACTACCATGTAAGTCCCTTATTTTAGAAGAAGCAAATCCAGAGCAGTGTTCTACTGCTGTAGCAGTCTTTTCAGTCTTCCCTTGTCTCTCTACCACCCCTGCAGCTGGCTTGACATACAACATTAGGCTTTTTCCAGACAGGGAAATGGTGCCCCTAGGCATAAAGAAGATATCCTGGATTAGCTAAAGCCCTGGGAGGGAGGGAGGTAATGCATGACACAAACAAGTGAAAGTCTAGAGAGAAGGAAGCAATTCTCTCCCCCAGAATTCATTTCTCATGGCTAAACTACCATAGGGGAAGAAAGAGAAGGATTTTCTGGCTAAATGAGCTGAAATTTTGCAAGCCACTACATTCCACAGGTTCTTGGTTTCTCTAACCAGCTCTATGTCAGTCACATCTTTTGGTGTGTGTGCAAAGGAGTATAAAATACAGGCTCTCCTTAAATAAAATGGTCACACACATGCAAGATCCATGTCTAGATTAAAATATTCGTCTAGTCCTAGAAACCTAGCATCCCAGGAAGCTGGACTTTAAACATGTTTAATTTTCTTTATACAGAACCTTATTTGACTTAATAGGATTAATTGGTGAACAAAACCTTTTATAAATCCGTGACAGTTCACCAAATGTTGAAAGAACTGAATGTGTTTCATTATGACTTTTCTCAGCAGAATACTTCAGGGTTTTTCAATTAAAACACCTTTATTTCAAAGGCACTTTAAATTGCCTTTTAATCTTTTTAATTGTTTCACAAGGAATATGTTCAACCCAAAAAAAATCATCCTAATCTGCTGAAATGTTTTATAAATTTGAGTATGAGTATTCTTCTGATAAAAACAAAAAATTTTATTGCTTTGAACTTTTTTAAGCTGAAAAATCCACTAATCACCCAAATCTAGTAAGAGATGCCACTGATTTGCAACATAACATTTGGTCTTCTAGTTTACAGAAAATAAAGATTTAGGGCATGAGTCAGCATGGCCAGAAAGCTCAAACCATTATTCTTTTTTTTCATCCTACTGAGCTTCATTTTAGACCCATTTATATGTAGAGGTGATATAAAATGTTGAACTAAAACAGTTTCTTAATGGAAGCGAGAACCGTATAGACAGGTGTATCAAAAATGATGTCAGCAGATCCATGAGATTCTCTGTAGCAGATCAGGAGTACTTACATGCTTTTCACTGGAGTTGTTTCATCAAGGCCTATAGTAAGAAGTCATCATGCTCCATCTAGTGGAGTCATGCAATGTAACGTCCTTATCTAGCACAGTGAGATAGGAGAGGGGGAATTTCCTCATTTTGTTTTCCCAGGTCGATACTGACAGGCCTCTTCCCACCTACGTCTGGAACTGTGCTGGTTGGGGGCCTGGACATCCAGACTCACATGGACTCCATTCGGCACAGATTAGGGATGTGCCCTCAGCACAACATCTTATTCAATCAGTGAGTATCACTCCATACTAGCTTTGAGAAGAAGCATCCCAGTCTGCATGCATGAGAATCCCCAAAGACTCTGTTGTTTCTCTTACTGTGCTGGCAGTAGATGTATTTCAGGGGAACCTCTCCATCTCTTCACATCCTGTGAGAGGAATCTCCTGCATCATTTCACTGGGAACAAAGTTTCTTAGGAAAATAACAGTGCTCCTGGTGTTTTCTGTTGTAGTGTAGGTTAGCAGGAGTTATCCTGGAGGTTCATGCACTATAATTTGGGACTCCTAAAGCAAAAAAATCTGAGTTAACAGTGCAGTAGCAGAATATTTTTATGCCCATTTCTTACTACCACTCAACCACTTACTGCCTTCTCTGGTGATTTCCAGCTTCACTTCCATTAGTTTGTGTTCATCTCAACAGCAGACTCTCTTCCATTTTATTCCCATAAATGGATGGTTTGATGCCTGCTATACCTGTTCCTTTAGTAGCAGGTTCTGCTTTGAAAAGGCAAAGAAAGAGACTATGACCTCCAAGTGAAGTGTATTGATCACAAAGAAGATCTTTTAGGGTAATGCAACCTCTCTTCCATTAGCAAGATAAAGCTAGAGTGAATTTATTGCTGCTTGGGAAAAAAACCGGCTTATTCATGTAATGTGCCTTCTTACCTTTCTGTCTGATTTCACAGACTTACTGTAGCAGAGCACATCTTGTTTTATTCTCAACTGAAAGGAAGATCCAGGGATGAAGCTGAGCAAGAGCTGGAAACAATGCTGGAAGACATGGGCCTCACCCATAAAAGAAATGAAGAAGCTCAGAATTTGTCAGGTGCCCACAGGAATTGTCTATGATGTTTTTTCCTGCTGCCTTTTCTTAGTCTCTCATAGAATCATGGAATGTTTTGGGTTGGAAGGGATGTTAAAGATTGTGTAGTTTCTACTCCCTGTTATGGCCAGGAACACCTTTCACTAGACTAGGCTGCTCACAGCCTAATCCTACCTGGCCTTTGGACAAGTATTCTGACATACCAATGTGCTCTGAGGGGAGGCTTTATTTTCAAGGAGTAAATGGGACTGTACAAGTAGTAAAGCTGGCACAACCTGTCCCTAAAACTTCTATGTCTTATAAATATGCAACAAATTCAAATATACTTAAAGCTATTAGTTTTAAATAAATATATATATATATAAAATTGGTTAAAATAAAAAACAAAACAAAATACAACCTTCTATTATTTCAAGGCAAATGAAATACTGTACTATCATGCTGCCCCACTGTATAGATCAGTGCTCCATAATACTGTATTATTTGGTAGGAGTAGTTTCTTCCATTCTAAAGGTACAAATGTACATAGTGTATTTGAACAACTCTCACTTCCAGATTCAAAGGCTGTTTTGAATAAACCGCCAGCTGTTCTTATACTACTTTGCCTGATTGCAACTATAAAAGTAGGTTAGTTTCATGAAAGAACATGTAAACCTCGTATCTTCCTGCTTTTTCTTCTGACCAGAAGCAGAAAATGCAATGTGTAGATGGAAAAGTATATTTAAAAAAAGAAGTTTGAACAATGTGTTTTGAATTTCAGAAGACAAATTACTATTAATATATCTTTGCAGATGTGTCTGAAGATAGGTTTAATTTTATTTGTAGCAGTTTGTCTCCACACCAAAAAGCAATGTTAATTACATCTCTGCCACGTACATAATGCATCTTACACTCCTGGACGTGTTTGTCCTCTGGTAGGTGGAATGCAAAGGAAACTGTCTGTTGCCATTGCTTTTGTGGGTGAAGCAAAAGTGGTAGTCTTGGATGAGCCCACTTCTGGAGTTGATCCATATTCCAGGCGATCTATCTGGGATCTTCTGCTGAAATATCGCCCAGGTAAGAGATTTGAGAGTAGAAACTCAAATTTGATTCGTTTGCTTTTTTTTGGTGGGACTTTTTTAAACTTGTCGTAGATGCAATATGTGCCTGCTATGTAAATTGTCATGAGCAGTGGGATATGAGCACAAGCAAACAAGATTCTTTGAACAGATACCTATGGTTGCGGCAAACCTGGGACCTGGCTTTGGTGCAGAGGAATAAGTGCCAAAAAGCTCAACAATATTGAGTTCCAGAGACAGTCCATGCCTTGAACATTTCTCCTTGTTCCTTCTAGGCAGAACTATTATCCTGTCAACCCATCATATGGATGAGGCAGACATCCTTGGGGACAGAGTAGCCATCATATCCCAAGGGAAACTCTTCTGCTCAGGCTCTCCTGTATTCCTAAAGAACTGTTTTGGCTCTGGCTTTTATCTCACCCTTGTTCGCAAAATGAGAACCACAAAAATGGGAAGGGCTGCAGTAAGTATGAATCTGCCTCCCTGCAAATGTAAACTGAATAATGCTTGCAGTGCACCAAGGTAAAAAGCAATTAAGTGCTGCTTGAGACTTTGTACAAAACTGCAGTTAATCATAAAATTATATAATTATGAATATCATATTAGCATGGTTTAGGTTGGAAGGGACCTTAAGGATTGTCTAGTTCCAATCCCCATGCTGTGGGCAGGAACAGTTTCCACTAGACCAGGCTGCTCAAACCCCATCCCGCATGGCCATGGACACTTCCAGGAATAGGGCATCCATAGCATCTCTGGGCAACTTGTTCCAGCGTCTCACCACCCTCACAGTAAAGAATTTCTTCCTAATATCTAATCTAAATCTACCCCTTTCCACTTTAAAGCCATTACTCCTTGTCCTATCGCTACATGCTTGTAAAAAGTCCCTCTCTAGTTCATTTGTAGCCCTCTTTAGGTGCTGAAGGATCTCTAAGGTCTACTTGGAGCCTTCCCTTCTCCAGGCCGAACAACCCCAACTCTCGAGTTGCCTTTGTCCATATACAGGTCTTTCTGATTCTTGTTCTTGCAGTACACAGATTGTAAACATTAGGTAGTCTGGTAAGGAGCTCAGACACCAGAAAACTCTACATTTATCCATAGCTAAACCAGCTTCTCATAGCTTGAAAAGTAGGGTTCTGGGTTCCTTCTATTGAAAGTGGTGCTTCCAGTCCTAGTAGCAACACAATCTGGACACTCATGGCCCCTGCTGATTACATTTCCCCAGGTATTTTGTATGCCGTTTAGAACTGATTTGTGCAGATGGATTTTTATTTTCTGCATTGCTGAATCCAGTCTTCAGATGACTTTCAGTATAGTATCTTCAGGGTGCTCTGGATATGACATATTTTTCGTTGACTCAAGCTGTTCAAATATTGACAGCCTTTACATCCTGTTTTGAATATATCTGAAGCACTTTCATCTTTTTATCTCTTGCTTGTCCATGCTAGTCGTTTTGTAGCTGTGGATCTCAGTGCTCCTGCTCCTGCTCCAGCTGTGTGCACAGGGGTGAAGAAGCAGCTCCAGAGCTGGAACTGGATGGTAAGAAGCAGGATGGTTCAGCATTACAGCACATAGCTATGACTCCTGTTATGCTGCTGTCTTGTCTAACAGATCAGTGCTGCTGAGGGCCCACTTCTTTGGTCCTGGTGTCTAAAATTTGCATTTTACTGTAACTTGAATTTAATAAGGGTTCTTTGTGGTTTTGCTTACGATTGACCCTTTTTTGTGTATATGTGGTCTCAGGTACAGATAATGAACTGGAAGTTTGTGTGCTTTGCGAGTATGGTATTGAGTTTTGTTTAATTTGTTAATGAAAACTGAAGCATATCTAAAGCAAGGAAATAGACTTTCTCAGAAAAAAGTAATTTTGGCTTTTCTGCATAAGAGAAGAATTTAAGTAGATATTACTGAAGATTTTGTTGTGCTTTATTAACAAACCTGAAATAGTTTCCTGTTACATAGTTCCAAAGCATAATTAGCAACATCGCCCAGTCTAGTGCAGAATTAACTGAGATACCTGTGAGTTATGTAATAGAGCTGTACCCTTTCGTGCAAACAACAGCTTTTGAAATCATGCTTAATATGGTTAAATATTCATTGTATGAACACTGTTTTGACTTTTCACAGGAGATCTAAATGAGCTAGCAGAAGTAATCCACCATCATATCCCAGAAGCAAAATTAATTGAAAGCATTGGTCAGGAGCTCATTTATCTTTTGCCCAATAAAAACTTTAAACAACGATCTTATGCCAGTCTCTTCAGAGAACTGGAGGAAACATTGGATGACCTGGGACTCAGCAGTTTTGGAGTTTCAGACACACCACTTGAAGAGGTAACAGACAGATTAAAATACCTGCTGACCTCACCATAAGCACCCAAAATGATTACTGAGATTATTCCTGTTCTTAATTCCTAACTCCTAATAGGTCCTTCAATATCTAGTCCCATAAGCTGTGGCACACTCAGAAAATCTTTGAGAAGGGCCTAGAGAAAGGACCCAAGCCTTACTTCATTGTAGCCTTGTGGAGATTGACCCATTAGCCTGAAATGCATCTCTTTTTTTGTATCTTTGCTCATTCATTTATTTTCTGAGGTGTTTCATAAGAGACCTCTGATTGTGTAATAATATGAAGTACTGAAAAGTTATCCAAATTTTCTTTTTTTATATTGAAGGATTATGTATGGTCTTCTAAAGGTCAGATTATTGTAGCTATTCTTTTCCTAACTAGAAAATTTATTTCTCTATGGCAGGTTTTCCTAAAGGTCACGGCAGAAGCTGACCCTGAAATGCAAAAAACAGGTACAGATCCACAAATCTGTCTTTGATTAACTGTTCTTGGGAATGCTTTTTATTCTGAACACTCTGTAAAGAGGAGTTTCAGAACTTTCAGCCTTTTATTTGTTCTTGACAAAATAAATTTGGTCAGCATGTATCTGGTTTTAGGGCATGACCTATCTGAAAAAATAGATTAAGTCAGCAGAAAGACTTGTATGAGGTTCTTAACTATGCAAATAAAAGTGGAGTGTCGAGCACGCAGATGTCAACGGTTTGAGTAGTTGTATAAAAAGTACTTTGCGGACTATTAGTCCATAAACTACATGATTAAATTGTTCATTCTGCTGAGTAAGAGGAGAGTTAACCTATATGATGTCACTAAATACAACCACAGTGCAACAGTTGTAATTAAAACGATCTGGAGATCTGATATATATGGTTAGTAAAATCTAGACCTTGTTAAAATGTCTGTGCTACTTCATGTATGAAAGATAAAGTGTCTCTTCTCTGATGCTTCTCATCTTAACCTAGGAGATACTCAAGAAAATGGTTCTGCTCTTGGCAAAACTCCTACTGAGAACAAAGCAGCTGAACAAACAGCCCTGAAAACTACTGACACTTCTCGAATGCCAGTAGGCAGAGCAGGAGATCAAAATGAAGGCAAAGGGTCCCGACAGTATAAAGGCTTCCAGCTTGTACATCAGCAGATCAAAGCACTGCTCATCAAACGCTTCCACCATGCCTCCCGCAGCCACAAGGACTTCCTGGCACAGGTATTGACTGACTTGTGCTGTTCTTGATTCTTTCCTGTAACATTGTCAACACTGTCTTTCCAGCAAGGATGCCTCTGTGGAAAGCAATAGAGGTGCTGCAAATGGGTAACAGTGAAATTAAGATTCCAGCTCTTCTGCCTCCTCTTTTATTTCTTTCTGTGTGGAGTGCAGCAACTGCACCAAGTTCAGGATTCTATCATTACTAGCCCAGTGTTTTATTTTTAATATAATACAGTTTTATAACAGCCAGAATTTTAAGCTGAAGCGCTGGAAATTAAATTGTTGATGTTCAGGAGTTAAACCAGACTAGATCTTTGTGCTCCTGCTGTCCTTTCTTTGTTTATGTGTATTATGGGGTGTGTACAGTGCCACTCTATAATATACATATAATAACCTAATGTGGAGATTTTGTGTTCCCTGCAGGTTGTTCTCCCTGCTAGTTTTGTGTTGCTGTCTCTAGTACTTACAGTCATTATTCCTCCGTTTGGAGAATATCCCGCCTTAACATTACACCCTTGGATCTATGGACAACAGTTTACCTTCTTCAGGTAGGAGGAATCACTTGAAGTACATTTGTCACACATACACCTTTTTCTCCCTAGAGTTTAACATCATGGGGCCCTGTCTCACTGCTTATTTCTGACTCTATGTGATGTAAGAAAAGATTCACTCCACTGGAATCATCAGATTTAAAATAGCTTGATATTGGTGCATATGGAGAATACAGCTGCTAGCACATCTAACAGATTGTCTTTCAAATATCTTTCTAACTTTGATATTCTCCTCTTCCTACCTGAATTCAGGACCTCAACACTTACAAAGTTACAAATCCTGTCTAACAGGAGATCCAGGCCACCGCAAATGAAAATGCAGAATATGTTTTTCATCTTCTGATTGCTGACTGTGACAGAGCTGAGAGAATAGCAATGAGGATTCAAGCATTTTTTGGAGAATGTTGCTATTGAACTTTGTCGGAAGTCAGCTTTAGTATTAGAAGAAAAGAACCATAGCCTGGCAACCATCTCAGAACATTCTGGGTTTTTGTATAAATAAATAAAACATTTGAATTAGCATCAATTGGTACTGCCATATGGTTTTCCTTCTCTAGTTGCTATGTGTATTACAGTACAAGAGTTTTAAAAAATATTTTATAGAGAAAGTCCTGTCTTATTCCCTTAGCAATGAACGTCCTGGCAATGAGTTGATGGTTTCCCTTACTCATGCTTTCTTGAATAAACCAGGATTTGGAAATCGCTGCATGAAGAATCAACCTCTTTTGTAAGTTGCTAGCTAATTTCTCTTGAATGAGATCCTAGCAGGGTACTTCTAGTGGAACTTGAATAGTGAAACAGGAATGAATTGGCTTGATTCTTCACCAGAGCCAGTGCTTCAGATATGTTGTTGACTGTATCGAATATTGGGTGAAAAGTAACAAACAAACAGCAAGATAACTCTGCCACTGGATTAAGAATGATTCACAGTGCTTAACGTGAATGCAGCTCATGTAGCTTGGTGTTGAGAGTTAAGCAGCCTTGAAATTTATGTCAGTAGGTCAGTGATCTCAGGCCCAAATCTTCTCACCTTCCCTGGCACTTTCCATGTCTGAGTCCCTTCAGTTCCTGAGTCTCTCCTGTTCCCATTGGTGTGTTTGGAAGCAGTAATTTCAGCAATTGCTCAGATTGTGAAGTAGCAATAGGACAGTGTCTATGATTAGAAATTATTTTCATTCTGAAGTGAGGGCAACATTAGTAGAGCTCCAGCTTTTGCTGTCCTACCTGCTTACTCTGCCTGTGAGTCCTGCTTTGGAGCCATTTTTCACTGGCTTGCTAAGCTTTGACATTTGTTCCCTTTCTCCTGACTCATTCCCAGCCATTATATCCAGCAATTTGATCCTTCTGATTGTCCTGTCTTCTCCCGTACCTCTCCTCTACCTGGTACAGTAGAAACAAAGAGGAAACTTTAAAAAAAGAAAAGATACTGCGTGAGAAAGGAAAATGATAGTTTCTTCACAAAGATATGTCCACTGCAGATTTCCAGTATTATTGGATCAAACACAGTCCCCTTGTTCCTTCAGTGTCCTATCTGCAAGCTGAAGGCAGTAAAGTTGGCAGAGATGTGGGAGGAGACTGTATTTATTTGCATGTACCAAATACTCTGAAATGCTGTTCTTATTCAAAACTCACAGGATGAGGGCTGGGGGGGGAATATCTTCTGAGAGCACTGTGATTTTGTGGATTTATGAGTTCTGGTGGACTGTTATCTCTGCACAGCTCAAAGCTGTGTTCCTCTACACAGGAACTACCCATGCAATAATACGCCAACTGCCTGGGACACACCTGCTGTTCATCCTAACCTAAGCAGCCTCCTGCTGAACCAAGAGTGGAGCCCTGAGAATCCATCACCTTCCTGCAAGTGCAGCACTCGCAAGAAACTCACTATGCTGCCAGAATGCCCTGCAGGTGCAGGAGGCCTCCCACCACCACAGGTTGTGTCCTTGTGCCATAAATTTTTGTAGAAATGTTTCATGGCAAGTACTGGAAAAGGGATCAGTGTCTAAGTAGCTAATTGCCATGCTAATGTACATGGAAGGAGTTGAGTACATTCTTTTTCAAGAGAGCAAGACTTGTTGGAATTTGGAATTCAGTTTCAGAGTTATTGAAAAAGCTTGCACATTTAAATAAATTTTGATTGCTGTTTTCATCTAAATTGCAAACTTTTCATGTAGAAGAAAATAACAGAACTTTTAACAGTTTGTCACATAATTTAAAAAAAAATATTTTCTTTGGCCTCAAAGAACAATTATATTTAGAAGGTTGCCTTTCTTTTAAGGAGGGAAGGGCAGGAGGGAGAAAGAGGAAAGAAAAAAAAGAAAAAAGTCACAATTTGAAAAACATGGAGTGTGGTCCTCTCATTAAAATGGGAAAGGTAATATTCAGTGAACCCCAAATTATTATTTTTAATATATCTTTCACTTCCATTTCTATCAGAAATGTTCTAAGCTAACAAAATGAATATTTGTATGCATGTGCATGAAGATGAGTAATTTAATAACCACTGATGCTGTATGGAAGAAAACAGAGCTACATTCCCTCCTCTCCTGTCAATGAATAATCTTAGTAAGGCCCTTTATAAAATGCTTGCTCTTTTGAAGAGCAAAGAGAATTTATAGCCTGTCAATGTTTGCATTTTATAAACGTTTTTCTAAGAAGTTAAACAGAATTGCAGCCGCTCTCAGACTAGTAGCTCACTAATTTAATGGCTCACCATGCACACTGTTCATCTTTCATTTTCCTGTTTGCCAGGCTGAATACACTAGCAAAATGATTAAAATAGTTCTGATTTTCATAGAATTATAGAATCATTAAGTTTAAAAAATACCTCTAACATCAAGTCCAGCTATTAACCCAGCACTGCCATCTTCACCACTGAACTCCATCCCCATGTGCCCCATCTCAACATTTTTGAACGCTCCAGGGATGGTGACTGTATCACTTTCCATGACACAATCTCTTGAAAGCACTGATGCAGCTTGCTTTGATTTCTCTATCAATATTCACAAAACAAAGTTGTTTTAAATATCTATAGAATTCCTGTTTATGAAGAAAAGAATTTGATAGAGGTTATATACCTTACTCACAGCATCCCAAGTTATTTCTGATTTCCAAGTAATGCCTGTCCAACAAAGTTGAATTTTGCTAATTGCGTGCTAGTTTATTTCAGAGATCTTTAGTCTAAAACTTCAATTCCAAGTAAGATGCAAATTTATTTGTTTGTGGGGATTCTAGTCCTCTAAACAAAATGTGTTTATTATAACATTATCCTGATAATTTTTCAGGATGTTCTAGTTTTGTATAACTTGTCAGAAAGAAACCGCTCACATCTGAGTCTTCAGGAAAGCCACAGTGTGTAAATAATTGTCAATAGAATTATGTTTAAGCATAGACAATTAATGAAGGCACTGTGGGGATGCTACCAGTCTTCTTGTCTAGAATCAGCTGGACCTTCCTAATGTGTCTTCTGTGTCATCCACTACTCTCTGTGGACAAATGTAGGAACTTCTGGAAGGTTCATTAGACTTGCTTTCTAGGTCATTATCAGATGATTTCAGGTTGCAAGCTTTGCCATCTGAAGCTGCCCAGGAACCTCTTAAAGTATATTCTACCTTGGGATAAACTCAGGAGTGTGAAGTCATGCATTTCACAGCACCCCTGTATTTGTAAAAGACTCAAAAAAGTTGTCATGTGGCATCATTTTCATATTAAAAAAGAAGTAAATTTCATTCAAACAATCTAATGTGCTAGTGAAGGTGATTTTTTTGTATTAATTTTCACCTGAAGTTGCTAATCATAGGAAACTACCTTTTTTGTTTGTTTTTTTACTGGGGCCTCAGTTTGTTTGAAAAGTTTCCTTCTTTCAGATTGAAGAAAAAGCCTTGAGCAACCCTAACCTTTGTTGCAAATACTTGTTTCAGAGTGACATGCAACTGTTTTGTGTCATGCATCACAAACTTACTGATTTCTTCTAAAGTCTTCATAAAGTAAGGATGTTTGGGCTAGAAATGACCCACGAGTAATTGACCCACTCTCTTTCAGTGATACTATGAACCTGAGCATTTTCTCTGAACCAAAACTACTTCTCTTTTCCTGACAGACACTTAATAGCTTAAGACACTCTAAACTTTGTGATTGATTAGGTTTTTGTTTCTTGCTAGAGAGTGCAACGCAGCACAGAAATTCTTCAAGATCTGACCCACAGAAATATTTCAGATTTTCTGGTGAAAACATATCCTACTTTGATAAAAGGAAGGTAGGGATGAATCCCTGTTTCTTTTTCACATGTGGTATTTTGTCCCTGGCAATGAAATTCTTATTTAATAATGACACGACACCTGATTTACCACAGTATTCTGTAGATTTGAGCACCATGTCCATATTTCTGATATAAGACTAGAAGAGGCTGATTTTAGGGGAGTTAAATATTTTCAGTGTAAACTATTTGTATAATCAGGTACTCCTGTACAGGCAGAGCTAAGTGTCAGTGCTGATGGAATGCCTTGTTAATGGTGACAAAAATGGTGCCTTTGTACAGCGTTGGTGAGCTGCCTTGCAGAGATACTACTTTGTCTCCCTGAAGAACTGTAGCCACACTAATATGACTATCTGCCTCAGTTAATTATCACTGGCTTCCCAGAAGTGCTAAAGAGCAGCCAAAGGACAATGTTACACAGATCCATCCATCCTACTGATAGCTCCTCAGCTGGCCTGTGTGTTGAGTGTGGTAATTAGCTGTGCTGTGTCCACGACCTATTATCTCTGATTCAGGCCTTGCCGCTTTTTCAGTTCCCAGCAGAGTTCTTGAAATTTCCTTTATATTAGTTATGTGCTGACTGCCTTTGACTGATTCCCCTTAGCATGTGTCATAATTGCTTTAGATACATCTTTTAAAATCAATTAATTATGGATTAGAATAGCCCAGTATGTGTTGCTTCAGGAATCTTGCTTATCTGTGTACAAATTAGAGATGAATCTTGTCAGAAAACAAAAAGCCAAAAACACACTGCAAGGAATGCCAAAAGTCCTGCCAACCTCACAGCTCAAAGTGATAGCCAGCAAACTGGAGGTCTGCAAAGTATAGGAATTCTACTTTAATTTTTATTAAAGCCTGACAATATCATTGACTTTGGTTCTGTGCACTGAGAGGGGATTCTCTTTGTCTGTTTCAGCTTGAAGAGTAAATACTGGGTCAATGAGCAGAGGTAAGAAACCAAATCACCGATTAAGGTGGTAAATAAAGGAACAATGTATTTCTGTTTAACCAGGGAGCCTCACAATGTTTCTGCAAATGGACGAGGGGAATTGTGGCAGTGTAGAACAATGAGATGGCTTCAGTGGGAAAGAGGCTGGGGATCAGGAAGGATCTAATAAAGACAAGGGGTTATATTTGTTTGAACTCTCCGCAGGAGATGAGGGCAAGAATCTCACAATGGAGCTATCAGAGCTCTATTAGCTACAGGAGTCAAACCAATGGGACCTCTGTGGTGAAAATGTTCAACACAATAGTGCAGTATGTTGTAATACTGCTGTGACACATCTCTTTTAGTGCCGCAGAAAAAATATAAACCCTCCAAAAAAAGGGCCTGAGTAGGATGAAACCTAGACACCAGCCTATCAAACACAGAAGTAACAACCACAATTCCTCATGCCTGCTCTGTACACGTGCAGAAGTTAGAAACCAGATTCCACTAGTTCTCTTCTTTAGGTAGAGACAACAGCTAACCCCACTGTGTGATGTCTACACTGCAGTTACTAAGCTTAGAAGGAAACTGGTTAGCCTGAAGCACATACTTATTTCATTTTTCACCAGCAGTAGGAGTTCGCTTCGAAGATAGCAGCTGGATGACTGCCTTTCTTCATAGAATATCTGCTTGTTCACGTGCAAGCATTGCTTTCTATGGGATTAGGCTTCAGTTCATCTTGTGGAATAGTATTTATCATTATGGAGGGCTGCTTGGTACTGACATTGGTGAATACTTGCTCCTCTCAGAGCATCTGAAATTTTACCTGAGGTCTATGCTGTCCTTAGTCCTCCATGCTGTCTAAACCATTTTATGGCAATTATCTTGATTTAAAGATTCTGTTCTGTAGAAATCACTGTTTTCTCCAAATCTTCTATCTAAATAATTTTCTCAGGATCCTGGCATAAGCCTCTCAGAAACTGATAGAGCTTCTATTATTTGTAAGCCCTATAAAGACCTAATACAACTTGTTAGAAAAAGAGTAGAAATTGTTGTATGTGAAATATTTGAGATACAGAAATTAAGCTTGTATTGAGTGTGTTTTTAGTATTTCCATTAATGTACACTTTTGGGTGTGTGGTATGAGTTACTGATGATTTTTTTCTCTTTGCTAGGTATGGAGGAATTTCTATAGGAGGAAGGCTTCCAGTCCTTCATGTTTCTGGAGATCAAATTGTCGATTTTTTAAGTGATCTTGGCCGAATGATGAATGTGACAGGAGTAAGCAAGATTTTTAATTTTGCTAGCTTGTTTTTTGACCCCTTACTAAAGTATGGTTACTGCAGCATTGTATTTCACCTAGAGTGCTGATCTTTAGCTTTTTCTTTTTTGTTTTAGGGACAAACTTCATTGGCTGCTGCTAAAGAAATCCCTAATTTTCTTAAATACATGGAAACTGAAGATAATATTAAGGTATTTTCTGGAATTAGTCTGCTAACTCACAGTCTTTCTTGACATGGACTTCAAATTATGAGAATATTGCTGGTGTTATTCCCAGATGCAAGAAGAGCTGAAATGCTATACCTTAGAAATAACTTGGTATTAATGCTGTATCCCATACTATAGGTAATTCTTCTTCATAGTATTTCAAATGTGAAATTTTTTAAAAATAATTTTCTTAGTACTACTTGCTGTCCTAAATACTTTGAGTAGTACACTAAATCTTAACTGTGCTTCTTATAAAATCCCCTGACTGTAGTTGTCCAGTGCTTTTAAAAGCATAGTATCTGAGCTCCTCCTGCAGGACTGTGCCTAGGAACTGAGTTCCTGGTGCTGGATTCACTCCTGCTGACAATGCCCAGCAAAGTAGATAAAAGGCAGCCAACTTCTCTCCTGAAGGCTTCTTAAATTAATCTGTGATTTCTGATTCTTTTAGGTGTGGTTTAACAATAAAGGCTGGCATGCTATGGTTAGTTTCCTCAATGTAGCCAATAATGCAATCCTCAGAGCTAATCTGAGGACTGGCCAAGCCCCTGAGGAACATGGGATCACTGCTATAAACCATCCACTGAACCTCACCAAGGAGCAACTCTCTGAAGTCACTGTGTAAGTCTGCTTGTGCTCTGCTTCTGGATTTTACCCTTCCCTCTCCTGGCAGCTTGCAACTTCCAGCATGCTCACACTCTGAGGAGCAAGAGCTCAATTGACAGAATGTGGAGGCCCTTTCCTGAAGTTTTATTCTAAACAAGAATCTATTCATGTCTCATTACATTCACATAAGAGTTCATTCCCATCCCACATAGGAACTATGACCATTGGTTATACATTATTACATGTTTCTGTTGATTCCTAAGCACAAATACTCTGAAATCTTTGTTCATGCTCCAAAGCCAATACATTTACTTCTGGAATAAAACATGTAATAAAAAATGGAATGAGAAGTTGCCCATAATTGACTACAGGTCAAGTAGTTGACAACGTTGTCCTGGTGCCAAGGAGAGCACACAGGTAGATTTTAATGCCACATAGTAGGGTTGGTGTATTCCAGAATCTGAAAGCCATAATTTCTTGAAAAAGACATCCCTGAAAAGACAAGATTTTCCACTCTCCTATTAAGTTTGTAATTCAATGAAACTGAAAATTTTGCATTATAGCACAGAGGCAAAACCTATGCTTTATCTCACTGTCTTCAACTTGCCTTTTTAAGTTTCTCTTTTCTCTGTTTCCAGAGCACTTTGGCTATTGTGCCTAAGTGTCTAGTTTGAGATGCCCCACATAGGACAGGCTGTCAAACTAAGATATATAAAGAAAGTAAAAGATCAGGGAATCGTGCCATATTTGTTAGCTACAGTCCTCAAAACAACTTGGAAAAATACACTAGCACATTTTGAAACCAGAGAAGTCTTCTACTTAAAAAACAGCCTTGCTACTTCTAGATTTTAAAATACCCTCCAGAGTCCCCATATGCTAATAGAGTGTTGCATTGCATCTATTCCCTTGCTCACAGTCCCTTCTTGTGCTCTGTTGTAGACTGACCACTTCAGTGGATGCTGTTGTTGCCATTTGTGTGATTTTTGCCATGTCCTTTATACCAGCCAGTTTTGTTTTATACCTGATCCAAGAACGTGTAACAAAAGCCAAACATCTGCAGTTTGTCAGTGGTGTGAGCCCTATTACCTATTGGCTAACTAACTTCATGTGGGACATAGTAAGTAACTGCTGGTCGGATTGACAGCCTCTGATTATCCTGGGTGTGCATGAACTGAGGCTAACCAGTGAATCAAGTGAAGGTGATTCTAAGCATTGCAAAGCATTCATTTCTCTTAAGTGTCTCAGAGAGCATGCTAAGCATCTGTCCTCTGAACTATTTAATTCAGGTGTACAACTCAGTCAACTAATGAAGCTGTATTTTTTATAGTCTTAGGATTTCTGGTCCTTACAACTGAATATATAATGAAGTACAACTTACTATAGCAGGGAAAAGCCTCATTGCCTGGTGCTAGTCGCTCCTGTCCTCTAGAAGACCCAAAACATATTTCAAGATATTCAAGAAACCTAAATGGGGATGATTCACAGCCTGCTGGAACAGAATCTATAGGCCTGACAAAATACTATAGGTTGTCTAAAATGACATATTCATTTAGATCACTGTATCATGGTCACTGTGTTTTTTCCAAAAGATTTATACCACAGGTCCAGACTTGCTTAGACAGGGCTCAGCTTCCCTCCAGCCACTTTGTCATAAAAGAGGAAATTCTTTGACTGGCTGAGGCACAAGAAGGGCTGGCTCTCTGGCCATGCCTTTGCAACCAAGAAAGCAGCCAAGGAATTATGCAATAAGAAAAGCATGAACATAGATTTGAAAAAATTAAAAGGAAAAGAAAATCAATATTTGAAGAGCACAAAACTCTTCAGGATTTGGAAGGTGTTCTCTCAGGAGAAGACAAAGCAAAGCATTATTTTAGTAAATGAGGGATAAGAAGCAGGCCCCAGAGTTCTTGTTCCCTGCTGTTCACAGCAGCTTCCTTTGCAGGAATTCTGCTTGGCTGTTGCCCTTGACAGCATGATGCAAAGGCATTAAGTGGTGTTAGCAGTTCTGTGAAATGCTACCTTCCATTCTGCATGGGGAATTCTGTGCATTGCAGTAGAGTAGTGCCACTAATACTGAACAGAGAAATGCAGCAATGGCCAAGCATACTCACTTTAGCCTCTTCCCAGGAATGTGGCTCAAGTAACTAGGTTTTCCATCCTACACAGCCTTCGTTTGCATCACCAGAAACTGCATTTCCCTTGCATACCCATGGCCCTTTTTTGTGGGAAGCCTGGGAGCCAGACTATGAAATAATAGATTCACAAACCATAGTCTAAGAAACAACAATATATGTTGTATTTTTGATGAACAGTCCAATAAAAGATATCTTAAAAACGTTGACCATTGCCAAGGACCTGTTGATCTAAAAGATTCAGTGTGACTAGTCTAACTCAAATTATGATGTTCCTCAATATAAAATCCTTTGGAATGATGTGTAGGATCTGAATTTGTTTGCAGTCCTTCTCAGGTCTTACACATTGATCTTCCCCCTGTTCTGTGGCAGGTGAATTATGCACTGAGTGCTGGAATGGTTGTGGCTATATTTATTGGATTCAACAAGAAAGCATACGCCTCCCCAGCCAATCTCCCTGTGCTTGTTGCCTTGCTGCTCCTGTATGGGTGAGTGTTCAAGGTCACTGCTGCAGGTGGGCCCTGTATTTCACATGGAAATGATTTCATGGTACTGAGCTCAGTACTTAGTGGAACGCAGATTTGAAGAATAGAACTGAGTGAATCCAAAACAGGTTAAAACTGTATTCTTCTATGGGATATTTACATACTCTGTCTGGCTACATGCTGCAAAAGAGGTTCTTTTGTCACTGCCTGCCTTGCATTTTTAAGCATTAAATGTGATCTGTACAGGAAAACGCATTTGTTCAGTTTGCTGCTTTCTTCCTTGTACATTGTGTTGGAATTTAGTGGTTGTTCATTTGCCACATTCAGTCAATACTAAAGTATCTTTCAGCATTCAACATTTCTTTGTTTCTCCCTCTTGGTGTACATTTCACTGAAGTTGCAAAGATACCTGAAGTGATAGCAACCTTGCTAGCATTAAGTTTTCTCAATTTTAGCCGCATCTATTGCCCTGCATTTTAATAGTAAAAAAAGACTAAGCAGAAAAAAATCTTATGTAGTAACCAGGGAGAAAAGATTGTGATGGGTTACTGGTTGGTTACACCATTTTGTTACACTTGGGATGGGAAGAAAGTTCAACTTTGTGTTTTCTTTAGGCCAACTGACATGAGAATACTGAGAAGTTATCGCAGTTTTTTCTATTTCTTGCATGCAGATGGGCAGTAATTCCCATGATGTACCCTGCTTCTTCTTTCTTCAGTATCCCCAGCACTGCTTATGTTGCATTGTCTTGTATTAATCTCTTTGTGGGAATCAACAGCAGTGCCATTACATTCATCCTGGAATTATTTGAAAATAACCCGGTAAGTAATGATCTGTAGTGGGTTGATGCTGGCTGGATGCCAGGCACCCCCCAAAGCCTCTCTCTCACTCCTCTCCACAGCTGGACAGAGGAGAGAAATATAACGAAGGCTTCATGAGTTAAGGATTGGGACAGATCACTCACCAAATACCATCACGGGCAAATATTAGAGATATTAGTTGAATTTATTATTTAAAAAATCAAAATAGGATAATGAGAAATAAAATAAGATCTGAAAACAGCACCTTCTCCTCAGCCTTCCCTCCTTCCCAACTGTACCTCCTCCCCTAGTGGTGCAGGGAGACAGAGAATGGAGGTTTTGGTCAGTTCATCACCTGTTGTTTCTCCCACTGCTTAGGGAGAGGAATCCTTCCCCTCCTCCGCTGTGAGGTCCCTTCCACAGGAGACAGTTTCCCGAGAACTTCTCCAACATGAGTCCATCTCACAAGCAACAGCTCTCTGCAGACTGCTGCAGTGTGAGTCTATCCCACAGGCAATGGTCCTCCCCAGACTGCTGCAGCACAAGTCACTCTTCCACAGTGTGCAGTCCCTCAAGGACAGGCTGCTTCAGCATGGACTCCTCTCTCCAAGGGACTCCCATGGGGTCACAGCCTCCACTTGCTCTGGCATGGGTCTCTTCCATGAGCTGCAGGTATATCTCTGCATCCCTGTGGACCTCCACAGGCTGCAGGGGCATAGCTGCCTCACCATGGTCTGCACCAGGACAGCAGAGGAATCTCAGCTCTGGCACCTGGAGCAGCTCCTGCCCCTTCTCCACTGACCTTGATGTCTGCATAGTTGTTCCTCTTACATATTCTCACCCTGCCCTTCTCTGGCCGCAATTAAAACTGCACAATCACTTTTTGTTTTGAATTCTTAAATATGTTATCACAGAGGCATTACCACCATTCCTAATTGGCCCAGTCTTGGCCAGCAGCACATCCATATTGGGAGCTGCCAGGCAGCTGGGGGAAGCTTCCAGCAGCTTCTCAGAGAAGCCACCCCTGTAGTCCCCCTGTTGCCAAAACTTTGCCATGTAAACTCAATATATGTTTTTATTAATCTCTGGATTTATAGAGGTGTGCAAAGAACATCCAAGCATGACCATCCCTAACAGTAATAGTCTTTTTCTACCTTGCCATTTTTTCTGCCAGTAAACAAATAACTGCAGGTACAGGTGAGCAGAATAACCCAGAGAAGTGACTCAGAGCAATTTGTATCTAGGGTTGCACACACAGGGAATGACACTGAGTGTTTTTTGTACCTATGAGCAAACCTCTGTATACTTTCATAGTTGGGAGGTTGAGACACGGCACTTTGTGCTTGCTTCTGCAGCTTTTGTTGTATGGGAAGATGTAGATGGTAGGCACTTACTCCTGGTGGTTATTGTGTTAGAGGAGATGTTCTGCTTATAGTAGCATTTTGAGATTTGCCTGAAAATTATTTAACACCATCAGAAAGGTGACAGAATACAGCAAGTGCCAAAATTAGTTCTTAGGAAGGCTAAGACATCAGTTTATGAATAGCTGTTGGTTTGTATGCACTGCAGCTATCACCTCCACAGTTGTTGAAGCCTGGCCACTACGTTTGACACCCCATCTGACAGCAGTCCAATTAGCTATCATCACTGATAGTGCATTTTCAAGCACTCTGTGCTGACCAAGCATTGTTATTAGCTGCAAAGAAGAAACAGATCTTGGTTAAATTCATGTTTTCAAGGGCCAACTTGACAATACTTTCTGTCCCTGCTGTTCCTGCATTCACAGCGGTGGTTCTTGATAGCACAGGGTTCAATCTAGAGCCATTCAATCTATGGAACATCAGGGCAGCATGGTCACCTTTGAAAACATGTCTCCGTTGCAGACACTATCTCCAGAGGGAGGATGGCCCTTCTCTGGGTTCAGTGCTGACGCAGATCAACTGCTGCTGGCACTTACACTGTTTCAGGCATCTCCACATTGCACCAACATCCACAGTGCAATTATGCCCAGACATCAGTACTTTTCAGTATTGTGGCAGCCCTGATTATTGTCACGGCTTAATCCCATGTCAACCAAGCACCACACAGCCACTCACTCACTCACTCACTCACTCTGCACCCCACTCTCTTGTCGCACAGCTGGCAACAGAAGAAACACGTGGGTCTCAGAGCAGCAGTGGAATCTCCAGGCAGGACCGACTAAAAGCCCTGCCCTTCTTTATGTATCTATTTTTATATGTTTCTAAGGACAATGAAGGATGGGTGAAAAGGGTCAACACCCCTGAAGGTTTACAGGACAAAGACATGGTCAATTATCTTTCTCCACCCCAGGGAAAGGAATGAAAAACAATTCCACAAGTGCAAAACAATCCCAGCCGGTTAAGAAAAACAAGGACCATGTTTACAGAAAAAGCATGGGAAACTACAGTTACAGTGTTACAACTTATGGGGCCCTGTAAAACCAGGGCGACACTCTCTCACCTCATGGAATGGGGTATAGAATCAGAAGACTGAAAGTGAGGAAATTTCATAGGTTGAGATAAAGCCAGTTTAATACATAAAGCGAATGCTGCGCACACAAGCAAAGCAACACAAGGAATTCATTCACCACTTACCATAGGCAGGTGTTCAGCCATCTTCAGGGAAGCAGGGCTCCATCACACAAAAAGGTTACTTGGGAAGACAAATGCTGTAACTCTGAACATTCCCCCCTTGCTTCGTCTTCTCCCAACTTTATGTGCTGAGAATGACTGCGTATGGTCTGGGATATCCCTTGGGTCAGTTGGAGCCAGTCATTCCAGCTGTGTCCCCTGCCAACTCCTTGTGCATCTCCAGCCTCCTTGCTAGGGGTGTAAGGTAAGGCACATAAAAGGTCTTGTCTCTGCAAGTACTCTTCAGAAATAGCTAAAACATCCCTGTTGTGTTATCAACCCTGTTTTCAGTGCAAATCCGAAACATAGCCCCATAGCAGCTTTACATGTTATCACCAGAATTATATTACCTCTTCTACACAGGGAAATACTTCATTACAAAAACTAATTTTTCTCCCCATTGCCAGTTTTTCACAAGCACCTTGTCTAGTGCAGTGTATGCCAGAATTCTGCTGTTTGTGTTCTACTTTTGCTTTGAGTGTAACTTGATAAATACTCTGTTTTCTCTGTTTTAGGAACACAGAACATCCAGTTTCTCTGACATGACAAAGAACTTTTCACTTATGTTGCTATGTTTTCTTAAACCAGTCTGGTTTAAACAGCTTATGTTGTTTCTGTTTCTTACAGTCTTTGCTGAAGTTTAATAAAACATTGAAAACTGTGCTGCTTGTCCTCCCACATTTTTGCTTGGGCCGTGGACTCATCGACTTGGCCATGAACCAAGCTGTGACTGAAGTATATGCGAGGTTTGGTAAGTAAAGCCAATAAGAAACAAATTACGGCAGTGTCACATGTCCTGACCTTGGATGAGATGTTTGGAAGGATTAACTCAGGAAAGTAGTAGATGTTTCTGAAATTCTCACCTCTTCCATCATTAGATGGATGGGGAGTGTGAAAGTTCACCCTCTCTGAAGGAACCATAGCTTCTGATGGTGGTGCCAGAGCCCAACCAGTAGTCTGCATTGGAACTGGACTCATTTTTTCAGTGTCAGACTCTGGTGTCTTTTTATCCTTTGTTTGTAAGACCTTAAATCATTACAGGAGGGTTTATTTTTTCATTTCATTTGAATACCTCAGTTAATGTTTAAAGTAAGTGTTGTTCTTCAAATGCATTCTCTTGGGATATGGTTATCTTTGATATCAGACAACTTATTAAAGAATAGTCATACAGCAGAACTGTTTTTATTCAGAAAACGTGTGTCTTTTCACATAATCCATGCAAGTTTCATGTAATGATATACAAAATAGTGCATATTCAGAGATTATGTTTATTTTTACTCCCATGGAGCCACTGAACTTAGAAAGCATTTTGTTAAGAATTTTTATAAGACTGGGAAATTAAGACCATTGCCTGATCATGAGCAAATAAAGTACAGTAATTCACTATGATTATGCTTTTTGTTCTGAGGAGTGGTGGGGTTTTTCAGCAGTATTTCACCTTCCTTTCTGGTGCTCTTTCTCCAAAGGTGAGGAGCATGTTTCTGATCCCTTTCAGTGGGACTTTGTTGGAAAGAACCTGTTTGCCATGGCTCTTCAAGGGGTTGTGTTCTTCTCTCTGAATCTCCTTATGCAGCACCGTTTGTTCTCCACAAGATGGTATGTCTAAAAGTTCCATTAATGTTCCTTTAATAAAAGGATTACTATCTTTGTTGTTCTCTATGTCCCACTTTTTTTTCTTNTGTAAAACCAGGGCGACACTCTCTCACCTCATGGAATGGGGTATAGAATCAGAAGACTGAAAGTGAGGAAATTTCATAGGTTGAGATAAAGCCAGTTTAATACATAAAGCGAATGCTGCGCACACAAGCAAAGCAACACAAGGAATTCATTCACCACTTACCATAGGCAGGTGTTCAGCCATCTTCAGGGAAGCAGGGCTCCATCACACAAAAAGGTTACTTGGGAAGACAAATGCTGTAACTCTGAACATTCCCCCCTTGCTTCGTCTTCTCCCAACTTTATGTGCTGAGAATGACTGCGTATGGTCTGGGATATCCCTTGGGTCAGTTGGAGCCAGTCATTCCAGCTGTGTCCCCTGCCAACTCCTTGTGCATCTCCAGCCTCCTTGCTAGGGGTGTAAGGTAAGGCACATAAAAGGTCTTGTCTCTGCAAGTACTCTTCAGAAATAGCTAAAACATCCCTGTTGTGTTATCAACCCTGTTTTCAGTGCAAATCCGAAACATAGCCCCATAGCAGCTTTACATGTTATCACCAGAATTATATTACCTCTTCTACACAGGGAAATACTTCATTACAAAAACTAATTTTTCTCCCCATTGCCAGTTTTTCACAAGCACCTTGTCTAGTGCAGTGTATGCCAGAATTCTGCTGTTTGTGTTCTACTTTTGCTTTGAGTGTAACTTGATAAATACTCTGTTTTCTCTGTTTTAGGAACACAGAACATCCAGTTTCTCTGACATGACAAAGAACTTTTCACTTATGTTGCTATGTTTTCTTAAACCAGTCTGGTTTAAACAGCTTATGTTGTTTCTGTTTCTTACAGTCTTTGCTGAAGTTTAATAAAACATTGAAAACTGTGCTGCTTGTCCTCCCACATTTTTGCTTGGGCCGTGGACTCATCGACTTGGCCATGAACCAAGCTGTGACTGAAGTATATGCGAGGTTTGGTAAGTAAAGCCAATAAGAAACAAATTACGGCAGTGTCACATGTCCTGACCTTGGATGAGATGTTTGGAAGGATTAACTCAGGAAAGTAGTAGATGTTTCTGAAATTCTCACCTCTTCCATCATTAGATGGATGGGGAGTGTGAAAGTTCACCCTCTCTGAAGGAACCATAGCTTCTGATGGTGGTGCCAGAGCCCAACCAGTAGTCTGCATTGGAACTGGACTCATTTTTTCAGTGTCAGACTCTGGTGTCTTTTTATCCTTTGTTTGTAAGACCTTAAATCATTACAGGAGGGTTTATTTTTTCATTTCATTTGAATACCTCAGTTAATGTTTAAAGTAAGTGTTGTTCTTCAAATGCATTCTCTTGGGATATGGTTATCTTTGATATCAGACAACTTATTAAAGAATAGTCATACAGCAGAACTGTTTTTATTCAGAAAACGTGTGTCTTTTCACATAATCCATGCAAGTTTCATGTAATGATATACAAAATAGTGCATATTCAGAGATTATGTTTATTTTTACTCCCATGGAGCCACTGAACTTAGAAAGCATTTTGTTAAGAATTTTTATAAGACTGGGAAATTAAGACCATTGCCTGATCATGAGCAAATAAAGTACAGTAATTCACTATGATTATGCTTTTTGTTCTGAGGAGTGGTGGGGTTTTTCAGCAGTATTTCACCTTCCTTTCTGGTGCTCTTTCTCCAAAGGTGAGGAGCATGTTTCTGATCCCTTTCAGTGGGACTTTGTTGGAAAGAACCTGTTTGCCATGGCTCTTCAAGGGGTTGTGTTCTTCTCTCTGAATCTCCTTATGCAGCACCGTTTGTTCTCCACAAGATGGTATGTCTAAAAGTTCCATTAATGTTCCTTTAATAAAAGGATTACTATCTTTGTTGTTCTCTATGTCCCACTTTTTTTTCTTTTTGTTCTTAGTTTTTTCTTTAAATTTGTAGTTTTTTTGTTTTCTATTTACTTACCTGATCTTATCTTAATTTATTGATATCCTGATTCAAGAAAGCATTCACAAATCTTCATTATCTGAAGAGGATTTAAGAATATTTTATTAAAGAAATTAGTTTTCTTGAATTAAGATTTTAATATAATTTTTTTTAGTTTAAGACACTGTGAGATTATAAAATCACCTGGAAAGTTTGTAGTGTCCTCAGTACCAGTCAGGCTAGGTAGTAGCCTATGAGCTACTAGCCTGGCATCCCAAGACAGCAATTATAGTCTATGGCACAGGACAGCTGTGTCCTGGACACGATGTGAACTTCTCCTCTCTGCTTTGCAAATGTGCCTCTCCCTTGATAAAAACAGCTACCTACTAGCTGTGAGTGGGTCATTCACTCTCATTCAAGATTTCCAAAAAGAGTACTAATTCGTGCAATTAAAAAAATACTGTCTTGCAGAGAGATCTACTCAAAACTTCTAAGGACATCACTAGCTACTAAGAGCAGCCAAATAGTGAAAGCTGTGGCTAAGGGGCAGGTTATTGTCATATCAGTGACTGACAAGGCATGCTCTTTTCAGCAAGCCATTTCCTCCCTTTTTAGCATTTAGAGATTAACTAACTTCAAAGGTCAGGGCTTCTCCCAAGAGCAGGAATACTCCAGCCAATGTCTCATTGTGAATTTTCAACCCCACTGCTTCCACCAGTCACATTTTTGGCAGTAGATTAGCCATTGTTTCACACTGTTATGCTAACTGAGCCCAGGGCAACTCAGTATCTTGGGTTTTTCAGGTTTGCTCAGACTGCCATATTACCTATTATTAATGAAGACGAGGATGTTGCAGAAGAAAGAAAAAGAATTATGAATGAAGGAAACAAAACAGATATCTTACAATTACAAGAACTGACCAAGGTAATATTTTCAGAAGAATGAAACAAATATTTATTCCTGTCTTAGTTCTAAAGTTGCCTCATCCCAAGAGCATTAAACTAAAAAATTCAGATGATTTTCATTTCTGTAGATGTCTTGAAATAGGAACTTTCCTTTTTTTTCCTCCCCCCGTCAATATAGATTTATGCAGGTCAACGCAAGCCTGCAGTGGACAGACTCTGTGTTGGCATCCGTCCCGGAGAGGTAGGTTGTTCAATAACACTGGATTACATTCCATGGATCAGTTCAGATTTTATGCCCCTGCTGATTTGCAAGTTGGAAATATTAAAGAATACGATAAATTTTGCAATTTAGTGCTTTGGCCTTTTGGGAGTGAATGGCGCTGGCAAAACAACAACATTCAAAATGCTGACTGGAGATACTGATGTGACATCTGGAGATGCTGTAGTGGCTGGCAATAGGTAAGTACCTTAAAAAAACCCCTCTGTCAATCCATTTGCCAGCACAGAACTGTCCAGATCACACTCTCAGTGATCCAGCAGCTGTATGGCACCAAGATCACAGCTAACACACAATTGCATTTGATACCTTTATCACTCTTGTAAAATCTGTGGGTAAGTTGTAGTAATGCCAACAGTGTGACAAGGCAATCATACCTAGTGGCAAGAGCTCCCAAACACAGGATAACTCAACCAACAGGGTACTTTGATCTGAGCTTTGGGACTTTTCTCTGGCTGTTTCTGGCATCTTTGTTTACACAGTGCTGGCATAATGTCCTAAGTTATTAGAGTGTGATCTGGTATGCACTTATGTTAGTTTACTTCCAAGTTCTGTGCCTTGGCTTGTTAGGTGTAGTTGGGATTTGACTCTTTGTACATTGATGTGATTTGAGCAATAACTCCTTTGTTGCCAGGACATGGTCCTGGGCACCCTGTTCTAGGTGACTCTGCCTGAGCAGGGTCAGTGGACAAGATAACCTCCAGAGCCCCCTTCCAACCACACCCATTCTGCAATTTTGTACTTTTCCTACTACTATCGAAGTGTTAGCCTTGTGTCCTGCCTGTCTGCTGCTCGTGACCACATTCTGAGCTGAAATAACTGCTTCTTCTAGAAATAAACACTGTTTTAAAAAAATAAACCTGAGTAGCTGTTTAAAGAACTTCTCATTAAGTTAGCCTATACTTTAATGAGAAAATGGGTGAGAAGAAATGGGCTTACACTCTTAAGCAGGACTGAGCTGACTTACAACAACAATATACTCCTTGCTCTTATGTACAGACAGGTATTTTAGTAGGACGTTTTATCAGGAAGAAATTATTCTCCTCTTACAAGAGTTGTTGCCCCAGAAAATATTTTATTCAAACTGTTCTTCTCTGTCTTAGAGCTAGTATTACAGAACTACAACTCTTTTCTTTGTTTCTCCAGTATATTGACCCACATTTCTAATGTCCATCAAAACATGGGATACTGCCCTCAATTTGATGCCATTGATGACCTGCTCACAGGACGAGAACACCTCTACTTATATGCACGCTTGCGGGGGGTTCCAGCAGAAGAAATCAAGAGGGTAAAGTAGTCCTGCTTTTGATAGTTACAGTGATATTTGTGATGATTAATGGTGCTCTTAACATGACAAGGGCCAGAATTTCCAAAGTGGACTTGTTATTCTGTGTATTGAAGTCCTGGGAGTGGTTCCTGTCATTTGGACAGTTAAGTAACAAGACCACACTATCAAATGCAGGTTCCCAGGCATTAATGGTACTTCCAAATCTGTGGCACCAACAGTGGAAAGCTAAAGATGGAATTCCTGTGAATCAGAATGGCACTGCTGTTTTGCTCTTGCCTTTAAAGTTGTGTATGTATATGAAAGAAAACATGAAGAAGATTCCAGAAGAAAATAATTTAAATTCTTACACAGATAGAAGTCTACAGCTGAGGCTGCTTTATGGCTTTCCCTCACACAGTTAGAACTCCCCTCATCATCATCATAAATACTTTGTACTTCCCTGGCCCAGTTCTAAAATGAATATGCTAAACCTTAGGGGGCTGTCATGTTTCTACCAGCAGAGGGATGTATCAGCAATCCTGTCTGTTCTGCATTAGCTGCTGTGTGAAAAAGATGATGTTTCTCCCAGGTTGCTGAATGGGGCATCCAGAAGCTGGGACTCCCTATGTACGCAGACCACCTGGCAGGGACCTACAGTGGTGGCAACAAGCGCAAGCTCTCCACTGCCATTGCCCTGATTGGCTGCCCACCCCTCGTCTTGCTAGTAAGTGTCATGGAAACACAGCCCTGGGTAGTTCAATAAAACATCTCATAACACTACATGCTAAAGAGCTACAAAGTCCTTGCAAGCTCCTTTCTGCCCTCAACTTATTTCAGTGTAATTTTCAGTTAATTTCAGGCATAGACTGGGATGCATAACTATGTTTCCAATGTGATTACAAAAGAAAGATCTTCAACAAAGAATGTGTTGAGATAAAATCTATAATTCAGGAAAATCTAAATTTAAACCATTGTTTGGTTTCAGTCTTCCTTTTCTTGTCAGTGTAGCTACTGATATAAAGATGATCTTTCAACATATACATCTGGCTGCTTTGTCCAGCAGACTAGTGGAAGATAGCTACCCTTTTGCAGCCTTTTATATCTTTGGAATAAATTATACAAATTTATACTAAACTTTACAAATGCTGAAATGTAGTTCTTACCAAATAAACTAAGTGATCAGATAACTGCTTATCTAAAGGGAAATTCTGTATTACATTACTACAAAAATTCTTTATTTAGATTATAGTCTGCCACCTTCATTTGTATGTCTATGACTTTTAATCATAGTTACTTTTACTTTGTAAAGTCTATGAAGAAATGTTTTAATACATTTTAATACCATGGTTCCTTTTATCATTTAATATGCCTTTACATGTATTCTGCCTGTAAGTAATAAACAGATAAAATGTTTTCTCATAATTTCTTAAGACAAGATGTTCAATGAAAATTTTTATATCCTAGATTTTTTTGCATTTGTTATTACCTACTGGATTAGCTGATTTGTGCAGGATCAGATGCTTAGGTGGTGTAAATCAAAGTGACTTCACTAGTTTCTTGGATTGAGCAATGTCCTATATGTTTATGCAAGTAAGATGACTTGGTGAGAGCTCACTGTTGTCCATAAAAGGCACTCCCTTCCCTGTAGCTATGCCCTGCACAGACAGCACTGTATTCTTACCTGCAGTCCATGTACCTGTTTCCTTACTGCTTTGTGCCAAGAAGTCCATTGGTACCCACTCACTCCTATGCTTCTCAAGGTCTGTGTGCTTTCTCAAGGCACAGATTACTGTGGAGAAGCAGTTATATGCTGTGGTCCAAAAAATTACTTGATTTTAAATAGATTTTCCCTTTTTTATCTGATTTTGATTGCCTTAACATTTCCATTACAGGATGAGCCAACTACTGGGATGGACCCTCAGTCCCGGCGCCTGCTGTGGGACTCCATTGTTGGTGTGCTCAGAGATGGGCGAGCAGTGGTTCTGACCTCACACAGGTAAAAACTGTTAGAATTCAGAATCCAAAAGCAGCTGAAGTACATCTGTTGGCTTTTATCTCAAATGTCTGTTTTCTGTTTTCAAAGTATGGAAGAATGTGAAGCCCTCTGTACTCGTTTAGCCATCATGGTACAAGGTACCTTCAAATGCCTAGGCACAATTCAGGAGCTAAAATACAAGTAAGTGGAATATTTTTACATTGGTTTTTAATGGGAAAATTTAGTGTGTGTGACATGTGCTATTCTTAAGACAAGCAAGTCAGTGTTTAACGAGACCTGTTTCTGGGTTAGACAATCTGACCAGATCTCATTTCAACACTGTTACGCGACATACCACTTCTGAAGGGCAAATTCAGGGCTTCCTAAAAAGCTGGGTCTTATGCAATATCTTTCAGATACTGTTATTGTTTTCATAGCTGCAGAAAACTAATTTCCTTCCTGAATGATGAAACCACCTCTTCATCTCTAAATCCACCTGTCCTTTCCAGGTTTGGAGATGGCTACATTGTCACTCTGAAAATCAAAGCTCCAAAGTCTGGGCTGCCTCCAGATCCTGCTCCTGCTGAGAAATTCATAAGCATCAACTTCCCAGGGAGTTTACAGAGAGAGAAACACTACAATATGCTGCAGTATCAGATTTGCTCTTCCTCTCTGGCTAAGATTTTTCGATTAATAATCTCCAATAAGGAAAATTTGCATATTGAAGAATATTCTGTGTCTCAAACAACATTAGATCAGGTGAGTAAAAAGTAAAATACCCATGAAAAAGCCTGTCTGGTGAGAATTAGGCAACATAATGGGGATGTATCCAAACAACTGAAGGACCAAATTGTTTAGAGAATTATCTCACACCTCTTTCTCAGGCAAGATTCCCAGGCCTCTCACCAAGGAGGGTGTATCAGTATGAATCAGTAACTTATTCCCTGGGTAAATAGGTGCCATGTGAAAGCTGGTACAACAGCATTTCCCAGATGACAGAATTCACACAACCCATTCCTTCAGGAGTAGCAGTCTGAGCAAGGTCAGCAATCTGGAATGAGACTGAGCTGAGAATAGAATTTTATTTTAAATAAGAGGTTTGGACTCCGTTGTGTCAAAGATACTGTAAGAAGCAATTAGACACACAAACCTGGGAAGTCCACTGGGAGTTTTAAAAACACCCACTTGCTAGGGGGTATTGGCCCCATCTGCCTGCTTTCCTAAGTAACAACGGGTCCACATACACAAAGCTGGTTTTGATGGGACTGCCAGAGAGACAGTTCCTGGGTCCCTTTCAGCTTCCGACTAAAATATTCTATGTCCTCTTTTCTATCACAACCAAATTCATGCTATGCAAACCATGCAAACGTGGCTGAAGCCATCTCCTCCTTAAGAAAAAGTAGGATTTTACTTGCAAGCAAGTACATCCAGAGGAAGGAAGCTGGAAGGAAGTTTATGAAAATAAAGGAGGAACTCGTGATCCCAGCTGATACAGTGCCCCCGTTCAGATGATGTCTGTGGATTCCCCTTTCTGTCTGTTTCCTGCAGAGAAGTCATTCCACTAACTCATCTCAGGTGAAGACATGGTGACATTTTCTGCTTTTCTCACACAGGTTTTTGTGAACTTTGCTAAACAGCAGATGGAGGATGAAGAACTTCCTTTGCATCCACGTGCAGCTGGAGCCAGCCGAGAAGCCAAGGTGTCCCCTGCTCTGCATCAGCCAGCAGTTGCATAGACTCCTGCAGCTTCCAGGCTTAGTGTGTGCACAGTGCAAACACGTGCCATACCAGAGCAGAGCAAGGGTAAAACAAAGGTTTGCATACTCAGTATTACACTGATTTTTTTGCACCTTTCTGAGCACTGTGCTCTCAACAACAGCCCTAGCATCAGCCAACTTCTACTGCTCTACAGCACTACATGCTGACATTGTCAAAGGAAAGGCTGGCCCTTGCTATAGAATAAAATCTTCCTCTAACCTAAAGTCCATTATAAGATACAAGAAGAGAAGTATCATTCCTCCTTGTTGACATATAAATAACATCAAAGATGAGTTCTCTGTCTGGTACTTTCAGGCTGGCAGGTTTTTCTTGTTTAACCCTTACGCCAACTGCTACGAGGAAGCAGACAGGTCCCAAGGCAGAGAGGATTGCCCAGCTTAGAAGCAGATTCCTGCCATGCTGAGTGCACAGGACTGTCAAGGTCAGAACAGTGCTGGCTGATGGGGCTATTGTCCTGGGAGATTGCTTCACTGTCTCACCAGGCTGCCAGTGAAAACAGACGGTTGTCTCAGCAAGAACGAAAAGAATTAATTGAGCTCACACCCAGACAAGAAATTTGCTTTAAAAAAAAATTAATTAAAATGATCTCATACTCATCTTCAGGTTGCCTCAAACAGAGGCCAAATGTCAAAATGGAGATTAAAAAGAGAGTACGTCCAAATCTGCCAAAAGTTTTGTTTTCTCGCAGAGACGTGGAAAGATATCTTTGTTACTAAACAAGACCAAATTTTTCTTCTTTCCTGTGACTGGACATTAAGTGGGTGTAAAGTGTAAATAGGGTATGTGCTTTCTACCTATTCAGAAGGAAAATTTCAACCTGCTTGTACTCCACACTGCACTCAGTGGGAAATCATTTGACATTTAGTTCTTTTTTTCTGGTTCACAGTTTAACTAGTGGAAAAACAATACTGAAAACACATTCATAATGATGTATTGCTTCAGTTATCTATCAGATCTAACCATTTCGAAGAAATATTCTCTAAGATATGTTATACAGAATTAAAATCTGGTTCATGTATTTTTGCTTTGAAAGATTTTTTTCTTCAATTGATGTAGATTTTTTTTATGAGGACACTCTTGGTTTGTACTGTACAAAAATATTATGAAATTTCAGCAACCAGCTGTAGCCTTCTCTTTTTGCCATAAATATTTCATGTGGTTTTAAAGTACAGTCTAGAATTTATTGCATATTTCACCCTTACAAATAGTTGCAAAAATCTTTCTATACATCTATTATAGATAAATAAATTATTTATGAAACAAAAGAGCATCTATGCATTCTCTTCATATTCTAAAACAGCTTCTTCAAAATGTCATTCAGATAGATTTCAATAGCCTTTTTTTACAAGATTTACACAAAACCCAGCTAAGTCCCACAGAACATCCTGTGACAAAGAAAACACAGGAAATCCAAAATGAAGCTGATTTTTCTCCCTGGCTCTGAAAATAGGAAGAGCATTCCAAGGACTAGCAGTCACTTCATGTATTTGCAAAGTGTATTAAAAACTACCCAGAGAAGCCTGATGTAAAATGCTGGTAAAAGGTCCATTAGTATCATAAGGAGATGTTGTATCAAAACAGGCCAGATATCAAAGATATGGCATAGGCTAGATTCTTATCTTCTGAATCTTACTTACTAGTATGCAACTTACTAATGAAGAAGACCAAAACCAAACAGGAGAACCCAGCACAAAATACTATATTCACAAATACTACAAATGCTTCTTACTTCAGATTCTTTTGGTAAATTAGGGGTTAGACCCAAATCAAGTTTTTGAGATATTGCCTATTTCTTTATTCCAGGAACCATTCATATTCTTTGGTAATGTTATCTGTTACAAAGCACCTGCCTCCAGGCAGCACACTCTTCTTCAAGTCAAGGAGGGCAGATCATGCAACTGTCCTGAGGCCAGCTGGCCGTGCTGGCTGAATTGAGCTCTAGTAGTTAGCTGATGTGTCCTCATTCCAGTGAACTTCTTTTTGAGCTGCTTTTCAGCACAGACTTCTCAGGATCTCTGATCCATCAATCGAAACAGACTAGTACAGAAAAGTCTAAGTCATGTTACAGTGAACTGCAGGGGCTTTTTCTTTTGCAGCTGTGCAACAAAGCCTTATTTTTTAAGGTGCTTCTGAGTTGAGAATTCTTGAATGTAAGGAAGTGTAGCTTTCAAGTGCATACAATTTCCCTTAGCAGTGGAGATTCAACATGCACCAAAATCCTTTTAATTAATTCATTTATTTGGCAGGATATTTATGAGATTTTTCTTCTTGAAGTTCTGTGCAATATTCAAATTTAACCTTCTTTTCTTACAACAAAAAGGGAATAATTGGCATTCTATGACTTGGATAATCCTTGAATTCTCGTAAGTAGGTGCAGTGTTTATCCTTTGCCCAGACTGTCATCTGAATGAAGCAAAGCAAGGTGAAAAGTCCCACTGGAAGGGAAAAAAAAGATACATTTCATCATCAGATTAAAAACATGCTCTTGCTGCTGACATCACTTCAGGTTGAAGTACCAAAACATTACTCACCTGGAACACACTGAGTCATGATAGTGAAACTGATCCAGGTCCCCACCTGTTTTGGCCAAGGAAATTTAAAATATTTCTGGTGACAGCATTTGCATTTATCTCTCTATTGATCAAAATAACCTTGTCCTAGTATAGGTAAATAAAAAAATCAAGGTCAGCCAGATCAATTTCTACTGTTAATAACCTTTAGCCAAAAAGGTGAACAGTGCCTTATTATCACAAACAAAAGCTTCATATTTGCTTCCATAGCTATTACAGTGAGAAAATTTTAAGCATTAAAGCAGTAGCCTTTCTGTTTCTCTGCTAATTTGTATTCATCAGACTTCCATCAGTGTTAGGAATGGTAACTTTCTATAATCCAAGGCCCAATACTGTTCTCATTAACATCTGTTAATCTGCACTGAATTTCAAACCTGATACTGTCCTTCTGTGCAAGAATTAATGTTATATTGAGTTGCTCTGACTTTACCTGCTTTTGAACTCAGTCAGGACTTTTGCTCCTGATCAGGGAATATGAAATGATAAACTGATTAAAGCTTCTAAAGTAGTCACCACCAACACAAGTGATTGTGTAACTTAAGAAAATGGGGAAGAAGACTTTGGCTTATTTTCTCTATCACAGTATTTTATTTGTCTGCCCCTTATCTTCCTGCCTGCAATGATATGTCTAGGCTCTTATAACTCCACCAGACACCTCCATCCCCTCATTGCAACACAAGTTCAGTGGCAATCTCCCTGTTGCTGGCTGCAGAATTTGCCCTGCTTTACAGTGTATGTCTTGTCTAGCAGCCACATACAAGCACTGGCCCACGGTCAGGGCTGTCTGTGCAAGGTTAGTCACATCAGTACTGAGTCAAGGGAGGGGAGGAAGAGCAGGCAAATTCCTGTCCACAACCTGATTTTTATGGACTTTATGAAAGGAGGGGAAATGTATTGAGCTGAATGGTTTCAGAGGTTTCTTCCATGTTAAACATTCTAAAAGAAACAAAAAAATACTCAGCAAAACTAAAATCTGAACATCTTGTTTGAAAATACATACCTCATATGTATAGTTAGGGCAAGATACAAAGAAAAACAGCCATGTGAAAGGATTCTTTGTTGGATATGGGATCTTACAGGTTTTGGATCCTATAGATTAGAAAACAAATCACAAAATATTCACACTCCTAAATATATTGTTTCCTGTAAAGACAACCCAGCTGTGCCCACTTCTGTGTCTCATGACTGTCAGAGGGACAAACAGGATGTGGGAAGACAGGATGTCCTCTGGACTCACAAGAGGAATAGGCCAACTGTAGGGGAACTTTCCCTTGCTCATCAAAATGTAGCTTGTACCAGCACTGTTTCCTTTTGCACTAGCAGTATGACCACTGTTACTGCTCCCCCAACACAACCCGGCCCGACACAATAAAGATTCCATTAAGTAAGGAGTGCTGTTCAACAGTCTGATGGGGGATTCCTTGCACTGTCTGATTTCCCTTAGAATCCAGTCTTTACAGTGCTGAGCAACCTGTGCTCTCACAGCAGTCCCACAGCTGACAGGTATCAACACCCCCCAGGATCAGGACTTTCCTGCAGCAGAGTAACTGAAGGAGCACTGAATGACTGTGCTAAAAGAAAAATGATCGTGCAGTTTTTACCATTTCTCCGGAGGTCACTGAGTGCAACATGAATGGAAAAA
Source organism: Drymodes brunneopygia (assembly GCA_013400955.1). Taxonomy (NCBI): domain Eukaryota; kingdom Metazoa; phylum Chordata; class Aves; order Passeriformes; family Petroicidae; genus Drymodes; species Drymodes brunneopygia. The sequence continues at coordinate 23,475 of VZTZ01028728.1, read as the reverse complement.
TTTCCAGCTTCACACAGCTGCAAGAAAAAGTATGATAGAGTTAAAAATGTTCTTCCTTCTATTTGTTTTTCTTCCTCTTGTTATTTCCTGGGGTCCCTTAAAATATTTAAGAAAAGGAAAATATTATAAACATAATAAATATCCTTAACTAAGACTGCTGGCAGAAGGATGAAAGGTCTTCATTCAAATATGAGTCCATATTATACTCTGTTACATATTTAGGATAGTTTTCAGGAAATGCGGACTCCATGTCCAAAAGATGAAATTTATTACTTACATAATTCCCTTGAAATCAAAATAAACCACAGGGATAGAAGTAAACTTGGGAGATACTTGCTTTATCTTTTGATCATTCTTATGCCTTTAAAAACATCCAAAAAATTATTTGCACAGTCTTGGTTTCTCAAAAGTTATTAAAATCCCAAAGAAGATACAGTTGGGTCTCTAAGTAAGTTTTCTTCTCTAGAGTATAGTTGATATGAATCATGAAATATAATTGACCCAGCTTCCTTCACTGGTTTTAAAGAATGCTTCCCCAATCAATTATGAAGAGAGTGTATTGAAATGACCCATTTATAGGATTATGGACAGTCTCCAGTGTCTGCAATGCCTAACTATTACAGCAAATGACTAGTGTTCAGAGCTCCTGAGTTTTATTCCCAGCTCTGTGCTTTCAGTTATGGAGTCTCTCTATAAAATGTGAATAGATTATGACCTCACAAAATTTTCATCCTGGGAAGCTGCTTTGGGATCCTGCAGTCACTAATGATTAGTTTGTCAAAGCAAGTGAACAGCTGATGTTCTAAACAAGTTACACATACCCAGGAAAAGTCTTTGTAAGGAGTTACATCTTTATTGGCTACACTAACTTGGCTTCTGCATGGATGACATATTCCTAGGAATTGTGAGAATGAACAGTAACTGAAGAATTTTGAACCATGAGGAAAGCTGAAATAGATTCTGAAGCTCAGCAAAATGAAGTTTTATCACTGGATAAAGTTTACTCTCTTAGTTGGCTAGTTCTCTGAGATTTGTGATCTGTTGTGATTCTCAACACTCCATAAACAGTTCACAAAACAAATTCACTGGGTTTTAAACATAGTGTCACAAACTTTTAAAGATTATGAGAGATCATCCCAGTATATATCCTAGTCTTGGAATGGATATGGAATCAAATATTCCTTTGTATACAAAACCACATTAAAAACTGACAGATTTATCTGTTCTGCATGCAAGTGGTCAGCTTTAGTTGTATGTCCCAAATGTTCAAGTTCCAAGTATCTGCTTATCCTACTCACTCCTCCACTTATATGACAGAAGAAATGAAGCAAGATATTTTAGCATTTTATAGAAGGAGCAAGAAACCTACCAGAAACATGATCACAGCAAAATTGATCTGTTTTTTCCCATAAGCTATTAAAAAAAAAAGTTTACATGTGATCAGTACTAGTACACAATGTACATACATAAACACTTAAATCATTGAGGGTTGTTTTGCTACTTACAAGGAGGAGTGTAAAGAGGATGATTGATGTAATATGCAAGCCAAGCTGCAAATCCCCAGTAATATAAGCAGTTCTGAAAAACAGGCAATTTTTCTTTGTTTTACTACAATCTTTTAGGCCAATATGCACTGCAAGGACTGTTGATAACAATGAACTGGGACAATCCTTCAACTTGCTAATAATACAACAAAAAATGGCAGTACTAAGTGTGGTAGGTGGGAGCAGGTAACAGGAAATAACAGAAAGGAAGTGGTGCTAATATAGTTAAGATCTTCTCTAAAATATCTTGGAGCTGTTAAATTTTAAAAACAGTTTTAGAAAGTATGATCATATGTTTGGAAACAAATTTATCTTGTCTGGCAAGCCATTGGGCAAAGCTAACGTGCATACAGACTGAATGTTAAAGAGGAATGGGTTTTGCTGACCCCTGAGATGGTCAGACCACATTTGGGCAATGTCCTCTCTTCTCTGCTTGTTATTCTGCACTGCTCAATCTCCTGTCCTCTGCTCCTTCACCCAATCAGTTTTCTTTCTTTTCCATGCTTTAGCTTTTCCTGCCTGATGCTTTCCTCTGCACTTCCACTGAGATTTCTTTAGTTTGTCCCTCTTGCTGCTGTCCTTGTGTTTCTGCAATGCAGTTCCCACTCTAAACTTTGATAACACAGCTGTCACTAATGTACTGACTCATTCCTGACCAATCTCAGTGCTTGTTCACAGGCTTCATCCATTAAAAAAACTAATTACAATGACCATCTTTACCTCTTATTTTGGCCTCCTTGGCCCTTCATTCTGTGGGTTTTTTTCTGACATTCATTGCTGCTTTGATACCTTGGTGACAGGTTATTGTCTCCCTCCTTATATATATGTAGGTGTAAGGGAGGCCCTTTCTTGGCCCCTTCCTCTGCTTGCTCTGTGCTCTAACCTCTAGGTGCCATTCTCTTGCAGACAGACTTTAACCCTCATCAACAATTCACACATTTGCCTCTCATCAGTTGAGTCTTCTTTTACCCAACCCATGCCTCAGTATTTAATGTATTAGGGTATATTTGTTTATCACCTGGACTTCCACAAGGCAAGAACTGAGCTCTTTATCTTCCTTTCACCTGTTATTTTCCTTGCCTTATCTTTCCTTGCATGCTATTTTCAATTTTGATTAAAATCCTGATCCTCTTACTCGTTCTGGTAAAGGTCCTCTTACTCTTTCTGGTTCTCTTTCTTTCTCTTGGCCTTCCAAATAGGTTCCTATACCATAGACATTTCTAGGTGTTTCTGCTTTCTCCTTCACTACTGTCCTGACTGGTGTAACTTTTTTTTTTTTGCTTTGAATTTTGCAGTCTTTTCCCCCTGTATATACCAGAACTGCATTTCTAGCAATAATACCCTGGAAAAGTGATTACCTCAGCGTCTCCAACCTGCACTAGCTGACTGCAGTGTCTGATGGTGCATTTTTCTGAAAATGCTGGTGCCCCCTCATCTGCTGCAAACAGTTGTATCAAACATTCAGTTGCATTTCCACTTTCTTCTCAGGGTTAATGAACCACTGCAGTGCCCAGAGACCTCAGACAAAATGGACACCCTTTTGGAGATGCTGTAATACAAGTACACAGTATGTCCTTGCTCTGAGATTATATAAGAGATCACTGATGAGAAAGAGCAAATTATTAACCAGTAATTACAATTCAGGTGGGACAAATGCGCAGAAAAAATAAATAGCTTCCCCGTGACGACTTCATTTCCCCCAGGAAACCAAAAGAGTGATTTCAGTGAGGGACAATATAGGTAGTGTCCCATCCATAAACTACTGGTTCCTCCCCAACACTAGCTTCTTCAACCAGCACTTAAAATCTATTGACTCGTAGACAAACTTAGGTGGAAACAGTTTCTTGTAATCTTGGAATGACATCTTCAGAAAAACCTTCTCCTAGCTTCAGGGTTTGGCACAGGATGGACCATATGGCAACGGATTTCAGTGAAGTAAAATTAAATAAATTAATTATCATGGCTCAGTCCCCAACAATACATGTTGTAATTAAACTGAACAAGTGCTATTCAGCCAAAGAACATGATTTACTGCAAGAGTATTCCTCAGTTATAAGAAAAGGAGCTTAAAGATGAGTGGGGTCTACCACTGCTAAGGACCTTAGCAGTAACACTATAAATGTCCAGCTGCCACTTGAGTCCTTTTTGCTCATACAAACACCTCCAGTGAGGTTCAGACAGGAACACAAAGACTTCATAAACTCACTTGGGAGGAAGAAAGGGTTTCTCTGAATCTTGAGTAATAAAGCTTTACAACAATCTCATAATGCTGTGGGTCAAGTTCAGATATTGCAGAGATCCCATAAATAAATTATTCCTAAGTTCCCAAACTTATGGTCTTCTCTACTGCAATTGACAATCCCTAGTTCTTCATGTCCTGCCTATGTTTATTCATGACCAGCATGTACCCTTCTGTTTGTCTTCTTATATTGTCTTCTGGTTTAAATAGTATTTATTTAGATCTAATGTTTTCTTTCCTCCAGATGATTTTCTACAAAGTGATGGTATCCCTTCTTTTTACTCACAAAAATGTTCATGGGTAGAGAAAGACCATGTAAGACCAATCATGAGACTAATCTTTGAGAAATTCTACTGGTACTTTCTCTATTATCAAAGGTCTGACTGGTAGTTTTCTGGCACAACTATAATTATCTTTCTTTCAATTAGTTCCTTTATCATCACACAATCTTTGTATTAATTCCTATCTTATTCACCCTAAGGAGTTGTTTACTAGGTCAAGATAAATCAGGCATTCTACCTTTCCAATGCCTAGAAAAATCACATATCTTAGAAAAAATTATACTATGTTAGTATGCACTGCTTTTGGTGAAACACAAACTGCTTTTGGCAAAGCTGCTGCATTGTAGGGCATAATTTAGTCCTAGTTCCATTTAGGGAAAAAGGATGAAAATCATATCTCTCATTAATTCCTACCTCAGACTTCTGCTTATTGAGACTGAAGTGTCTCCTGTACACGTATCATTCCACTGCTCTTAGAAAATAAACTATCTATATCTGCTATGCATGTGATCAAACCCTGAAAATAAGAAGCTTTGTCTACGACCTGTATGTGATGGAAAAACAGAAAAAGAATGTGATTTTTTCCCACTGGCACAATTTTGGAGTAACACCACCAAGGCCAATGAAATTGTAAATGCAAATCAAACCCAAGCATTGCTAAGCAGGTAGAATAAGAACTGTGAGCAGCTTTACAGATGAAAGCAAGTGCCACCAACCTGAGAAGATGGAAAAGAGGAAGTGATCAGAATGACTGGTACAAATGTCAATTTTAGCAACAACAGTTTGTATGGTCTGAAAGGAACAAGTAGTTGTCAGAGATGGCAGTGAGAAAAAGAATTATCACACTGATTGTTTTTTAAAGGTAAAGTTGCTCATTTAGCTGCTGTTTAGCATGCATTAGCTACTGTTGTGTCAAGACCAAGAGATCTGCAAGATCTGTTGTGTCAAGAATGAGATCTGTGAGCCTTTTAACAACTCTTGCTGCAGGAAGCACAATAAATTTTTAGGAAGGATTCTTTTGGAGGGCCATTGCTCCACTACAGACCCTCCTTTTTTGAAAGCATGAAGCAATCACCAGAAAGACCAGAGCCACTGGACAGCTGTAAGGAGTTAGCCACAAGGTAGAGCTTCAGCTGCTACAAGCATGACTGCCACAGTACAAATTACAAGGGACTGTCTAAATCCCAAATGTTGAAATTCCCAAATGCTTTTCCAGTTGATAATCTCGTCCTCCTTAGAATAAGGTATATTTTTGACTACTAGTGTGTTCTCTGTTGCAAACATTTGTAAAATAACTACAGTCTATGCATAACCATGCAGTCACTGTACTACTTCTCAGACACCCAGGAAAGAGTCTGCATCCCAACAGCTGCCCTGTGCCACAGCAGCCCTGGTGACATTAGAGAATGCTCCTGTGGAGAAGAAAATGCAAAACAGCTAAGCTGGTTTGCACTGGATTGAAGGTAAATCAACAGTTCCTTAACAACAAAGAGAATTTTAGGGGCAAAGCAGATATATAAGGACTGTTACAAATATTCTTTTTTTTTAAAGCAGCTCTCCCCGCTACTGTGCCTGCCTGTGCTACCTTTACACTTAAGTTGTTACTAAAACCTTCCCACCCAAGGACCTAGCTGAAAAGGAAGGGTATGGTGAAGGTTTGAAATTCTAAAAATTAATGAGACTTCTGTAATATTAGTAACAGTATGACAGCATGTGAGTTATACAATATTGACATTAGGAAATCTTTTGAAAGAACTGCAGCTTTACGGGTGAGATTTGCTGTGTTTTGCTACAAAAGCCACACAAGAAGTCTGTGGTGGAGAGGCAGAGCATAGGCTGGCTAGGCTGGATTTGTAAGGACAAAAATGGATAGATTCTGACACAATTTACCTTCACAATATTCCTCAGTGGCATAGTCCCACGGGAGAACCGATGAACAAATACTGTTTCAGTCAACCTTTTGATGTAGTGGAAAGAATGGCAGATACATGCCAAGCTGAAAACAGCAAGACAAAAGCATTTAAGAGTGCTTAAAAAACCAAGTGTGGCAAGACATTTGGAATAAGACTACAAGAAATACTGCTCAAGCCTGCAAACAGACTTACTTAACTACAGGGTGCGGACTTGATGTAAACCTCTCATCCAGTCCATAGACAAAAGTCATGCGGAAATAAAACAGAAAATAGATGAACAATGGACCTGTATATTCTATCAAAAATACCTGCAAAAAGAGAGAAAATAATTAGACAGCTGAATTAGATGATGGTTTTGCTTTGGTTTCTCTGTGATAACTAATGCAGTGGAATAAACACCTCCACACGCCCAGGATGGCATTAAGAGAGGCAGGGAGGTAGTAGAAGATCTGGGCTCAGGCTATGAAACTGGTAGCCATGCACATAAATATTTTGCAATGATTTGCCTCAGTTGCATTCATACAGCCATTGCCAGTGCAACAGACACAGTATGGGTATGAAAAGATAATAATGGCAGCCCAGAGACCATGACAAATATGCATGCATGTTACATTTATGCAGCTATCACCCTTCTCTTACACTCAAAAACTGTTGCTTTATTTTGGTTTAAAATGAAATTTGGTAAAGAATTTGTCTTGAGAAATACGTGTTCTGCTCCTACTGAATGAATTCTGTTTAAACTGGAAACACAGCTTGTAAGTATTCACAGTGACCCCATCTGTGTGAACAGTTAGCACAGCAGTTGTCCTGGGAAACACTAATTTCATTCTATGTTCAAACAAGCTTTAATTGGAATACTAGGAAGAAAATAAAAAGAAAGAAAAAAAAAGAGAGGAAACCAGAGAAGCTATTCTCTAACTTGATTTCATTTCAGATCGGTGTGTATTTCTTAGGAACATCACTTTAAATTGAAGTTAACTTTGGACCAAATATTAACAGCTGAATTTTCCACCCATCTATAAGTAAGGAAGGTAGGCCCATACCTCACTTACAGAGAAAGAAGGGAAATTGATTGTACTTCTGTCACAAACAAACCAACAAAAACCCAACAACAAAAAAAGAAACACAAACAATCCCAGTTCTCTAATGTGTTTAGAATTATTTTGATACTCAGAAAAGTTGGGCTATTGACTTCTGTAACAATCAGCATTTTCTCTGGCAAAGATGAGGTTTGCTTGTAGATGAGAAGCTCATCTTTTTGATTTGGTAACACTGAAGTATTTGTTGTCTTACATTTGAATGAAGAAGCTTGAAGGGCAGGGAGAACAGAATGCAAAAGATTATGAAATGGCAGAAGCCTGGTGTTACTCTGCACTGTGATATTTTGGTGTATATTAATGCACGTGTGTCTTAAGTCTACACTGCCATTAAAAGTTTTCACCTGTCTTCCTGGTTTTTTGGATTGAGTAATAGCTGCTTGGTTTATCAGCATTGCATCCAGAGTAATGATGTGAAGACTCAGTCTTTCAGAACATTTGACTTTTTTTATTTTACCTCCTAGTATCATTGTCTTTGCTATTTGTAATCCACACAAGGTTTTCTTAATGTCTCATAGCTCATAAACGGTAAATATGCCTTTAAATTATGAGGCACTTTTCCCTTGACGTTGTGCTGTTTTTGGAACTATTGGAACAGTGTAATACTGTGCAGCAAGGACCTTCTAGAGAGCTGGAAGGGTCATTGGTCACCTCACTGCATAAATAGCAGTGCTGTGTTGCCTGCCAAGTGAGTTGTGATAAAATTTGCATTTGAGCTAAGACAATAAATATGCAAGGTCTTTGTGGATGGCTGCTAATATTGCAGAAATTATCAGCTGTCATTAGCCTGTCACTGGCATCCTGGGACACATGCAGACAGCAATTAATCTTACTTTTATGCATTCGCTTGCTAAAGTCACTTCAAGTACTGACATGTGAAGTTATTCCCATGCCTCTTTCTAGGACAAACTCAAAGGAGTATAATCCTAGTTTTGTCAGGAGTTACACAGATCCTGTGAAGCAGATTGCCAAAGGCATTTACATACCTAGCTCCTAATGACTTTGCAGGAGACATCCATTTGACAACCTGCATTTTAGTTCTGTAGAGCCAACCTACCCCGCAGCAGGTTTTGCACTGCTGTTCTCCCAGGGAACTAAACAGGCATTCAATCTGTTACTGCTTTCCCTGATTAAATGAACTGAAGCAATGAGGATTCATTGCCTGCATCAACTATCAGAGCAGACATCATGCAGAAATATTGGAGAGAAACAAAAAGTGATATAAGGATTAACTATGGAAAACTAGCCATTAAAATGGCTCAGACTTGAAACAGAGCTCACCGTAGTCCATCCTATCTGTGGCCCTAAATCTTTAAAGTATAAGGTAGCAGTTGTGCCAACAGGGAGGTGTTGCAGGATTTCTTCATCCCTCAGGGACTTTCCTTCTGAGAAGGAAAGAAGTAATTACATCTTAGTGAAATTCAACGTCCACTTTGGCAGCATACTAGCTTTATATGGTGCTTTAACCAATCTATGAGACTCCTTTATGTGATGTGGGTTCATTGGAATCTCAACAAACAGACCAAGAATATTTACACTTAATTTTTATTTATCCCTGTAATGACATATAAGCCTGGATCCTCTATTCACACCAAAACAGTTAAGAGATTTCTCAATCCTATGTGCCTGCCTAGTCTAGCAGACTTGCTTCATCACTGCTAACAGCAGAATTTGTTGATGGGACAATGCCCTTTATCATAGTTCAATGACCTCCTGTCAGCTGCACCTCTCTCCTCTCTCTTCCACTCTTCTCATTGCTCGTCATCAGACAAACAGAAGATTGGATAAGCTGTGATAGGAAAACTCTCCTATAGAAATTTCCATTGCCTTTCTTTTCCCAAACAACCAGCACAGAGTGTGAGCTTTTAATGCCTAGATTTGGAGAAATCTCCAGAAGACCAGCATTTTCTCATGGCAAGTCTCACTATGTAAATTCATAGAGGAATCTGACAAGGGAGACCTTCAAAGAAGGAAACAAGATCATTTTACATCTGTTTTCTATGGATAGATTTTACACAATGAGCACATCTTCATGGCATACTTTTAAGGGACTGTTTAAATAAAATTATCCTCAATGAAAGCAAAGGAAGAAAATGCTATATTTTAGCTAAGATGAATTAATACAGTTTGGCAATTAGACTTTCTTTTGTGCACTCAGGCCATGTAAGAGGCTTCTAGCAGCAATACCTACAACTGCATTAATGAAGTCAGCCAGCTGTCATCAGCTTTGTCAGCAATTGCTGCGTCCACAGCAATGTGTTCTGCATTAGCTTCCCTCAAAAGAACTGTAATTCCTGCCTGAGAGCAGAGGATTATGTGAATTGATAGCTCAAACTCACAGCCCTCTTTGGTACTCCCAGCTGAGCATCATCATGGAGATCATTTCACTGCAGCTAAGGGAAGTGGATATCTAGATCCTGTGTTGCCTGTCTGGAAAGCAACAGTGCTCAGTAATTAGAAAGTGCATTGGAACAATGTGCAAACTCCTGAGTTAATTACAAAGCACTAGGGTGGATCTGTGTTTACTTCCAAAGAACTGTATTTGTCCTGGATTCTCTTCAGCTTTCACAGGGCTAATTAACATAGCTGAAAACAGATTCTTAAGTGCTAATACCCTTAAGTACACCTTTCATGCCAGGGCCCTAATCAGAGTTTAGTTACTCCAGGCCTCACAAGTACTTACTTGGATCAAGTTTTATTGACTGCCTTGCTGGATACCACCGAGGATCTGTAAGACCATACAGAATTGTGTGATATACAATGTTCAGTTTAGATCATCCACTACTATAATGAATGCAATCCAACAAGATCAGCTTCATTTAAAGGTTTTTATAAATATTTATTCAACACTAATATAGATGATGATTTATGCAGCAGAAAAAAATACAAAGATGTATCAGGATAGGATAAAATAATTTTACTGAAATCTCACTGTGATCACATTGATATGCAGGTTATCAGCATTATGTGTTTATATCATGTTTCAAATGATGTCATTTTTTCTTATTTATGCACTGGATATTCTGATGGGATGTGAGCTGCTGCATAAGTTATACTCACATAATTTATGGAACATCAATCTGATCTCTCTAATTGTAGCATTTGGTTCCACCTAGGCAATAAAAATATTGTAAATATAAGATGCATATTCTGAAAGATAACTACTAGGTGTAAGACTATTAAGCCAAATAGAAATGTGACTTAGACAATATAACTATTTCTTACAGGTGTCTAGTCTTGGTATGAAGGATTCAAAGAACTGATAGGAAAAAGGCAGGATGATTTTTGACACCTGTTTCAGAGGCAGCTTCTCTAGAAGAGATCAAGAGTTACTACTACAGCAGTGACAATTTGATGGCTTCTGAGCACCATACAACTGGCACCCTCTTAGTTAAGCAACTGAAGTTGTCCTTTTTGCCCAAAAACAAAAGGGAAAAGGGCTGAAGTACACTGTAGTCAGTATGAAGTTTGCATAATCATTGCAAGTGGCCAAGGAAAGGCTACCAGGAGATGAAATACCCTTCATAAACACTAAATGTACTTAAGAAAAGTTAGTAATTGCTAAAAAAGTCATCTAGCCTTTTAAACAGATTTTTGATTTACCTTATCTAGGAAGCATAGCTGTTTCTTTGTCTCCCAGTCAAGGATTTCCACCTGAGAGGACACAAAATGATAATTAATGATTATTGGCTAAATAATGTGTAAACTCTTAGTTGATTCCCAAATTCATAATCATTGTGACTCTCAGAGTGAGACACCATTTTTCTCTGATCTGTGAATTGAGTTAAAAACCTTCCTGATGTTCTCAAGGGACAGCTTTAATCACAGCTAGGTTCCAAAAGCACTCCAAAAACTTGGGGGAAAAAAGTCAAATGAATTGTCTTCTTGGGTATATTCAGCAGCAGAAGTGACTAAGTTTTTGATCAGAAATGTGATCTTGGATATTTTTTTATGCTAGAGCAAGAGGAACAAGTGAGGGGTAGAGAAGTTTCACAGGAATCACTAAAGAACAGTACTTTTACGAGTCCTAAAATTAGAAAGACAGTTTGAGAAAAAAAATTATATATATATATGCATGTAAGCAAATATTCTGAGTACATAGAGCTTGAAGATTAACGTGTATTGTTCCCAGAATATTTTAATTGTAAGGAGACTGGAAAATATTGGTGGACATAATGAACAAATGCAGCTAAATCTCTGGGCTTCACAAACACTTAAGAGTTTGTTATAGGAATACTTAGTGTTACTCTTGCCTCTTAGATCACCCGTCTTATTAACTACGTATTAGCATTTTATGTTCCAAGCAGTGGTTTAGCTACAACTCTGAAAAGGAAAGAGCCGTTTATTTCCATGATCAAATGGCATTTTGGCAAAATGTGATGATTTTGATCAACAGCCAAGCAGAAAAGTCCCCAGACATTTCAAAGTCCAGTTGCAGCAGCCTCCCTAAACCTCATTGCAGTTGTTGGGGTTTTTATATAAGCATCTAGCATTAATTATGTTTGGTATTAAGTGGCCAAGAGAGCAGATTAACATTAGACTTCAAATATGATTCCTCACTAAAAATAGGACTCACAGTGTAGTATCTTTCTCAGAGGGTTGCTTTGAAGAGATCACTTGGTTAGAGTATCTTATTTCCTTGTTTCACTTGTCCCAAAGGGTTCTTTTTCTTTTGGCACAGCAATGGAGCACTTCATCTCCAGCCACACCTATCAAATCTGATCTCCACAAGAAACACTAATGCCATGATGTTTTCTGCCTGTGCATTGTAGGCTCTAAGTGGGACATTGAGGGCAGTAAGCACTGTTCCTCCTTTGTGATATGTAACAAGTATGTGATGGCTTGTTAGGATATGTTTTTCCTTGATTTTTGTGTATTTGAAATAACACATATTTCAAGTTTTAATGTCTCTTTGTGTGAAATCTCCAGGGGAGAGCAGATTAAGTGGATTCCTTTCCCAGAAGACTATTCTTGAAAAACACCATTCTGACACTTGCAGTTCACAGAACAAGTACAGGGCAGGGAAGGGGCTGTACACCATTTTTTGTCCCATCTGATGGCAAGTTGCTACAAGGACTATTGAAACCTTTGGTGTATCTCCAAGCTCTTCTGTCAATGAATACCACTGGGCTGCCCTGCAAACTGCAGCAGTGCTTACACTTTGTGTAATGTCCTTCCCATTCCATAATCAACCTAAATATACATATTTTTTTATCAGAATCCCCCAGGGGCAATTTTAATCTATGGCCTTCAGTGGTTGTATTAGAGAGATCTTCTCCAGGTCAATCACAGAGTGGTTTAAATATCTTTCTGCTACCTATGGTATTTTAGTTGGGTTATTCTTGTTATGCACAAGGCCAAACTGAAAATGAAGAGTTTTTCTTTTGCTCTGTGGTTTTCATGGGAGTGGCTGTATAGAAATTTCTGTGAACCTTTAGATTCAGTGTGGAAAACAAACAAATAAATCATCCAAGATGTTATTTACTGTTACTTGGTTCTGTTCCAGCACGATTCTTTCAAATGCCAAACTGTCATACTTACCTATATTGGTCCATGCAAATATCTAAAGGAAGCCTGTGGAGATGATGGATCCAGACTCCTCTTGGAGGTGCACAGAGCTAATGGTGAGAGGGAATGTGTCCAGACACAATACGAGAAAATCCAGACACAAGGAATTTTTTTCACCATGAGTTAGGCTAAATATTGGAAGTTGCTTAGAGGGGGATGTGGAATCTCCATTCTTGGAGACATTTAAAACTGGACTGGACAAGACCAATTGCCATTTGATCTGGCTGTATCTGCTTTGAGCAGAGTTGGACTGCATGACTTCCAGAAGGCTCCTGCAACCTAAATTGCTCAATGTTTCTTTTTCTTTTTTCATTTTTTTTCATTTAAACATTTCATTTACTTTCAAGATCTAAGCAAATATCAAACATCCTTTCCCTTTTCAGAAAGACGGATGCTGGAACACAGCTTTAGATTCCACTCCAGTCCATAGCAAATTGTGCAACAACAGAGTGAAAGCAAGGTGACTGTTTTTCTAGTTATCACGCCTCTTAGATTTATCAGAACACCCCCCAGGGTAGATGTTCCCTGCACAAGAAACAGAAAAGCCTGATCCAAAGCAAGAAATGGTCTTTCTTGAACATCCTGGCCAATCCCATGAAGCACTGTAGCACTGAACACAGTGTTTCCAGCCTTGCACCAACTCAGCTAATGTATTGGTTGGCAACAGTTTTCAGATACCCGGCAATCTGTTCTTGGAACACTTACTGATGGGTATCATCTCTTTTAAACATAAATTTTTTGGCTCAGAGAACTTTAATTTCATTGTGTTTTCAAAGCATTTAGCACAATAGGACACCAACTGTTGGCCTGCATTAGTGCAGTAAGGCTTACAGTCCATTTATTTGGTGAATTTTTAAAGACATTTTAAACTACAGCTTCTCTGAGACTACTTTGAGTAGAACTTAATCAATAGGCAGATTTGTGCAAGATGTTAAAAACTCTTATAAGTGACTACAAATATATATCTTTGATGCCTAGAAGACAAATTTGTTCTATTGCATAAGGATTACAGATTGATAGCATCATTAGTAAAAGAAAAAATCTTGATTATTAATGTTTAGAACACGAGCAGGTTGAGGGCAAAGAATAATCAATATACAATATAAGCAGAGAAAAGTACATTCAGCTGTTAAATTTTTATTCAGAAAATAAAAAGTTAGAAGAGGGGAAAGTATTTATAAAGGTAAAACAGCTGAGCAAAGTGTTTAAAAAGAGTTTTGAAGATGCAGTGTCTCTGTAATAGGATTACAAAAATATAGTCAATTGAATTCCTGCAGTTTAAAGCCGGATCAAGTGCTAAAGGATCAACAGATCTTCAAAACTGATGTGGTAACTATTATGGAAATACTGACACATTTATCATATCTGTGCATCTTAGAGGTTTAATTTGAAACCATTTGTAATCAGTAGATTGAGTAAACTTGAGTGAGACTTTATAAGCACTGACATAAGCATATATTGTATTGATTTCTTCTGAAATTACTCAGTTTAAAAAAAAAAAAAAAGAGTTTATTTCACAGTACAGGAACCAACCAGACTGAGAAAGAGTAATGCAGAACGAATTCTCCCTGAACTGTTAGAATGCTTACATAAATCAGTTTCTTCGAATTTAACTCTAAAAAAACCAACCCAGTGGTTGCCACAGTCCTAACTGAATCTTTCTAAACATTTTTCCTATAGAATTATTCATTTTCTCTACCTCCTTTGACTTTTCTGGTAGACTGTATTGTTCCTGAAGGGAGTAAGAATGCCTTAGTGTGAGCTCATACTAGGGCATATCAAGAACAGTTTTCTTCCAGTCAAGAGTTAAGCCAAAGGGAAATTGCTGGAAGTGTACTTACACTGAAAATTCTGTTTATGCTGCTGCTTTACAATTGACTCTCAGTCTGAAGCTCCTCTCCCACAGAAAGGTACAAACTGTTGCAGAGGATGAGTCTAAGGATCCATCTAGAACTGGCTCTTTCTGAAACAGCCAGCAGCAGGTGACTCAGAAAAAGTAATAAAACAGGGCAAGAATGTAGTGACTGAGGGAAAGGGAAGAGACACAGTGATTTTGATTCTCCTGTACCAGAAGTGCTGCCTATGTATTCAATAACTTTTCATGGGTTTCTTTCCTCAGCTAGTTTATCCATTTGCCTTTTAAACCTGTGTAAACAGTCCTGAAGCAGAGAGTCTCCCAGTTTAGCCACATGCTATGAGAAAAATTCCCAAACCAGAACCAAGGCAATTGTTCACCCACAAAGCACAATTTCATCATCTTACCTGTGGAGTGCTGAACCTTATTCTCTAAGCAGTCCAGCTAAGCAAAGCCTGACCTCTCTGAAGCAATGGCTCACATTTCATGAGATAAGAATCTTATTGCATTATTTCACTGTGTATAAAGAGATACAGTGATGTCCATACTCAAAGGGTTTTCTAAAATTAATTATCACTTTTGTAGAATTTAGATGTCTAACATTTACAGGTTCACAAGAGACACACTAGGTATTTACTCCTCAGCTTCCTAAGTTCTGCTCTTCTGCAAGCCAGTGAGCACCAGTGTTTGACCTGTGCCGACACTCATACTGAGTTTTCACTTCTTCCACCTGTTTCCGATTTTGTTAGTTAGACATGCTCTCATCTAAATCCCCGAGGACATTGATTCAGTAAGGATCTTTATCCCAAGGTCAGCACAATGCACAGCATTTAGATTCTTTCTGAATGAAACTAAACTGTCAGCAAAGGAGATGATCTAGTTCTTCATGCTTTACATGTAATAGTTGGACACACTGCCAGGAAGTGGGAAAATTGCTTTAGAATGTCTTTCGCCATTCCCCATTTCTCCTACAGGCAGACCAAAAAGTACAGGCAGAAGAGGATTACAGTGAAAAGGGCAGTCTCCTACCAAAGAGCCTGAATTTCTGTCTCTCTGGGCTGCTTTTATCGCTGCTCCTTTCCATTGTAATTCTGTTCAGTATTTCTCTACAGCAGATGCCTTTTGAGATACCACACAGTAAAGAGATAAGAGTTGAAGTAAACTTGGATACCCTGACCAAATTGTCTTATCTGATCTTGGAGCTGGGTGCCTAACCCAAACACATGGCAAAACCCAAGTCACTTTGTGGACCTGGGCCTAAGGACGGTAACAGGTATAGAGCTACAAATGCTCATCCTCCAGAAAGACAAATCCATTTATACAATTGACAGGGATAAAATGAGTCAGCAGAAGAACAGTCAGGAAGGAAAAGGAAGGTCCATTCACTTGGGTTTATTTTTCAAGAAAGGAAGAGTTGTTAAGGCTTTCACAGTGAATTCTAGTTCTTGAAAATCTACTAAAACTTCCCAGCTTTTACTACTATGAGATCTTTCAGAAGGATACACAAGATGAAAAAGCCTCCACCAGTTAATACTGACTCAGTGCGTATTTACTTTCGCTGGCTAACACAGAGCTGCATGTTGCCAATTTCCCAGGCATACTGAAAAGTCACATCATTCACTGAGTATCTGTGTCACTATGAAGCACATTGGAGTGCCTCCATCTGAGAACCTGAGCCAGCTTTGACTCAACGCTAAGTAGACATCCAGGTTTTTCAACACCACTGCATTGCCTTTTCCTTGTGCAAGAGAATATTCACTGCCTTGGGGCTTTAGTACATGGCGATTATTTTCTACAATGACAACGTTCAGGTAGAAGAGTTGTACAAATTCTTTGTGAAATCACAATTGTATCTTTGTATCAGCACTGTGATTTGCATTATCAAACTTCAGTATTTCTAGTTTCATTACTATTCTTCATGCATAATTTGGTGTAGGGATGTCAAAATGTACACACAGTGTATGCTTTTGACATGGAATTGAAGAAACTGAAGATTTTTTTTCTGTTTTTCACCTAGCAGCATCAAGGATAGGTCTGCTGTCTTTTGATAGGGCAGGAAGACTGGAAACCCTTGGAATTTTAAAGACCTTATACAGATGGGTGAATTTACAAAATTGGTATTAATATTTCTTTAAACATACTTCAAAGAAGCCCTTTTTTTTCTAATATAAGACTTGTCATTGCAAATGTAGCCTTCAAATACTGAGTAGCTCCAGGTACTTCCTGCCAGTTAGTGTTTAACTATCATCTTCTCCTATACAAAATTAAGTTTCTCTCTCAAGCTTCACAAAGAAAAAAGACAAATTGCTGTCTTTTCAGTAAAGCAGCACAACTGAGTGTTGAAGTGTTGGTAAGTGTGTGGAAAAGTAGTGAGAGAAGAGAAAGGGATAATGTTTTGCCCTGTCATCTCATCTCTTTCTGTGATAATAATCTTTAGTGTTACTTGTGTAAACAGAGTGGATGTCTTCAAACAACAGGGCAATTTTCACTTGTCCCTTTAAATGACTGTTCAAATATCTCATATGTGGCCTTCTCTTTCTGGCAATTCTTGGAGGATACAGCATCTTGAAATGTTCTGCAGTCCTGCTTTTAGCACTTGCTCTCAGTGCTCTGGCTTGATGAGGCTTTAGCATAGCTCTGAGAGGGAGAAGCCTTTGTAACAGGAGCTGTGACATCTCAGCCATGCCAGCCAGCCAGCAGTCACCACCCCCCTTACATTCAGAGGGTTTTCATCACAGACAGAAGAGGGAGGGAACTTTAAATGGCAACAAGGGGGGCCAGTACATTATTGCTTTTAGACTGTACTGCACATGTCAGTTCAATATATCATCAGGGAGTGAAGACTCCAAAACATTTTTGGGTATCACTGCTCACAAAAGGCATTTACCATCCAAACCAGTCAAGGAAGCAAAAGTACAACTGTGGCTCTTGTGACACTAATTTCCTACAGTATGAATATATTTGTTCAAGGATCTTCCCTCTAGAAAGTCAGAACACCATACTATTTTCTTTATATGAAATGCTTTTGAAGACCTAAACCTGTCAAGTAAAAAGAAATGGTACAATTCATTAGCCTAACTTCAAAGCTACTAGAGACATTTACATCTGAGCATGTCACATAGGCATCCCTCGTATGGAAAGGAGGAGAACAGGCACTGGTAGGATAAACAGTATCATAAGTTCTGAAACAAATCTCAAATAGGTCAGAAGAGTTGTTCTCTATGCAACTTAGAGAAATGAGCACTCCTAAAGAACATTAATCTAGATACAAGTCTCTATCATACATCTCTCAGTCTTTGGAGTTGAATCTCCTCAAATTATCAGGTGCAGTATTTTCAAATATACACATATTTATTTACAGTTGTCCTTGAGAAGCTTCTTCTGAGCTATTACTGATTAAAAAAATGAGGTGGAAGTGGAAACATACCTGAAGTAAACATGTCAGTTTGGTGATTCTTATCAGGAAGCATCACAGAAGAACAGTAAAGGGTAAATGGTTTATAAATGTACAGGGGAAAGTACGATTCATACAGTTCCTCAAAGCGGGAACACTAAAGTTTTTTACAACAGCAGAGATTCTTCCCACCCTCCTAAGGAACTACTGAGAGAAGTGGGACACTCACCTTCTCTCTTTACAAAGCTCAGTTTTGAATGTGTGGTGGGAAATGCAATTCAGAATTCAAAGTCAATGCATTTATAACAGAAAGCAAATTAGGGAGAACAGTGCAGAAAGCAATAGGCAACTGCACTGCTCAGTACCACTTAGGCAGTCTTTGTCCCCATCCTACCCCTGAGACAGCTCACACTTGGGATGAACTGGGCAAATCTGATTCCACCCATTATCTCCTATCAAAAGAAAAGGACTAAGACATACACGGCTGACATGTAAATTCATGAATCATACTGAGTTTGGATTAGTGTTGACAGGGGATCTTGATTTCGGGCTCAAAAGACCTGGATCTCCTGCTATTGTCCTGCCTAGCAAGACTGAGCAGGTCATTCTATTTTATGTGTTTCCCCATCTGCAAAATCAGGTAACAATAATGATTTCCATGCTTTTGAAGTCTTCTACTAACTAGTGCTCTTCAGGAGTTCAAATAAATCTGAGGCAGAAGAGCAAACCTGAAGTGACTGAAGGCAGTCAGGAGGGTATTACACATGTGCTTGCTCCTGCATTTGGATCTCACAACAGTTTGAGTTCCACCTCACTGGTAGAAATCCATGAGGCAGTTAAAAGCTTCGTTGTTTTTCCTAAAAAAATCCTGGGAAGTCAACATTGCTGAGGAAAAAGCACGGTGCAGGTGCCTACCTCACACCCAAAAGAGCTATAAGCAGTTTATTTTGCTGAATTGTGATGTCCAGATCATTTTTATAGCTTTGAAAAGTAAAATCTGAACTTCTAGGTCATGGTAAGTTACTAAAGGAGTAGACAATTTCAGACGGTTTTGGATTCTATTTGTGTTATAACAATAACTGCTTTGTAATTTGCACGGGGGGAGGAACATTCCTCCCCCTGTGCATTTTTTTTTTTTTTTTTTGGTAAGTCGTGACTGAGAAACCCAAGTATAAGCCTGCAGAAACACATTCAGGATTGCTGTCATTTAGCTTGTAGAGACCTGTTTTTGTAATACAAGCTGCTCTTCAGGTTTTTTGTATTAGCCAGCCTAACTAATTCTAGCAAAGAGTCGGTGTGGCTGTTTATGTAAGTGGATGAGATGTTACCCTTGACGCTTCCCAGGTGCACGTTACTCTGCGCTTTCCGTAAGCACAAGGAGCTGACTGTACTAAACTCCGCCCGGCTGCTTTTCGTTCCCCACTCAAGATCGAGTGTTCCGTGCTAGCAGAGGCCCCTCGCTCGTACCCGCCGGGCACTGGGTGCCGCGCCGAGAGCCGTCCTCTCTGCCAGGGCTCTAACTCCCCGCCGGCTCCACAGCCGTGCCGAGCCGAGCCGATCCGCCCGCGGCCACGCCTGCACCGCGCCGGAAGGCTGCGCGGGACGGCTGCAGGCGAGGTGCACAGCGGCTGGCGACGGGCTTTCCCGAGAAGTTAGGGACAGAAGGTGCCGAGAACATTCCTCGCTCTCGCTCTCTCCGTAGGGCTGGGACGCGCTGCCAGACCCAGCGCAGGCTGCCCGCGGTGCTGCCCAAGGCAGGCTCCGCGAGAAGCCCAGAGCCATTGATCGGCGCCTCCGCGGACCGCCGAGAGCGCGCCGGGAAGCCCGGGGATTCCCCACGTCCCACTCTCCGGGAACACGTCCGAGGAACACCGGGGACGCGAGGATCAGGAACGGCGAGGGGAACGCGCCCGGGGAAGGAGAGGACGGGGCGGGCGGCAGTCTCTTTTTGCCCCCTCGCCCCAAGGAAACCCCTGGGGAGCAGCGTGCCCCGCCGGGCTCCTCTGCCCGGCTCCGGCGGCGGTCACTTCCCTCGGCAGACTCGGGAGCGGATGGCTCCAGCTCCCCGGTGCTTCAATGCAGATGGAGGGGAAAGAGAGAGGAGCCCGCCGGGATCCCGGGCAGCCCCGTCCGCCGGCGGCAAGATGCTGCGGGACCCGGCCCGGGCTCGCCTCGTCTCGGCCGCCCCCCGCCCCCGGCGCCGCCCGCACCCACCTCGAAGAAGCCGGCTCTGCCGCCCATTCTGCGGGCAT
>VZTZ01028725.1:731424-750563 GCA_013400955.1 Drymodes brunneopygia | reverse complement strand
ATTGATTTCAAAATAGCCTCCCCTCCTGTACATGCCATATTATGTAAAGGGTTTTAGAACATAGGAACTCCTTAATAGATCCATAGGGCTTGACAATGCAAATAAAACTTTTTTTTGTATAGAATGTCCTGAGCAAAATCCATCTAACCTTGAAGATGGCTCTGCTGTGAACCTCTAGATCCCCTCCAACCTGAATTATTCTGTGATTCCATCAGGGGAGAAGGAGGAGTGATACCATCTTCTACCCTCCGTTAAAGATTTCAGCTGGAAACCTCAGGCCATTATCCCCCAGTCACAGGAGCACAAGTGCACAGAGAACAGAACAGAGTGGGAAGGATGTGTTCCCATCTGCTCTAGCACATTCTGCACCGTGTTGTAGAGGCTATTCCTGCTGGCAAGGCCTGGTGCCTCCCCCAGCACCCCACCCACATCTGGGCCCTTCTGCGCTGTGTTGCCTCAGGCCTTTCTTGTGTCTTTTTGTCCAGTTGTAGATATCCCTTTTCCTGGACTTCCAAGTTCTCTAGCTTGCTTGAAAAGGGCTCTTTTTCAAAACCAGCTGACCTTGTTTCCTGCTTGCTCTCCTTTCTCCTCCCTTCCTTCCTGTTGGACTGTTAGGTCCTTTTTTTCTGCATTGACCGAGATCGCAGCTTCCTTCCAGCACTCTAGTTCTGTGCAGACTAAAGCCTTCCAGACATCAGCTAAAGATGCTTGTTACAGTGCCCAGCATGCTCTGACACACTCATTTTAACCAGTGGCTCATTCTCCCAGGTGGTCTTTACAAGCATTACCTAAAATTTACCAGTTGTTAGCATAAGCCTGAATTCACAAGGGTTGATAGCACGGTGAAGGCAGCATGGTGAGTCTCTTGAGCCCCTCGGTCTTTTCAGTAATCCTCCTTGCTGTGAGGTAGTGGGATGCTGAAAATCAGCAGGAGCTGCTTGCAGCATTTTGGGAAAGATTACTTCAGATTTAGAGCCTGTGGAGTAAGCTAATAATAGAGGAAAATGATAAGAATTTAAAGAGAAGGATAAATAAAGCTAAGGAAAATGAAGCAAAACTCCAACACAAAGTAAATGTTTAGATTATTAAAAAAAACCAAACCCACTGAATTTCCAGTCATAAAGGATGGAAGCTGAATGAAGAAATAAACTGTCAGGAACAATAGGGGGGCTGGGTTGTTCTCTGCTTAAAATCAGACCCACACATATCATTCTGTCAGTGCAAAGCCCTTGGATCTCCCTGTTCTCCTTTCCCACCCTCAGGGCCAAGAGTAGGAACAAAACTAAAGAGAGCTGGCAGGCTGAAGACCAGTGGGTGTCAGTGCCTCAGAAAAGCAAAGGCTAAAAGCCTGCTCAGAAATCAAAGGAGCGAATGGGTGGTGATGACATTGTAAAAGCCATGTTGTGTCTTGCCTGCCCAGCTGCTTCTGGGACCCTGGGAGAGGGGCCTGGGATAAAAACAACCCATTTGAGAGACACAGAATCACAGAATATGCTGAGCTGGAAGGGACTTATCACTATCATTGAGTCCAACTCCTGGCCCTGCACAGACACCCCAACAATCCCACCCTGTGCCTGAGAGCATTGTCCAAATGCTCCTGCAGCTCTGGCAGCCTTGGGGCCGTGACCATTCCCTGGGAAGCCTGGGCAGTGCCCACCACCCTCTGGGGGAAGACCCTTTCCCTGATATCCAGCCTAACCCTCCCCTGGCACAGCTCCAGTTGCTCCCTTGAGTCTTGTCATGGGAGTGAAGAGATCGGTACCTGCAGGCACCGCTCCTCTGGAGGATGTTGAGGACTACGATGAGGTCTCCCCTCAGTCTCCTGCAGGCTGAACAATCTGCTGGTGAGTTTGTAACCACTAGATGGAACTCAAACACTTTGCATTAATTCACTGAGCCTCTGCAGGGAGTTCATCCTGATTTTAGGTAAGGCTGTGGGTCTGGTAGCTGAATGTCAACACCTGTGCTGAGTAGCAAAGGCCTTTTATGGAAAAACAGCGAGAGCTCCTAAAACATGGGTGAATAATTCATTTATTCCAGTGAGCAGGGATACTGAATATTATATGTCCAAACCATGGTAATGTTATTGGTTCCTACTGAGTGGCACAAAAGCCTCTGAGGACTTGGTGGAGAGCACTGGGATACAGCCTCCATTAGACAGACCACCAGCACGTGATTTTGGGTGAGTCATTTAACATGGCTGTAGCTTGGTTCCCCCTTGGCTGAAGTGAGTTTTGAAACTGTCTGCCTTTAAGTGTGCTTGAGCATCCAGTATGTTATTCTTGAAACTATTTAATACTCCTCATTGGGGTACATCTTGCCAGTATACAGTGGCAGACAAAATGCAATCATCTACAACACAAATCCTACACTCTGCTGTCCTCCAGTTTCTGAGACTCCAGACTTGTTTTCTAACTGCCCACTAAATAAAACAAACTAAAGGAGAGCTACCATTCATTTCTTAAAGGCTGGCTCAGAGGGGTGACCTTAACAAGGGTGTTGTTGGCTGTCCCATGCCAGCAGTGTCTTGGGGACACTGATTTTACTGATGTTACCTGGGAGTAAGAGATACAGTTTGCATGCACCTGTGACATCCCACCCTTAAGGGGGAGGGAGCACCCAAGATTTGTAGAAGCTCATGGTCAAAAGGAAAAACAAAAGTCAGAGTCTTGGCATGGAAATTGGTAGGTTAGTCCCTGACCTACTGTATAAGCATATGTCAGTAGGGGTTGGATTAAAGGGTAAAATGAAAAGGAAGAAAAGAGGAAAAGAGAACATCAGTCCTTGTTCTGCTGTTGGCCCAGCCCATGGGATGTCCAGGGTCCAGGGGCACGCTGCCTGGGCTTGGTGGGGGTACTTTTTCAGAGATAAATTTTCCCTGCTCTGAAGACAGGGTTCTTATTTTCTATGCAGATTAGTTCCTATGCACAGTCCATTCTTTCAGACCTTTCTTGAAATGGGTAGGAGGGCTAAGGGGGTCTTGGGTGGTGTTGATTCCCCCCTACACTCCATGCCCACTTCTCAGCCTCATCCCTGTGCTTGCTCTGTGGTGTGTTGTGCTTGTCTCCAGGAACTAGAACAAGGGTGTTTGTCCCAGAGAAGTGCTGCCCTACCTCCACATGGCCTCCTTTTCCAGCCACACTTTGTTCTTTCCCAGCCACACTTTGTTCTTTCCCACAGCATGTTATTGTTTGCTATTTCCAACAATCCTTGGTTGGCTCCTCAGCCATCTGGCTATCGATGTTTGAGATACAAACATTAGCCCCTTACCTTCTGGGATTCTACAGCACAGGATGATTAACCTTGCCGGGAAAGGGAAGATTTAATCCCAGTTAAATTACTACAGTAACAAGGTTGCAGTACCTCCATTACCTGCAGTGCCCTGGGCATCTCTAAATGTCCCATCATGCCAGGCACTGTCCAGATGCAGGTTGTTTCTGCCTGTCAGTGGGCAGGAAGGCTTTGCATCCAGCAGTCTCCCTGATGACTTGTGCCACATGCCAAGGTAGCATATTTTTTAGCATCTCATCCATAGACAAACACAGACTTTTGCAGTATGAATGTGTGTGTGATAAGATCGACTGGAGTTCTTCATGAACATTTGCATGAATGAAGGGGCCATAAGCTGTGTCACCCCTGGGCTCCCAGTGACACTTGCCAGCTTTGTCTGCTCACAGACAGAGTGCACCAGCCTTTCTCCAGGGCTTAGACTTTCTCTTGCACTGTAGACAGGCCAGCAAATTGGCCCCGAGACATGTCTCTTGGCTTTCAGCCCTTTCCAGCTTCGGAGAAACTAACAGATGTTCTGCTCTGAGTTCATTACAGGTTTCCAGGCAGGGGAAATTAGCAAAGTCTCTTTAGCATCTGTCTCTTCCCACTGAGGAGGAATCACAGGCAGAGGAGCTCCTCAGCCCTGCCTATCTGATCGTATTTGGGCACAGATCCCTCTAAGTTCACCACCTAAACTGTCCCACTCCTTTGCCACTATGGCAGCCCCAGCTGGCCCTGCCTTTTCTCTCAAGGGCAAAATGAACTGGCTGTGCTCAAGAAGTGTTGCTTCAGAGAATTTGCAATTGGTTTAGATGAGGAGTCAGAAAATAAAAAAAACCCCAACTCTCTAAGGTCTTCACTGAATCCCAGGATGGGGCAGATTGGAAGGGACCACAGTGGTGTCAGCTGGTCCCACTCCCTGCTCCAGCAGGGGCATCCCAGAGCACAGCCCAGGATTGTGTCCAGATGGGTCTGGAATATCTCCAGTGAGGAGACTCCACAGCCTCTCTGGACAATCTGTTCAGGGCTCAGTCCCTGCCCGTGGCTCTGGTGCCATTGCTGGGCCCCAGGGAGCAGAGCCTGGGCCCTGCTCTGAGCCCTCCCTGCACACAGGGACACCCAGGGATCAGGGCCCCTCTCAGCTGGGGCTCCTCTCCAGGCTGCACAGCCCCATCTCCCTCAGCCTTTCCCTGTCACAGATGCTCCAGGCCCTAAATCATCTCAGCCTCCAGTGGCTCCACTCCAGGAGCTCCATGTCCCTCCTGTGCTGATGATCCCAGCCCTGGACACAGATGTCTCTCCAGAGGTGCCTCACAGGGCTGGGCAGAGGGGCAGGATCACTCCCTGACCTGATGGCACTGCTCTTCCTGATGCACCTCAGGATTCTTTTGGCCTGCTGGCTCATGGTTCTGTCAATCAGTTGCTTTAATATAAACTATAATAACAGCTGCAGATAAAGGCGTGGAATTACTGATTCTAGCAGGCAAAACAAGAAAGGCTGACAAACCCCAACAGAGGCAGATGTTTGGATGTGCAGCGAGGGAGGATGACAGCTGCCTGGCCCATGTCCTGGGTGGCATGTCCCCGCACCAGGTCATCTGATGAGGAGCAACCTCAGCATCAATTCATGTGACAAGAGCCCATGCCAGACCCAGTCATACAAGGAGCAAAAGAAACACCACCCCTTGTGCCAAGCCTTGCACTGAAGGTCAGGCGACCCAGTTATGCAAAGAGGGAGGTCTCTTCCTCCTCCTCCTCCTCTCCCTTGGCTGTGTCACCCGTCTGGC
Organism: Drymodes brunneopygia; assembly: GCA_013400955.1. Lineage (NCBI taxonomy): Eukaryota > Metazoa > Chordata > Aves > Passeriformes > Petroicidae > Drymodes > Drymodes brunneopygia. The sequence continues at coordinate 745,506 of VZTZ01028725.1, read as the reverse complement.
TCCAGCACAGGCAGAGTGGTAATGCTGGGGTTTGAGCTGGAGAGTTATGAGCACTAAGAGCAGGCAGCTGGAGGCAGAGAAGGGCAGCTTAATCACAGGTCTCTCCTTTGGCAAAGCAACATCACAAATGAAATTTTGCTGGTGATGTTTTAGAGCTTGTTGGTTTTAAGTGAGTGTCTACATGGGGAGCAAACCCTTCATCAGTGAGATCAACCATTATCATATTTGGTGGACTTGTAACACTGTTAAACCCACCATGACAGTGCCTTAGGAAAAGTATGTTCTGTAGTGTGAGAAAATGCCTTTGCAGTTCTTGCTTATTTCTAGTAAATTCAATATTAGAAATTGCATCTATAAAAAAAACTTTATGCCTCTTTCTTTCACCAGCAGAATATTGCTGGGAATCAAGATGATACTATTAGAGTGTCTAATAGTGGAGTGGTGTGTTATAGGAGACTCTTACCTGGGATGTGGAAGGGTTAATAACTCACACAGGAAGGACTCTGAACCAAGAAAGTGTCCATCAGTAAAGGTGAGAGCAGAATTAAACCCTGTTTGAGGAAGGAAAGAGTATCTGAATTTTGGATTGTTTTTCCTACCTGGAATTCTCCTTGGCCATATTAACTATGGGCCACTACTGCATGAATCCGTAGAGTTAGGAAACTTAGGAAGTATCCAGGTATGAGGACAAATAGTAAGACTATTAATATGGAAATTAATCATTCAGATTGTGTGAATGGAAAATGGTATAAATTGAACTCTGGAAAGACAAGATCAGTGGGATAAATCTGACATTACAACAGTGATCTCTGTATTGAGTCACTGACTGCTCCATACACTATGCCAAAGGCAACTCTATATGGGCTACTTTTGAAATACTAACTGAAAGACTTTGTGGCAAATGGAAAAAGAATCCAGCAAATGGTAATTAACCAAATTATATCATGGTCAAAACAAACAAACAAAAAAGATTAAACTGCCCCATTTAAAATTAAATCAAATGCCTTGTAATATGAGACAGATAAATCCTTAACAATTATGGGATGCAACATCAGTGCCCGTAGGCAGATACAGAACAATATATTTCTAATGGCAGACACTTGAGAGACTTTTTATTTAAATCACATGAAGATTTATACTGTACTAATCTCATTATGAACCATACATAGGAAACATGGGTTGCAGCACATTATACAATAAAATTGGACCTTAAAAGATGATCACATTCATAAGGATCTTCTCCTAAATAAAGGTAGCAAGACCCTTTATATTCTGCAACACTTGGCTCCAGAAAGTAATGCTGTTAGAAAACATTAATGCTGTTAGACTTGTTTAACAAGCAATTTGTCTTCCAGGATTTCTTTTTCAATTGAAAATCATCATTAACACCTGTCAGATCCATACAAACATGTTCACCTTTCAAATCATGTGACCTGATTTTATTATAGCTTATGCATTCTGAATTTGTGTCTCTGAGGGTGGTAAATTAAGTGAAAAGAGAAACCTTTTCTCCCATTCAATGATAATATTTACTTCCCATGCTGTATTTTTCATCTGTACATGCTCAGCTGCTTTACCACTACTCTCATTTTGTTTGGTGAGAAAGCTGTACCAGAGAAGGGAGCTCACATGCAAATTCCCCCATCAAGGCACTAAACCCCAGTTTTTTGTGTTCTCTGGTCTCTGCAGGTGGGGATGGCACTGCTGTACCACTGCTGATGCCACTGTGGCAGTTGTAGGTCTGGCACTCTGGGCTTGGCCAATGCCTCCAGGCACCCTGGGCAAATTGATGATCAGCAGTGGGCAAAGTGGCAGCTTTGATTTAAAATCATGTGCCTATTTGAAAAGAACGAGGAGCTGTTCCTGTCTCTTTTATCAGCTGCCCGTTGCCATTTGAAGGACAATTGCCCAGCTGGGCACTTCATCCACAGTGGCTCACTGCATCCAAGTCATAGTGATATTTTTATAAAATTGTCAGACATGTGGATCTGTCTGCCTTCATCATGCCACATCAGCACACTTCTGTGATTCTGAGATTGATTCTGATTGGGAAAAGAGGTGAAAAATCTCATCAAAATCAGTTTCTGATTTTTATTTTCATTTGGAGCGAAGCTTTTCTTTCTTGCATAGTACACATTCATATCCAGAAAAATAAATTTTCTTAAGCAAACTGAAGAAAGTCTTGTCACTCATCAAGCATTCATTGCACTGACCTCTAGAGTTTTAAGTTATTTGAGTTCTCTTACACAAACTAGGAAGCAACTTTTCAATCAGCTTATCTTTTTTCTTTGTAAAATAATGTGGCATTTGGCATCAAGCAAGGCATTTTAAATAGAGACAGCTGGTGGCAAGTGTTTTCAGGGAGAAAGCCTGAACTTGTGATTTTCCTCACTTTCCCCCATTACAGATTTGGTATCTTTAAACCATAACACTTTTTAAATTTTTTTCCCCATCCTTTCCTCTATCTTGCGTTGATTAGACTTGCTGTCTGGTGGTCAGTTAGAAGGGTTTGGGGCACAATAAATAATATAGAGGCCAGACTGTTCAATTGGGATCTCTGGAGACAGACATATTGTGGGGACTAGACTGGGGGAAAAAAACCCCCACAATTACTCTATTTCTGTTGCAAAGATATTTTGAGGTTTTCCAACCTGTAAGAAGGTTTGAGAAAGGACTCTTTGTGTCTTGGGAGATTCATCTGTGGGAAGGTGTATCAAGGAGGGACATCTAGAACATGCTCTCTACCCTCTGCAGGTTTTGATGGCAGACACATCTATCTGTGAAGCACAAGGATTCAGCCTTATGCCTCATGCTAGTGAGAGATTTGGAATCACAAAGCAAGAGAATCCAATCCCTTATCTTCGTTACAAAGAGATGTTGTAGTTTTCATCAACAGAAATTCCATCTCCCAAAAGGAACACACGTCATCTGAGAAAATAAGCTAAGCACGGGAAACTTTTTACTGATGAACTTCATTTTTAATACCAGATGATCAAGTTGGGGGGGAATTGTGTGGGGATTTTTGTTACGTTTAATTTGGTTTGGGTTTTTTTTATTATTAATTATCATTATTATGTAAGGCACCATGTCATCAGCATCAGAAAATGGCTTAAGCAGCAGTACCCCCAAAGTACAGCCTTGGCATCGAGAGGCAGTAGATTTACTTGCACAAACATTGTCACCTGAAGACACACTTTTCCTGTCCAGAGAGGCCCCAAAGTTAAACTACAGCCTTGGTGCAAAGTTCCCTTGACGTTAAAATTCGTTCCTTTTCACAGCCTGTGACATGCCAGTTTTGGCCATTGAAGAGTGTGATGCAAGATGCCACAGTTTGCTGTGGCTTCCTCTTCATCTGGGCAGATAGCCAGGATCTCTCTTGTAGATGGTGGTAAAAAAAGAAAAATGAATTTTTATGTGTCAAGAGCTTCTGGTTTTAATTTTGGGAAGCATATTTTAATAGCAAAATGGTGGGCATAGTAGATGTCTTTCTTCCTGTTAGCTTTTTGTTCTTTAAATAAAAGAGCACTTGGTTATGGACAGGAGGGTAGATGAGAGGAAAAGAAGGGGCAGCTGGTTTTGGAGAAGTTTTAGAGATGCTACTGGACTTTTTTTCCCCCAAGCATAGCTTTGGAAACTTATGTTCCCAAAGTTCTCAGAGACAGAATAGAATAGAGTAGAGTAGAACAGAATAGAAGAAAATATTTCAGTTGGAAGGGACCTGTAATTGCCTGGACTCTGCATAGGACCCAGTAGAACATGAACCCACTGGCCACATGAGCTGGACCTGCAGAAGACCAACACATCTGGGAGTGTTTGACCTTTGCATCCTTCACCCAGATGAGATCTCTTTACAAAAGCAAGCAGCCCAAACAGGCATTGTGTAGAGCTGCATCAGAAGGTGTAAATCACTGTCTCTCTTTCCTGGGTGCTCTGAAAGGCAGCATTTACCTCCCATAGGTGTGCAAGGCAGATGATGGAGCTCAGAGCACTCCTGCAGATGGAGGATGGTGCTGTTGACAGTGGCCAGAGGGTGGTAGCACTGCACAGCTCCTACTACTCTATCCTCCTCAAACCTTGGTAAAAAATAGTTGCATTTCTTCATTTCTTGTGAAGAAAAGAGGAAAGAAGAGGTGAGGAAAGGAGGGGATTTTTAAATGAAGAGGAACTTTTACAAAAACATCTCATTTTCCTAGGCCCTACAAACATTATGCTACCTCAGACTAGTGCTGGTGGCAATTTTCTGAGCTTCTGCTTTTTCAGAGAATGTTCCTTTTGGTACGACAGCCACAGGCTGACAGGCATACAGTTTCTCTGCCATGGCACATAACTACCACAAACAAATGACCCCACCACAATAGTGGTCATATGCATCTTCCAGGCAATTCCAGGTCCTTCCCAACTGAGACATTCTATTCCATTCTGTTCTCTTCTGTCTCCAAGGACTTTGAGAATATAACAATATTTGGTGTTGTGGAAGTCTTCAATTTTTGTAGTTGTAGGTTACCTTAATTTTTCTGAAAGTTGGAAAATGGGCGGAATTATTTGTTGAAGGGTGCAAACCACACTAATGCTAACATCAGAACTATTGTGTGCACATGCACTTGTGCATAGTGGTGTGTCTGTCAGTATTACTTAGCTTGTAGTTTAAAGCATAGAGGATCCAGAGCTCACAGCTTCCAAATGTCATTTTACATGACATTATGTATTTTAGAGCTATAAAAAATAAACTTGGGCTGCTGACATCAGTCATCTCTTCTTTTTCTCTCCTATGCCACTGAGAACTGTGTGCCCCTGTCTGTTTACTCCCATTTCAAGTTGCATTTATTATAATAGTTTAAATGGGAATAATGTGTTGGCCTTGCTGTGTCACCATAGGCAGGTGGCATCACTGCTCTGAGCCTCAGTTCTCCCATAGGTGAAACAAAGGTAATGCTGCTCTGTGGAGGGCTCTGAGATCTCCAGCTGCTGTGGAAGAGACAATAGTGTGATTTTAATTGCCCAGGCACTGTTAGATCCCATGTTTGTTGGCATTTTTTTGTCTGTCTCCTGATGCTTTCAAACACTGCCATGCACAGCTCTCGCTGTGGTTTTTTTCTCCCTCCCCACTGCTGCTCTTTCCCTTCTTGCTGCTACCTCTCCTCTGTCCCATAGGCCTCTCTCAAGAAAATCTGCTTCATCTATTGACCCATTTTCATCCTATTGTTGGGTTCTGATTTGTCACTGCCTTTCCCTTCATAACCTTGTGTATCAACAGTTCCTTTACCACCTTCCCCTTTCCTGCTCCCCTCCTCTGAAATTCTCCTTCAGCCCTTACACTTTCTCTAAAAACAGCCTCAGGCTATTTCTAACCTTCCTTCTCTCATCAAAGCACTTGAAAAATCAGCTCACTTTCTTCTCTTGGCAGGGAGGCTGCTGTGGTTCGTGGGCCAGGCTGGGAACCAGGAGCTCCTGGTTGGTGATGGTGGCACTGCCACTGAGTCACCACCTGGCCTTCAGCATGGCACTCACCCTCTCTCCTCTCCTAGCTTTCAAATAGGAGCAGTACTCGTGTGCTTACCTCACATGGATGTTGTAAAAGCTTAATTACCAGTTGTAAGATGGTATCTAAGAGTGAAACGTGTCTTTATCTCTTGCAGTGGTAGTTGTGACCATTGCAATCTGCACTTAGTTCAGGCCCTGGCATATGGAAGTGTCTTCCACAGGCAGCTAAAGCCTTCCTTTCTCCAGGTCACAAAGGTCCCTGTGCCATAGTCCTCTGACACACAGGAGTCTCCCTGGCTGCAAGGATAACAGGCAAGGAGGCTGAATTTCCCTCCAGTCAAGGTCCAGCCTATCCACCCGCTATCTGATCACTCCCTCTCTCTGCCCCCCTGAAATTGCTGGTGAGGCCCCTCCTGAACAAAAATCCTGGTCCTCATCGTGACTGCCTTTTCCATCCTCACCAGTTGCTTTGTCCTTCCCTTTTTCTACAGCTGACAGGACTTGTTCAAGCTGCCCTCCCTGCTCCTCCTTCCTCCTTCCTTCCTCTCAGCCTGCCTTGAGGGGTACAACCCAAGGCGGAGCCTTCCCCTTCCCGGGTAGCAGCTGCAGGGACAGCTCTGGTGAGCTGGTGTCCACCCTCCAGGTGGGAAGGGGCAGTGAACCACATGCTGGGCGAGCAGCAGTGGTGATCCCACCACTGTCTAAGTAACAAACCAGGTCAGGCCTTGGCACACAGGTCCACCCACCTCAGTGCCTATTCCTAAGCTAATATTGGGGTCAGCCCAAATTTCCGGTCTTAATTACGCCACTCCCTACACGCACCAAAGAAAACCATCAGCAACCTGTGCTGATTACTGCCTCTTTCCTGGGAGAGGGCAATCTGTTTGCTGTGATGGAGGTGCCAGAATGTGCAATGCCTGCAGAAGCTGCCATCAACTTTTCTAGGTGCAGACCCACCTTTGGGAATGGGAGACAACAATAGAAATAAAGGTCTCTTCAGATTGGGACAGTCTGAACCCAATTGAAACAGAAAAATTGTTTATCTTTTGCATTTCTCACCAAAATCTTTTTCTGTGGAGTGCATTTGGCTATATCTGAGCTCAAGGTACAAAAGGATGTGAGGATGGAGTAAGATCTGTGAGTGGAAACTGCTGCTTAGCCAGGGAGAGGCTACTAACTCTCCATAATGCATGCACTCTAAACTACATCCATAAACGTCAGGCATGATTTAATAGGCTATAAAATCCTACATCATGATGCCACTGGAACTATTGAAAATAAAAGCAGATAAATCACAATTCTGTGCAACAAGCGGTGCTCATGTTGCTATTTTTTTTCATCTTCCAGGGTTTCATTGTACCATTCGCTGAACATACACAACTCTCAGCCTTGAGTTTTCATTTCCTTCTCCATTTCCAAGCTTGAGTTTTCACATCAGCCCACTGGCTTTGCAGCTGTGTGGTCACACTGCTGTAAGCCCTGGCCCCAGAGTCTGCAGAACTGCTCAGAAAGGTGCTGAGCTTCTACAGGCTCAATTTTTCCCCCCTGCAATAACCAGGGGACACAATACCATTATGAGCAGATTGACTGCTGTTGCTCATATAATATTATTCCTCACATTAGGTTATGAGCATTAAATCTACTAGGCAATTTTTATCTGGCAGGAAAACAATTTGTGTCACTCTTTTACTGCCAGCAAGATACAGAGTTACAATGACACAGATGACAGAGCGCTCACCACAACTTGGAACGGGCATGACAGCTGTAATCCTGTCACCCTGTGGAGAAAATGATGCTGAAAAAGGAGGGAGGGAGTGGTGAGACTGGGAAAATATTACTAATAGAGAGGATTGGGTTTTTAGAAAAGTTTGCTTCACCTCTGCAGCTGAGGGGACTGAACTGGAGAAGTAAAAATCAACCATAGTACCTGCAAAACATAAATCAGTTTGGGCTTACCTGACACAGAATTTGAACTCTGTCCCTTCAGTTTCTATTTTTTCATTTTTGTTGAAAATGTTTTACAGTAACAGAATATAGCTTGATGATTTTTCTACTTTTACCTTGAGTTGCATCATATATCTTAATGCTTCTTAATTTTCCTGGTCCACATCATTTAATTATACATGAAATAAAAAGGCAGGTGGGAAGGCAAAAAGGAATAGAGAAAAATAACAGAGAAGAAAAGAAGGAATGAAAGAGAAGAAAGAAATTTTTCAGCATTCAGAATTTGTGGGGGAAGTTTGAAAACATGTACTTTACAAGACAAAATCTGGAGGCAGATAACAAAATGCACACACATACAATTTAAGGAATTTTCCAAAGTAATTTTTCCTTTCCAAATCTTGTGATTTTGAGGTGAGATGCAACTGCCAGTTTATTTTGAATTCAAGAAACTGTAAATACTGACATACACTTCACTGTTCTGAACTGTGAAGGAACAAAACACAAAGGTAATAGCTTATGCCTGAAATTAGGAGCTGGGCATCTAGTGCTTTGCAGAACTGTCCTCCAAAAATCCTATTTTTGGTAACCTTTTCTGCTTTCCCTTACTGGTGCTTTGCAGAAATGATGAGCCCACATCCACAGCAATTTCCCTGTGGCATCAAGGGCCTTGGTCCCTGCTCTGGCTGTGCCTGTGCCAGACCCTGACCAGCACAGCCCTGCCCTTGTCACTGCACGTCTCTGGGTGATGCCAGGAAGTTCCTCACATATCTGCAGAGATTTAAATTCCATTTAAACAACCAGCCCTGCTAAAGTAGGTTGAGTGGGGAGATTTTGCCCAGTGCAGCCCAGCCTCTTACCCCAGCTCCTCTCCAGCTCCCTCCTGCTGACCTTCCTCCCCCGTTCAACCCAGGCTCAGGGGCTGCTCTCCCTCCTCCCAAGAGCCTCTGATCCAGCCTGCCCAGCCTTGGCCATCTCCAGCCAAAGGCAGAGGTACCCTGCTTTTACTCCTTGGTCCTTACATGCCTGGTGGCCCTTCAACACATTTTGCTGGGGTGAGATTCTGTAGTGGCAGGGCAAGGAGCAGCACCTGGCCAAGCCTCTTGTCTCTTTGGAGGTGAGCAAGAGAGGCTGCCAGCATGAGCTGAGGGGAGAAGCTGCATCTGGGCCCTTGAGGGACCACAAGATTCCAATTTAAGGTATCCCTGTCAGTCTCCATCAGCTTGCACCACAGTCAGGGGAACTGAGCTGGCTTTAAACACAGGGACACACATGCAGGAACATACAGATTCTGTATTCCTGTGTCTTTTCACAGTACTAAAGGCAGCTGCTGGCACAGTCAAAGGAGGGTGTGCCGTGACCTGCACAGCACAGCAGTGTGGGATGGGGTACTTTTACATCTTTTACACTCTTAGCTCTGGAAGTTTTGCTCTGTGGCACCACACTGTAACCAAAACACTAGGAGAGGAAGAAAAAGACTTGGCTGTAAGCACCTCGTGGTGCCATGGGACTGTTCCACAGTGGCATGAGAGGGGCCTGTGGTCCCAAGCAGTTTGGACTAACCTGATAGTCAGGTTTAACTTTTGCCAGGTTGGTGTCACTGGAGTCAATGCTCTCAGGAGCTCTGTCAGGGCCACTCACTGCCTCATTTTTACGTGCTACAACTTGAGCATATGTGCCAGGAGTAGCATTGTCAGCACGTGTCTCAGCAGTGACTTGTGCAATGGAGTCCACTCCTCAAACATGACTATAAACTTGTCTCTCAGAAAATGCTGTGCTGCTTTGAACAGCAGTACAATTCTCAATTTCCCTTCTCCTTCTTGAACACAACAGTCACACTTGGAGCAATAGAAAACTTTTCCTCCTGTTTACAGAAGCAATACACTAGATGATTCAAAATAACACAATATGTGACAATGTGTGAGGATGACATGGCTTAGACCATCAAGAATGACGTTCAGCATTATTTTCTTTTACATGTATTTGCTGCTGGATGAATAGATGTCATACCAGGATTTTTGCATTTCTATTTTGGCTGTTGTGGGTTTCTGAAATGGGAAAGCTATGTGAGTGCCTAAGAAAACTGTACAAGTATCTTTATATCAAAATGCCTGCAGCTTTGGGGAATGCACAAGTATTGCTATTTTGACTTAAAACCAAATCAAATCAAATCAAACAAAAACAAAACAAACTTTTAATCAAAATCATTATACTGGTGCAAATCCTATTCATAGAGCCAGATCACTGAATCTCAAGTAAGACTAGAATCTTAGATGAACCATTTAGCCAGAATGCAAATGAAATTGATATAGCATTTCTCACTCTAACACTGCAGACTGCATCTCGTAACTATTCTTAAAAAGTCAAGGATTTGGGACTTCTACCACAAGAAACCTGGTTGAATCTTGGATAAAGGACTTGCCTGATAACATGAAGTGAAAGCTACTCTTACTGCTAATGATGAGAAGCAGCATGACTGATGCACACTAGGGCCATAAAACACAATCTGATTTCAGAAACCAATTTGGTAAGAGGAAAAGGAATCACAGTGCTACATGTGCAATGGGAATCACTTCCACAGCACCTCTATGTACCAGCCCTCATGGATTTTCCTTCAGCCCTCAAGACTAAAAAATCAGTTGCATTCTAACATCAATGTGTCCTTGCATGTCCTGTGAATTCACTGTCTTCTACTGCAATTTGTTGCTGAAGAGCTTGATTCTGTCCCTCAGTCTGGAAAAGCAATCTCTGTTGAGGCCTAGTAACGTCAGCAGACCCATCAAGTCCCATTTGAATCTGCTCAAACACTGGAAGACAAAAATAAAACTAGTAATACAAATGAGGCAAGTAAGTGAGCACTAAATGAGTCAGTTAAGTTGTGCTGGGGAAAGATAAAGGGAAGGAAAAGATAACAGAGGAGAAGCACTAGGATGAGTTAATGATAACTGGGCACTGGGAAGTAATGACTGGTTTGAAAATAAAAAGAAGAAAGGAAAAATACTACTATGAACAAAGTCTCCTTAATAAGAGTCAATGATTATTGCAAATATCTGAGATGTTGCTGTACACTGCTGAAACCAGAAAAACAGTACACAAAAGAAGGAATGAAAACCTTGGCTTTCAGCTGCATGGAGGTACCCAAGTGTCCAATTCATTTGGGAAAAAGGCTTCCACATCCTTCTGAGACATATGAAAAATTGCCTTGCTGCTGAGCAAGTGCAAGCAGGAAAACACTGGGAGTCCTGTGGCTGTGAAAGAGGCCCAGGTGGCAGAGAATCAGTGGAAGCTGCTGGGCAGATGCACTGCTGTGGACAGAAAACTACAAGTCTCAATGAAAGGGTGGTTTGCCTCCCTTACTGCAGGGTTTGCTCTGTTTTCAGGGACAAGCTTTAGGCCAGAAAGTACAATACAAATACAATCTAAGGCCAGATTTTTCAGATTACTATGAGGAAAAAGTACGTCAGTCTGTTGGTTTTCTCATCCTGCTGCTGTCCCCCAACACACCTTCCCTTTCTGGGAGAGCCAGAAGCAAGGCAGGAGCTTGGCCTCACTTCATAGGTCATGGTACCTTTTGCCTGTATTAGTGCTGCTATCTATCTGAACGAAAAGTTAAGGGAATTCTGGCTGGAGTGTTGATGACAGGTGGCTCTGCCAGATCATAAATCCTGCTTTTAACTAATGGGTCCTCCCTGGAGATAAGCTAAGGAGTAGCCTCTAGGTGAGAGGGAAAGAAACTCACTGGGAGCCTGTTCAAGGTTAAATATGAGCTAATGGACTTCCGTTCCGCTCTGTGCAATCTCCACCTGGCACAGATCTAAAGGGGAGCTGACAGCTGGACAAGCTTGCTCCTTACTTTTCCACAACAACTGTCCTGCAACCATGGACCACCCTGCTCACCAGGAGGTTTGGTAGCATTTTTCTTCTCCTGCCCAGAGCAGCAGGCAGGACTTTAAAGGCTGAGGTCTCAAGAGGTGGAAGTAATGAGATGGACTGCAAGAAATCAGGGCAGAGAAACAAGGGCAGAACCAAGCAGAAAAGCTAACACATAACGAAGGGTTTGGCCCTCCTTGTTCCAAGGGTTCAAAGGTGTTCTCCAGTCACAGTGTGGAGCACCATGCCAGCATGGTTGAGGCACACCTGCTTCTGTTGGCAAGGGCACACCACAGGGTGGGGTGGGGTGTGTTTTGTCCAGCCACATTTCCTTCCCAGCTTTCTTACAGAACCTTCAGTGGGATTGACTTGTGGCTGAAGAGGCACTGCAGTCATGCCTGTGGCCTTCTCTACACATTCACCGTTTCTTTCCTTACCTTTTCCAGTTTCCATCCTTTGCACTCACATTTAGTGAAGTATTGGGAAAAACAAACAGAATGAGCTGGAAGAGAATAGCTCTAAAACCAGTTGTGGTCTTGGACAGATACTTGCAACCATCCATAGTGGTTGAGAGGTTTGAGGGGATGGATCAAGACCTCTGTTTGTAAGGGCCATTAATCAAAGCGTGAGGAAAAGCAGCTATCCGTGATCTCAGAAGGAATGGATGTTGAAACTCCAGGCAGAAAAATGAAACTTGGGACCCAGCTTCACCAGAATATCTGTGGAGAAAAACAGATTGCAACAGCACTGCAAGAGGGAACACTGAGGGCACACAGGACCAGAACTGATTCAGAGCCGTGTCAGGTGACAGATTCTGTACAAGCCTTTGAGGCAGCCTGGAGAAAATGAAACCGTGATGGGATTTTGGCTGCATTCACAAAGGATCAGGCCCTAAATGTGGGTATCCATGGGCTGAAGAAATGATGACCAACTGAATGGGTATCAAAGAATACCAGTGACATAAGTGATAAAGTGGCTGCAGGGACTGATTAATGAAAGGAGATAAAAAGAATGGGAAAATAAGTGATACCTGTGTGTAAGACACAAACAGCTATTGAGGAGAAAAACTGTTTAGGGGAGTACAGAACATGGATGTAACCAGAAGTAATTGGGTGAAACTTGGCAAAAGAAAATACAGGCCAAGTATCTTCCTGACCATGGGACTTTCTGGACTGTGAAACAGACTTCAAAAGAAAGAGGTGCAAGCCTCATTACCTGCGGCATTTAAAAGAAAAGAGAAATCATACAGGTGCTGTAAATCCTCTGCCATCAGGGGAGCAGAGTAGATGATGTAACAAATCTTTTCCACCTCAAATTTCTATATTTGACATAAAGAATCTCTCTCAGAGGAGAGTGAGGCAGTGTTCTGTTTTTGGCATTCAGTTTTGGACCGCTCACTTTAAAAAGGATGTTGAGGTGCTGAGGTGCGTCCAGAGAAGGACAACAAGGCTTGTGAAGGCTCTAGAAAACATGTCTTACAGGGAATGGCTGAGAGAGGTGGGGTTGTTTAGTCTTGAGGAGGCTCTGGGGAGATCTCATCACTCTCTACAACTGCCTGACAGGAGGGAGGAGGGGGCCAATCTCTTCTAACATGCCTGCAGTGAGAAAATGAGAGGAAATGGCCTTAAGCTGAGATAGTGGATTTTTAAATTGGATATTAGAAGAAACAGTTTCACTGTATGAAGGCCTCAGGCATTGGAAGGGGCTGCCCAGGGAGGTGGTGGAGTCACCATCCTTGGATGTGCTTAAAATGCATCTGGATCTGACACCCAGTGAAGTGATACAGTTTAGTGATTTAGGGGATATAGTAGTGCTGAGTTGACAGTTGGACTGAATGATCTTGAAAGACTCTTCCAATCTTCATGATTCCATGACTCTGAAGAGCAACAACTCTACTTCAGCAGTTCAGCTGTGCTAAGTGAAGACAGTAAATATGAATCCTTCATTGTTGAGTTGGTCCTATATTAAAAAAGGTTCATTGGTTGTTAGGCTGGGAGGGGATAGTACCTTCCCTCCCTCTCCCTCATTTAGTTTAAGGCCAAAATGAAGCTCTAAGAGGCTGCAAAGAAGTCAGTCCTGGTTTGCAAAATGGACCAAGGGGTGCCTGCAGCAGTCTGGCCTCTTGGCCATGCAGGTGAAGCAGCACTGCATTCGATGCCAGCACACCATGCTTAAGGCAGGCACCACGAAATGCGAGTTAAGCCTTGCTTTGAAAGCACCGCGCTTGGATTCCCTCTCGTTTGCCATTTTGCTAGCACCAAATCACTTACAGGAGCCTACTGTATCCCAGGGCACAGCATCCTTCCAGCAGACCAGAGGCAGCTCTGCCTCGCAGCCCCACGGGTACAAAGCATTGCTCTGCTCCCAGGCACCTTCAGGCCTTGCAATGAAGTGGGTGCATCTAAAAACCAGTCAGGACACCAAAAACTGCCCGTAAAATCACAGAGAGATTTGGATGAAGAGATGGCCGAGGTATTTTTCACTTTCCCCTTGCTCTTTTCACTCGCACCACGAGGGCTGGGGCTGTACTGTCCAGGAGCCAGACAGAAACCGGCGCTGAGACCATCGCGGATGGAAATCACACACACTCCCAATCGCTGCGGGCGATACAAACACAACCCTGCCGGCTCCGAACGCAGGGCCAGGCCGGGCTCTGAACACGGGCACCGGGCCAGGCCGTGAGACGCTCGGTACCCGCGGTGGGCGCACTGCGCTCCCCGGCCGGGGCTGCCCGAGCGGCAGCGGAACAAAGCTCGCAGTGCTGCCGGGCCCGCCGCTCCGCGCTTAAAG